>JAXDDW010000009.1:1730000-2080000 GCA_034670385.1 Hoplostethus mediterraneus
AAGGTTTCAGAGGTTTTTTTTCTATCCTGCCAAGAATAAAGTCAGTGATTGTACATTTTTGGCATGAAAATTATCAAATTTAAAGATATTGAATATCAGCAGAAAATATTAAAGTACTGTCTATCAGCAGGTTCAACACAAACTTATCAGTATCCGTACTGGCTTTCAAAAACCTTTATCAGTTCAACCCTACTGCAAATATTCTTAGTTTCAGTTTCAGTGTACTGTTCTGAACTGACAGAATTTAACGTTTTTTGACCCCAAATGTGGCCTAGTATTGAGGGAAAATGTTGTAGTGTGCCATTCAAGGACATGATGGGAAGCAGCGGCTGAAGCTTGGATGTCATGTTTGTCATGTCATGTTTTTTTTCATTCATATCCTGAGAACATGATATGCCTTTTCATACAGATATATACAGGGGTTTATCTTGTTGACATTGTAAGTCAGAAAGAAAATACAAGACACTGTCATCTCTGACACAGTACATAACTGATACACAACAAGACAACAGGCATACCGTGATGAGTAGACTGCACATATCACGCAACATACATTCAATATTGAAACAGAGCACCGATTCACTTTGAGAGGAGCGGGGAGAGGAAGCAGCTGGACCCTGTTGGGAATGCTCTCTAGTCAGCAGCTCCAGTAGGCATGTAAACCTGTGCATTGTAACCACTCAGGGTGCACCCAGTGCATCAACAACTTAAACATGGTACACTAAGTTCAATACGTCATATTCAAGACTTCATTTGTTCCAAACGGAAAACATGGGTGCAGCTAGGTGTGAAGAAAACATGGGTGCAGCTAGGTGTAAAGTAACACCCCCCCCCCAGCTCTTTATAACAGTGGTGTGCAGAAGGGCACCTTGGGCAGCTAATAAAGTGTCCGCTGAGTGTATATTCACCCCACTATCATCAAAACTGACCTTGTTGTGGTCCTTGGCCTTAAGTAGTGTGGGTGTGGCCTCAACCGTGAAGGCAGAGGGCTGCAACTAGTTGACTGAATTCCAATTACTTGGCATGCTGATAGTTACCTGCACTTGATGAAAGACTGCACTGCACATATGATGGGAGAAATTTAGAAAGTTGAAATTCAACTGAATTCCCATTAAATTGGCCAAAATCCCCATGGGAATTTCCAGAAAGTTTCCGGAGATTTTCCACCCTTTTGCAACCCTACTCCCAAGCCATTTGAACCTGTTAGGTTTTAAATTATGTCCTGAGCCTTGGGATGAAATCATAACTCCTTCGAGTTCCCTCTACATAGAAATTCATGAAATACAGCACCGGTTCACTGCAGAACTTGGTGAGTAGCATGGAAAACACTGTACATGCCCACGCTTTCCCCGGACCCAAAGACGATCCATCCTGCTAACCAAACACAAATAGCCAAGTGAAGCTCAGACTTGCTGACTAACAAAGTGAGCTGTAGCCCTCCAGTCACAGGAGACACTGACTGTCTGCTTGTACTGACCCCCTCCAGGTCACACCAGACAATAATACCCTTCTGATCCCATTTCACTGACTAATGAGTGGGGAACGATGTCTCCGATATGGCAATAATAGGCTACAGGTCAATTCAAGGCAGAACACCAGTCACTTAATAGCAGCAACGGATTTCAAGCCTGTCTGTAAGTGGTGTAAGTGGATTTCAGATTGCACGTGGTAACAGTGGATTTCTTTCTCCTGATATATACAGATGATCATTTAAAAATGGTCTGGTGTAGAGACATCCTGGAGGGGTAGTCATTCGATAAACAGGAGAGAAATCTTCATTAGATTAATTATGAATTGAAACATCTTATAGTTCCCAGCAGTCGGAAGCCAGAATGAAACAAGCGTATATAACTTGTTCTTGTATGTGGGTTTTTTTAACAGAATCTGTGAAATGGTTTTTGGCACGTTATTTCAGGTTATAAAGAATTCAATTTGCGCTTGTCAATCACTTGCCTTGCCTACAGCTGCAACAGTCATGGGAACACCAACAAAAGCCTCTTTTTAAGTGAAGAGGCAACTCTCAGAAAAAATGAGACATTCACTGACACTCTCGCGAAGTGCGGCATTCAAGATGTGCTCTCCCACTGGGAAGGGCTGCTCATCTCTCTGAATGTGGTTCCTATAGAAACACCTGTACCGAGCTGTCTTTCTGCAGAGACCCCCTATCTACCTTCCCACTCGGTCCTTGCCACCGTCAACCACAGACATCTTCCTCTCGGAAAAAGCCGGAGAACGAGCAGGCATCTAACTTGGTTAATTTTCTCTGCGGTGTGTACAGGCTTTGCTGTGATTAAAGATAATTGGTTCACTGTAATGAACAGAGGTGCCTGTGTGTGGTGTGGAAGGAGGGATGCACCTGTTCATATGGTGAAAATAGGGAGGCTATAAACACACTGTTCATTACTTACCTAAGACCAGGTCGACCTGTTTTCATTCAGAGAGAATACTGCGATACTAATGAAAAATTCAAAGCTGGTAGCCACGGACTCAGAGGTGAAGCGCTTTTTGTTTGATGAATGCACGAGGCTCACGTCGGAAACTGAGGGGACTAGCAACGAAATGCTAGTTAGGAGCGAGTCCATCTGCCCATTTACAATGAGCGACAAAAGACTCCTATCCTGGTCGGTGTGTCCCACTTAAATATCAATATCCATCCCAGAGAGAAAGAGGGGGGGGGGAGAGAGAGCGAGAGAGAGAGAGAGAGAGAGAGAGAGAGAGAGAGTAGGCTAGGCAGTTCCCAGTCAATCATAGCACCATCATCCACTAATTGTAATTATAGTGCAGTAAATGAAGATGTTATTGGTTGTGCTAATGGCGAGACTCTGGATTTGTGCTTGTAGCGGTCGTTAAATTTGATTAAAGTGCGAGGAGATAATATGGCCAGGGCACCTTGAATGTGTATTTCAAGAAAAGGGGACAAGGTGACAAGGACCGGAAAGGGGTGGCAGGGTGGTCTGGGAAATAGAAAAGAAAGAAATAGAAAGAGGGAAAGTGTCCTGCAACCTGGAGGAGCAGGTCAGCCGAAAATGCAATGTCAGTTTCATAGCTAACAGGTCATCACGGGGACAAATTGTTGCAAATAGTCAACCTAGATTGTCGCGAGGTATCGCAACGCCATGGCAGCTTTAGCGAGGATCGGTTTCTGCATCAAAACATCACAGAAACGCAGGGTTTTAATTACTCAAGATATAAACAGAAGATTGTGTCGGGCATTCTAATCAGCCAATCAGAGAGCCCCGCCGGAAACCACTTGACCCCTTATCAAATCGGCTGACTGTCTCGCGGAGGCGTCAAATGATAAATAGCTTAATTTTCCATCTGAACATTCAGGCGTGATTAAATCCCCCGCCGCTCTCCACCTTTTGCTCGGCTTCGCAACACGCAAGGCCCCGCAGTCTCCGCATCAAATAATAAAATACTTCTTTTATCTTCGCCTGCTTTAGCTAATTACCTTCTGCTCCCTCGGCTCAGACTCACACGAAAACCTGAGGCTGGTTTACAGCGGTGATAGATGTCACATTTGACATCCCGCCCCCCCCCTCCTCACCTTCTTCCCGGTGGATTAAATTTCAGATTCTTACATTCATAGAGGAATGTTATTAAGAGTGGTAATCGAATGCTGCACAGGAAACACCTCAAGGGAGCTTCCGCATTACCCGACTACACCTTAAATACCAGTTAGCGGTGAAAGAGCCCATTCAGTATCAGCATGAGGATAAAGGCTACATTGAAAGCTTGAACACAGACCAAGAGTGAGTTGATACCTGGGGCTGGTTTATCGTTACCAGCTGAGCCAGGAAAACTGGGAACTGACTCCTGATTGAACCTTGAACTTTGAGGAAAGCCCTCTGGGGGTTCCCATGGTAACAAACGGCAGAGCTAAGCCTACCTAGCTAATCTACAATCGCCAACTGTTGAAGATGCACATGGGAGGGGTTTTGTTCCCCCGCTGTTTAAGCAAATTGAAGTTTCAAGTTGCCGTGCCGTCTCGAGCGCATTCAGAGGGAGGAAATGTAACGGGTCGGGGTTTTTTTGCTTTGGATTTTGGCAGCAGTCAAACCTCGAGGCAGGCGTAGCTTTTGGCTGAGCTGATTCAAAAGGATCATTTTTGTCTCAATGGGGTTTCTCGTGAATTCTTGAAATTCTTTGACGTGTTTTTTAATGCTTCTACATCCAGTCAGTCCCGAGTCGACGCTCTCCACTGAACTGTGCAAATACCTCCGTCTGCAAGCTTACACCATCCAGCTTCTTCTCTCTGGGATTATTGTTTCCTCTTAGCTCAATGCACGTGGAGTTATTCATGAAATATAGGCCAAGTTATTCTGATATGGCCCCTTTGGGAGCGTAACGGGACATTCCAGCGACTCAAGTAGAGCAACAGTGCGGGGAGTCTCTCCTGACTCAATGGATACAGGTCACAGGCCTTCAGCACAGTGACCGGCCACAGTCTGGTTCCAGCTCTTAAAGCCATATTTCACTTTGGTGCAACATTTTTAGCTTTTTTATCATGCATTAACCTCACATGACTTCTAGCCCGATCCTGGCTATCCCAGGTATCCAAAGTGATGTCATGCCCTTGGTTCACATTTCCCACCAACGGATGGCAAATTCAATTTATGCCACAAATACGTTGCTGAAGTGCAGATGTGTCTTTGAGTTTTCAGAGCATGCCAGTAATGACACACCTCAGGGGCAGCCGGTGTCAGAGGCTTTCTTCCCACAAACTCATACTCAAAGTAAACATCTTTAAAGATAACAAATGTTATACCAGTGAAATATCACAGGGGGGAGAAGAGAGGAGAGCAACGCGGGGTATGCACTGCTTTGAACAGTATTGAACGGTCTATTGTATCTGTCTCCTCAGGCTTACTGTGATGAAAGGGAATATTTAATATCCAACACTGAAAACTTTTAGCTTTTAAAAGGAACACATAGGAACATAACACCAGAAGAGAATAACGACTATCTAGTGTCATGAAAGTTGCAATACAGCGTGACTCCAATCTCTCAGAATCAAACAGGAAGGGTTTCTCTCTAGACTCACTATTATTCACCGACTATCAAACAGGGAGAAATCCATCGTAGAAAAGGCAGAGAGTAATGTCTCCACCGACAGCCTCAATAGACCATAATGCAACACAGCCACAAGACGTGTAAAGGGGAGGGGGGGGGGGGCGTTTTCTGTGGGCGGTGGCGAATGTTATTCTGGGAAGTGTGGTAAATCAGTAACAGAAGTAGAAGCAGACGAGGCAGGTTGAGGGAAAGCGGTTACACCCAAAAAGGTCAATTACATTTTGTCACTTCATGACAAAATGAAGGAACGCATCTGAACATCACAGATCGATGCTATCTATCAGCGCAAGAGTATCCCAGGGTGGCATTTTCCCTTTGAGAGGCACACACTGCAGATTCAAAAAACAAAAACAAAAAAATCTATTAAGCACTTTGCGTAACAAGATGCCATTTCAGCAGGTTGGAGTGCATCTGTTCTAGGATGCGTTCACAAAACACACACACACACACACACACAGTCTCTGTTGACGTCTGTACATGCGAAGGATCTTTGGTGGTTTGAACATAAAACACTCCCAACCCCGCGTGTTTACAGTTTGGCCGAGTAAGGGCAGCCAAGGCCACGGTGAGGTCATACCTCGGAGTTTGTACAGCTCTCCACTGACAGAGTTTACAATGAACATGTGTGGCGCCTCGTCGCTCGGGGTTACCAAGGCACCAATCAGGGGCAGGGACCCTCGGGGCTTCTGGCTCTTTCCCTGCTCGTTGACAAAGTACTGCAGCTGTCCCAACTCTGGATCTAACACAAAGTACCTGCAGGGGGAGGGAGAAAAAACAGAGACAAGAAAGAGAGAGAGAGAGAGAGAGAGAGGGAGAGAGAGGGAGAGAGAGGGAGAGAGAAGTTAAGAAAGTAATGGGCCAGAGTGGAAGAGGGGAAAGAAGGAAATAGGAAGATTGTTAATGTTATCATCATTTTGTTTTATGTTCTCATTATCACAGTTTGTTTACTGCTAAATCTTTTCTTCTATTGCCATTGCCGTGATTGCACAAAATTGTCAGGGTGTGGGTGTGCAAGGAGAGAGAGATGCTATGAATGACTAGACTGTGAAATGAGGCGAGCGACAATATGCGCGAAAACACAAAACGCACTTAAAAAATTTCCCACCTCCCATTCGACGCGTCCCGATACACTAAAAATGACCCCCTCCCGGCGCATTCAGGTCTGCCGTCACCGAGCGCCGAGCCGGCATCTCCATCCCAGATTACTTAAGGTAGTGATTAGCGCGGTCATCTCCAGCAGAACCCACCGTCTCCAGGCGTGGAAATTAAACCCTACAGTTTCCCCCCTTTGTGATTAATGAATCACATTCAATCACTGTGTAATTGAATCTCTTCCTCGCTCATCCTGGGCTGCAGAGCACAGACCCAGATGCACACACAAGTACACACACACACACAAACGTAGACACATTTCATTTCCTCCTTTCGGCAACGTTGTCTGTCAGCCATCTTTTTCGATATGTCGGCTATCTGAACTAGAGGATTCTGCATGCCGTCGGGAAAGCAGCCTGTCTGCTCCTCTTAGCTTTGTTCTGGTTCGACGGTTCAGCACAGGCCGAGGTGACGCCGGGTGGCTTCGGCTGACCTTTCCCGTGGTTGTGTGTACAGTGGCCTGAGGTAACAGCAGCTGTCTTTGTCCTGCATTCTGCTTCTGCAAAGCCCGAGATTTTTATTTATTTTTTTATTTTTTTCCCCCCGTGCTGCAGATCAATGTTCTCTTCCCACGCACGATTAAAGAAGCTACCGTATTGACGAGGCCTTTGCAACAATCCGCGCGCAGTGGCTACACGGGTCAATAACTCCACCGTCGACACGAGCAACACAATCCTCAACACAGATGCAGTCGATGCTATACATGGCACGATTCAGCGATCACCTGTCCACTTCCATATCTCCTAGATGTGGCGGTTGTTTTTGTTTCGGACAGTTCAAAGTGTAAAAAAAATAGTTCACTTTCATCTGCCCAGACCTTCGCTACCTTGCACCAGTACCACTTTGATCCATCAGAATAGTTAGGCATCGTATTTCCTTCTGCCTGTGGAATCTAGGTTCAAAAAAAGTCAGCTGCCCCAGTAGAAATAGTAACGGTTTATGAGATTATGAGTGAACACAGGCCACTAATATGCCGGTGGTTAGATGATACTTCACAGTGAGGGATTTTCCCATGAACCCTCAGGACGTTACACAGTAAATAGTGTTCTTTGGAAGCCGACTCCCCCTTCCCTACTCACGGGTTTGACCCCCCCCTCCATCACGAGAGCGGGTGATTTATGTTGGCCGCAGCCACCCGGGGGAACTTTGTGCCTTGTGTCTGTTCTTATCTTTGTTGCTCTGTCTCTCACAACACACACACACACACATTTACAACCACACACAAGCTCTTAATGCCTGTTCAGTCAGCGCAGGGCAGGCCTTTACCATTGACCCCCTCTAGGCAGTCTTGTGTCTGCAGGTTAAACTACAATGCAAGGTCTTAAACATGATGGATGGTGCTGGATGAGAAAACCTTGGGCCTTACACACAGGGAGAGTGTCTCTGGGCTGACGGTGAACTTTTAACCTTTAGCAGTTGAGTCAGGAGTGAGCCGGGCCAAAGGAAATATAATGACGGAACGGAAGAGCGACGATAACAAGTTTTCCAACAGTGTTACTCAACTTATTGGAGCCCTGCAGACAGTGCTGCAAAACTCTCGCCATACACCGACGCTCGCTCTCACCAAACAGGTCACGCAACTCCAACAGTCGATTTAATATCCATGCCAATGAACTTATTTCAGAATCCAGAGTGTGCTTACCACGCCATGACTTTCCCATGACTATTTCATGATGATTATGCGTCAGTGTCCGTGTTAAAACGCTGCAATTTACGGCTGAATAACACAAGGACGGAAACACACAAATGGAAAACACAATATTCAATTACAGTAACGTTTCTATTTTTTCTACGACTGCAGAAGCCCGGTAATTGTCACACTTCAATCCTGCACTATCTCTGCCCTACCGCTCATGTGTGATCATACATCTACTCAAGAAAAATAGGCATCCGCTATGACAAATACAGATTTATTTTTTCTGATATCATTCAAATAAATCACCTCTGTAATAATAATAACACTCTACAAAGAGCTTAGTCATCCACATCAACAGATACGCGGCCTTAATGGTATTAACACTCACGCTGCAGGAAAAGGCTTGTCAGCAGAATTTGCATCTCCTCCCTGGTGCTTTTGGCACAAAAATATTAGGAGGAACGTTGAGCAACAAGATCACTGAGTAACTGAGAGAAATAATGAAACACACTGTTCACTGGCAGGAGAGTGGTTGATACCTGTTCGCTAACAAAACGCCGCAGAGCCAACGTGTTATCATCTCACAGTGCTGATCTAACTGACTTTGCAACCACCAACAAATCAGCCACACGCCGTAATGACAAGCATCTTCAGACTTACACCATCAGCACAGCAGCTCCAAACTCAAGCCATCTTCAAAAAAAAAAAATGTGTGGCGCAGAAAAAGTCTAACTGGACATCAGCTTTAAAAAAGGCAGAGCTGCTAACTATTAGGTTTCCCTGCTCTTCCTTCTCAGACACCCACCGCAGCACATTACCCCCACCGACTCACAGCTCTGATCAAAGGACGACCGCCATCGCGCCTTTCCGTCGGGGCACATCTGCAAAGAAATGATTCATCCCTCGACATGTACACCCTGCCTGGCTGGCTTGCTGCTGCTGCGGGAGGCATAAATATAGAATCTACACGTGTAGCCCCGACCGTCGCTGCAAGATCTGGCCTCCTCGTCATACGCGGGCTGGAAACCAGAGAGAAGAGCAAGATCGAAACACTCAGAGGAGTTTCTGTTGTGATGCCCTCCTATGATGCACACAGAGCACAAGCTAACAGGGAGAATATAACAAGCAGATCTTCTCTGCAGCAAAAGATGAAAGTTGAAGGTTAGCCTACTAGCTCATTTGCTGTCACAATTTGAAAAATAATCCGAAAAATGTCTCCAACCGTTGTGCATCGCGGTCACAGCAGCTCCAGCGGGTGGACGTTACCTGGGTCGCACACAGGCACATGAAGATCTCTGTGTTAACAGGCCCTGAGGCTGCCAAGGGGCAGGGACACTCCTGTGACACTGCCGACATGTTAATGCTGTCCAAGAAGGCCCGCGCGATGCCAAGACAGTAATTCGGTGTCATTGAGCTGTGTGTGTGTGTGTGCGTGTGTGTGTGTGTGTGTGTGTGTGTGTGCGTGTGTGTGTGTGTGTGCTGCACCCTGATTGTTAGGCCAGGGAGCCCACAGGCAGCATAATGTAGAGTCAACCCATTAATCCTGAAATAGCCTCTCAAGTGTGTGTGTCTTCTAGTACATTAGCACTGACACCGTGGGTACGTCAGTGTGTGTGTGTGTGTGTGTGTGTGTGTGTGTGTGTTCGGGAATGAAAAGCAGCAAACCAACACAAACACACGCAACACCTACACACTATAACAGGCCCTGGATACTGACACATGGCCACCCACACATTGGCAGAATTAGCGCAGGTCCACCGCCCACCGCGGCGCCGCCTGCCAGAATACACTGAGCGCAATGTTTGGGGTTTTTTTCCACGCGATAAATATTGAAACGTGATTGACGGGTCCCGTAATGACTCCGATGTTGTCTCCCACCAGCGGACCTGCCTCTCCTCCTTCACTCATTTTCCAGCTTTGGATGCTGTGGGCACTGGAAGAGGTTGTAATAATAATGATGATGATGATAATAAGAGCTATATTTGTACAGCACTTATCAAAACAGAATTAGAAAGTGCTTCACGGGAGTGGGAGACAGCCGAGACGGGGATATAAGAGATGTTTCGAGTGTGTTTTTAAGAGCGATTCAAAACCGGATGACACACTGGATGAATAGTTGTACACGACTTGGAGGAAGAAGTTGAAAGGGCTAGCAATAAACCAGGACAATTTAAACTCCAGCTAGACTAAAGCCTGTCATTTTCAAGCACATATTTTTCTAGCAGTACTTTCTGACATTCCACTTTCAGCTTTTTCATTTTTTTTTTTTTTTGCGTCAGAGCGTGCGACAGCGGCGACACGTAATAGGCTGCATATCTGGATCGACCTGTTTGTGGTAAAATATGAAAACTCTTTGTCTTCTTTCAAAATACACCTGGAAAATGAATTTCATGGATTTACATTTCGCTGATAAGAATTTTACTCTCATTATGTAGGAGTAGTGTTGGTGTGGGCGTTCAACATGGTTTCTTAAAGAGCCATGAGTCACCCTTTTATTATTATTATTAGTATTATTAGTATTATTATTATTATTATACTGGCTAGTAGGCTGGTGGGTTCATGGGAGAGGTTTTACCCAATGAGGAGAGGCTATAGATTAAGTTTTGAGGCTATATGTTTTTAGTCCGTGCTCACTACCCATCTCTACCTACACATTTCCTTGGTCTTGGGGGGCCGCGGCACCAGGCCGGGTCGATGGACCATAGGAACCGTTCCTTGAAAGCCAAAGACCGTCGCCCTTCAGCACTTTGAAATTGAAACGGGACAGATAACATCGACCCCAAAGAACAATCTGATCTTTTTATACCCTTCCTGAGTCACCAGGATAGCCTGGTCCTGTCCATAACATCCTTTACATCCCTACCTAAAGACAGTGTGCGTGTGTGTGTGCGTGCATGTGTGCGTGTGCGTGTGCGTAGCTCCATGAAATGACACCCGCACCATACTTATATCTGGCAATCCATGCTGCATAGTGATAGACATGCACCTAGCTAGTATGTTTGTGTGTGTGAGTGAGTCTATGAGTGTGCGTTTTCAGGCGTGTGTGTGTGTGTGTGTGTGTGTGTGTGTGTGTGTGTGTGTGTGTGTGTGTGTGTGTGTGTGTGTGTGTGTGTGTGTGTGTGTGCATTAAAGTGCATTATCTGCCTGTCAGTTTGATGGGAGACCAGGGAGCAGCCGCTTTCTCTCTCTCTCTCTCTCTGGGGTGGCTGTAAGTCTGCCACCCCATAACCCCCAACCACCACCCCCACCCCCACCCCCACCACCCCCCCGCCCCAGTCTCCCGCACGCACACACACACACACACACACACACACACCCTGCCTCCCCTAAAAACACTGGCCACCAGCCCAGATCATGCAGACTACAGTCTATTCTACCATGCTGCTGACTCTTAGCTAAGTCAGTTCTTTTTCACCATTCAATCTGCTGTGTGTGTGTGTGTGTGTGTGTGTGTGTTTTGAAAAGCTGAAGGCATTACCATCACTCTGAACCTCCGTGACACAACGCCTGCATAATTCATGTCAACTGTGCACTATTTAGCCGATGACAACAATAAGCTTTCCTCCATAAAGACACTGAAAACAAACAAACAAACAAAGATATTTCACACACGGCCCAAAACAACATGTGTGGACTTCAGTCATTTCTTATCACCTTGACATTTCTAAATAAAACTCACACTTCTCTCAGTGCTCTGTGGTGGAATGAATAAAGAACAGGAAAGGGAATTACCCCACTGACAATGTTCGACCCATAAATGCTGCATGAACTACAGTTGCACAATAATGCGCTGAGCTGTTCTGTACCTCCTTGCAAGAGTGGCTGCAGTGCAAGTACCAAAATAAAAGACCCATAGGCAGGTTATCAAAATAAGGGTCGAGTTGACCCACCTTCTTAGGCTGACGTGAATCTCAAGTCATAGCAAGTATCTGATACTGGATAGGACATTTTAAAGAAAAAGGGGACGAATTCATGTTGTTTTTTTTCTGTAAATATAACTGATTCTCTCTATAATAGTGGTTGATTGATTTAGGATGATGACCAACTGGAGGTCCTAGTTTACACAGCTTTCTATTTCCCTCTACATCAGAGGTAGTAGGCCTACCGGAGTGTGTGCAGGGTTTGTATTTGCCCCCCCCTTCCCCTTCCCCTTCCTCACAGTGACGTGGGTAGAAGTGCAACGTGGACGGGGCAAATAACAACACGAAGCAATCTGACATGCGATCCCGCTAATGTCATGTCACGCCGCGTCACGTCTGCATCCGCGCGCTTACCTGTTTTGCCAGCCTTGAATCAGGTTGGTGTATTTGCTCAGCACCCCTTCCAGCTGCCGCCTGTGCTGCAAATTCATACTGTTCCCGAGTAAAGCTCCCCGGTTGCCTCCTGCCCCAGTCGAGCTGCCCAGGGAGGCTGAGCCGGGGCTGTGCGACCCGGTCTGCCCGACCTTCCTCGCCGAGTTCCCCCTGTCCGAGGAGGGAAGGGGACCGGAGTTGGTTTTGTTGGTCCCGGGATGCGGACTGCAGAGCGCCTTGTCCATCCTGGCGACGGGACGGCGGAGAGGAGGAGGAGGAGGAGGAGGAGGAGGGTAAGGAGGAGGAGGGACAGGGATGGACCAGCAGCAGCAGTAGGGGAGATTTCACCAGAGCATAAGTGGCAAACAGGGCGATGTATGTCTACTGACCTAAATCAGAGGCATTAAATATGGAGTAGTCATGTTCCGCCGGTGGTCTGAGCGTCCTTCAGCGCGTGAGAGAGCTGGCATATTCCCCGGTAGGTCCGTCAAGGACTTGCTCCCTTCACTGCGGTGGTTGTGTGGCACTGTGCTGCTCCTCCAGCGTTTTCCTGTTGGGAAGGGGCAGCGGCGCGGCAGACACTCCCACTCGGCTGTAGACCAGCCCCCCGGATATTACAACGCAATCTTATTACACATCATCACAAACCCCCCCCCGAAAAAGAAAAAAAAAACGGCGAGCGCGCACAGCCTACAGCGCCAAGTCGGCTCACCAGCTGGACTACACATGGGTCTGCTGGATACAACAAAAATGAATGTGACTGGTAAGGTCAGTTTGTTAGCTGGGCTGTCTTCCTTTACATATGTACAGACATCACAGCAAGTCATAAACAACTATAACACCCTGCAGGATTATTATAGTGATACCATATGTCACAAGGATACCATAAAATACGATGAAAATACCATTACGGTCACTATAAACTCATTACTTTGAAGCATAGACACGCTACAAGTCCCGATAGTAACATTATAGGAATATTATAAGAACATTATTGTGACACCATGGGAAATAATACCATAATGTATGGTAAAATAACTTTAATTCACTATTGGATACTACAGACACACCAGATGTTCCTATAGGAATAGTATAGAAACATTATAGTGATACCATAGGAAATAGAAATACCATAAAGTGAAATAAGGTCACAGATACCGGAAGTACCATCATAAAAACAACCATTAGGTAACAATTACAGCCTCGGGGAGTTTCCGTCTGGAGGTAAATATAGCTCTAAATGAATCAGCATGAAATTTTACGGTAGCCAAATTCCAATTCAAATCTGGCTTAGAATATTTGATAGTGTTTTCCAGCCTGTTGCTCTGTATGGTAGTGAAGTACAGGCTCCACCCAGTCATCATGGCTTCAGTGTTTGAGAGAAATATCCAACAGAATCATTGCATCAATCTAGCTCCCCAGACCCAAACCCAAAAGAGCTGAGCACAGAAAGAGTCCCCGGTTCAACCCGTTCAACCAAGCAATGCAATGAAATCTATTTGGAACATTGGAACAAAGCGTATTGGAACGTTATCTGGCTCTACATGGAGAATATGAGTTGGCTGAATATCGCTCTGCTGTCAGAGATGTAAAGCAGAGACAGATCCTGACCTAGTTCAGGCTCCATAACCAAGTGAAAAGTGAAAGTGAAAATCAAAAAACCAGAAGACATAACAGAAATTGGCAACCAAAAGAAAATAGATCACTGCTGAGGTTGACAGAGAGATGCACTTCCTCCTAAAATGTGAAAAATGTAAACCACCCGGAGTGATGTGCGTTAACAAATTCAGCTCTCTTGACTCCCAGTTTCAATTTAATTTAATGACGACTCAAAACACAGCAGATCTGGCCACCCAATATGTATTAACCTGTGACCAACACACACACACACACACACACAAAGTATGATCTCTATCTTGAAGCTCTGGCAATATTTTCCTCAACTTTCATGCCAATAAAACACGTTGAATTGAATTGAAATACAATTGTTTCAAGGTTGATTTTCACTTTAACAACCTTGGCCACAAGCTTGCTATTCAAAGACATAAGGAACGGTTCATGAAAAGAAAGTATTGGCACAGATGTCACATCTACTTTCCAATAGATATCCAATAAAAAATGATATATAACCACAGTGTGTTTGAAACAAGATGGCAGCATTTTTTCTGTCTCTCTGACGAACAAGAGGGTATAGCTCACACCAGCCACACACATACTTCACATTCATGACATCCATACCTATTGGCATATTTGTCCCCGTATCCCCCACAAACACACACACACACACACAGCGAGAGAGAAAGAGAGAGAAAGAGAGACACACACACAACCATGACAACCAGGATGAAGGGGACATGTTAATGAAGGCCGTGCTGAGGGAACATTGCAGGTTATTAAGAGGGGACTAAGATTGTGCTGAGCCATTAAACACATGCCTTGATGAATCTCCACAGGAGGCTTAACGGAGCACCGGATGGATTCCTGCTGCCGGTCAGTTGAAGCAGCCACAAAGCAGAGATCAATAAAAGAGGGGGAGGCAAGAGAGAGTCAACGGTTTGGTAAAAAGCTTCTGCGTAAAGTCAAACTCGGGTCAGCTGCATTTCATCATCAGAGATCATTCCAATTTCACTCCATGGCCTTTAGGATTAACTTTGACTTCAACATATATATAAATCATATCTAGAGAGAGAACATATAGAATATACAATATCTATACAAACGCAGTACCCTCAGTCTGCAAACCCTGCAGTATCATCCCAATTATGGTGGTCAACATCCTCCTCCGCATCATCATCATCATCGCTCAGACTCATATTCATCCCCTTCTGCCTCGTCTTCTTCCGCTGCCTCCTGATCACCCTCATCCCGTCGTAAGCATTTTCACGCAACTTGCATCATCATCGCTGCCACATTCACAGTCACACCCCGGAGCCGTGACTGGACACGTGTCTGTTCTATTGTGCGTGTCTCCCTCAAGCATCACTCCAGACACACTAACGTCGCACCAATCCATTCCATTACACTCCTGTCAGTACGTTCAGAGTTATGGCAGCTGTAGCTACCTGACCCCCCCCCCCCCTCCTCCCAGCCTTATAACAGCCTAGCATGAAAACCTCATATCTCCAAAATGTCATCTTTTTAGGAACTAGGAACACCAGCTTCGTTCGCAGCTTGACGACCAACCATGCATTTTTCAGTTTATCCAAAGGGTTTTGAAAGAGAGTTTCATGAGACCAAGGGTTGTAGAACTTTCTCAGCCCTTAGAGGACCCCACATTCCTTCAATTTAAGTTACAATATAAAGGTAACCAAGATTGGACTTTCACCCTAAAAAATGTCTAAAAAAATTGAAGCATAGGTAAATATGTATTCACTGCTTGGTCTAAAACTGAGCGTATACATAGCAAAAAAAAAAACTGAAGCATAGACTCAGCGTTGAAAAGAAGTCTGGTGCTCGGTGGGAAGATCTCCCCCACCACCCTGGGTATCGATCTGGACACCAGCCTCAGCATCAAAGACCAAGCCTGGCAGAAGAGCATAATATGTCTGCATTCATGAGGCCGGAGTTGGGTTGCTCAAAAGAATGGCAATAAGATCATCCTTGTTGCACTGACTTATAATGAATTATGATTATCTCGCTGCTATCACCTATCTTCTATCGTGGAGTTCCTCCAAACCGGGCATCGGGGTCCAGACTGCTGCTGGTTCTCTCTCCTACCAGGAAGTTAATTGCATTCACTCGTCATCCCAGGTCTTAATCAATCCCTGATCAAACAGCTAGAATGGAAACTACCTGGCAGAACAGAAAACCAGCGGTACTCTGGACCCCGAGGCCCGGATTTGAGGACCACTGTTAAATCTATCGTAACAATATGACTAGTGATGATACATTAAGTTGCCACTGGAGGCTGCCACCCGATCTTACTATTTACCGATGTTGTATTTTTATACACAAAAATAAATAAATCAAATCAAATCTTTATCCCCTTGGCCTGCATGTGCACCATTATTTTGAAGTAGACCAAAGATGCTTGTAATATTATCATGTATTTGGAAAACCCAAGCTGAACAGTGTGTTCAGGCTGTACATCTGGACGTCCAATAAGCCAAAGCTCTGTGGTAGTTGTGGCAGGTAAGTGAACCTATAAATAATTATAGTTTACTTTTACATGAAGCCCCATATAATCTAATAAGGGATATTAATGACATACAGACCGCAGCATACTGACAGCATACTGACAGCATACTGACAGCATACTGACAGCATACTGACAGCATACTGACAGCATACTGACAGCATACTGACTGCATACTGACTGCATACTGACTGCATACTGACAGCATACTGACTGCATACTGACTGCATACTGACTGCATACTGACTGCATACTGTCAGGGTGGCAAGGCTTTTGAACAGCCTGCCCGAGGATCTCAGTCCAGCTTCTTCTGTTTCATCTTTTCAAAGCATTTTTTAAAGTAACATATCTATGATGTTTCATTAATGTTTTGTTTGCTTTTATCTTGGTTGGCTTTTAATTGTATTGTTTTATCTTCTTCTGCTTGTTTATTTTTAATTTATTTGTACTATATTTTATTCTACTGCTGTTCTTTTATCTGTGAAGTACAGTGTAAACTTTGTCTTTTAAAAGTGCCGTGTGAATAAAGTGATTATTATAAGACCTTCATGGAGAATAATGACTACTTCTATCTAAGTCTACAGACAACATCTTATATGATTTAGGTCATATAAATATGGACTAGGAGATGGTCATATTTATACTCATATCATATATATACAGTATATACTATTCTAGTTCTATATATACTATAGAATAGTAAAAGGCAACAACACTAGACTTTAAGAAAGCACAACTTCACTTGATGAAAGTCTAGAGCTGTGCAGAAGATTTGGTATTTAGATGTTGACAGTCTTTCAGAGAATAATCGCTGCTTGATTGCAACACTCAGCATGAGAAAGCTCAAGAATCGGCTTTAAAGATAAACCGAACCGCGCCAGGACGTCCTCTATCAGCGCCCGGTGCTATCTCTCAGTTCTAATGTCCTCAGTTTCCACAGCATAACATGAACTCATACCTTTATAACTGATACTGGCTTCTCAAAGGCGACTGTGCAGTGACTGGCAGGATGCAGTGTTCTGTGGATTTGTTCTTTGACACAACGCGTCAGAACAAATGGCCATGGCTTAGTCACTGCACATCTTGAAAGGTTAAAGGAAAAAGTCTGAGTAGCAGGATTCATTTCAGACTAGGCTGTCAGAGTTGCAATAAGCATGTCCATATTTCATCGGGCGTCTTATCAGTCGTTGGCTGTATGAGGTTGTATGTCCTTGTCCCTGATATCTGGAAGACTGGTGCACTGTCTGGGAAAAACAATCACACAAGGCCTGTCACGAACGCACAAATACACATATCTGCATCTCTTTCTGTCTCTCTCACTGTCTGTCTGTCTGTCTGTCTGTCTGTCTGTCTGTCTCTCACCAGATTGACAGCCCAATTTCAGAGACATGGCCGACCTTGGTTTATTGCTCTATTTCAGTGATGCTGCATTTGCAAAGAACAGCTGGATCAGATTAGCATTTCACCTGATCTAATTGTTCTTGGCAGCCACAGGAACAGAGATTATCTAGAGGTTTTTTTATTTTTTTTGGGGAACATTTTTATCTGCTCATTATGTACTCTGCAGCCAGCCAAGATGGCTCCTTAAAAACGTCTCTCCCACTGGTGCTCAGCAAAGAAGCTTATTTGATGTGTGAAATAAGCTTAACTTTACTTTGGCGGGTGTTACTGTATAGTTAGAGTGGAAGGTAATCTTGAGATTGCAATTTTAAGGTCAAACGGAGCATAATTGTGTGTCAGTTGTTCTCATTCCTGAGCCAGTCCAGTCATCTGGTGATGCCAAAAGCTTGCGGATGTTTGCACAACAGCCTGCATTATTCACAAAGACCAGCACCCTCACCAATTAGTATTTAATGGACTGGAGGGGGCTATTGACCCTGTGCACTGACAAGGTTAGCAGAGTGTGTGTGTGACAGACAGAAAGAAACACAGAGAGAAGCCGAGAGGGATATTGTAGTCCAAATGTGTGTGTGCCTATGAATGAATATTTCCCTGCTTGCTTCCCGCTTGCATGCTCACAGGGCCAAATGACAGAGCCATGTATATTCATCCGTTAAAGAATGAAGGGTTTATGATGGCCAGAGACGAAGTTCAATTTATGCCCTGGCTCCTAAATTACCGCTCCGGAGGACAGAGCGCCTCTACATCTCCGAAAGAGAGCAGGGTGGGTATTCATGACCTGTGAATCAACACAAAAACACTTAGCTATTGGATGTCCATGTGACTATAAACCCCCGCCACCCACGTGAATTAGAGTGTCATTACTAAATCCTCCCCGTAGTAAAGTGACAGAATGTTTGGTCAGGTAAGGACTCGGGGCGATTCTGTTCATCTTTCATTATACGTTTTTTATCCGTCTCCATTTTATTGGTGCCTTTATATGGTGGCTAGGCATGTGCGCTATAAAGGGTGACGGGGCGGCCTGGTTGTTGGAGGTACTGTCCCATAACCAAAAGGTCATAATTCCGATCCCAAGACCAGCCGGTGTGTCCTGTCAAAGTGTCCGTCAGCAGCAAACCAAACCCTATGTGCTCACTCACTGTGAATGTAGGGCATCAATCTAAACAATCCGTTAAATAAGGATTGTTACAGATGTGTAGCAGATTCATGCAGAGGCAAAACAGAAAGAGAAAGGTCCAACAATGTGGCAGAAAGGTCCACTTCATTCTCAACATCTATTTTTGTCCGCTAGCCGTTGGAGGCTCAGGTAAAGGCCATGGTGCCAGGTCTTTATACTAATGAGCCCTTCACTTAGAGGACAGTCTTTTCATTAAACCCGCTTAGTGGCAGGATACTGAACCAAGAATCCAAGGGGTGGACAAAGACACAAGAAGGCCCTGACAGTGCCTTCAGTAAAAGTGTTAGCTCTCTGTAGGCTCAATTACCACTCAACTGAACAGGAGGAGAAAGATCCCAATTAGCGCTCTAACTTGACACTTCTGTTTGTCAAATGCCCTTCAGGCTGGAATCTCCAAGTGAGAGTATAACAGCTAATAGCTCCGCTTGATTTCAGCGTTTTCCTGCTCCTGCGGACAATCTAGAAAGATGCTGAGCAGCGTGACAGGCTGAAGATGGTCGTTCGGCTAAAGCTTGTTTCCGAATCAGTGCAGAAGTCACTGAGGAAGGACCTTCAACCTCTCAGCCTCAGTCTGTCATTCATTGACTCACATTTCGGCGTGCACACACAAACATACGCTAGCACACATTCACACACACATACACACAAGATCTGGCCCTATTTCTTTGCGTTTGTAATGTATTTGCTGTGTCCCTAATATTCCTTAAAGCTCTGTGTGACGAACCTGTTTGTTAAAAGCAGATATATTTTAAGCTGTAATGCCATAATGGATTTGTCATAGACTGATTTAAATTTGATTGCCTACAAACAATGGGAAGGTAATGTTGATTTGTGTCATCAGCATCACCAGGCCAGGCTAATATTACAAACTGACTGTTAAAGGAAACCTGTTCATATTTTACAAAGAAATCATAGCAGTTGTGTTACAGCTCACCGGTGCTAAATAAAAAATCAATGATTCACGTCCTTATCAAGCATATGAAGTGTGTTGAGAGGTTATAGTAGATGTGTTGTTTCTCTGAAGACCATTAGAGACATCTACTGGCCAGAAAACAAATCTGGGTTTAGGTTTGAGAGAGAAGATTTGTAGCCTGGTGGAGAAAATGGAGACACTATAAATACAGTACTGTGCAAAAAAATGTAAAGCAAAACTTTCTCTGTAACATGACATTTTTTGGAAAAGAAATGTTTAGAAATCTCAAATTTGCTATTTTGTACTGACACACTAATGCAGAAAAAAACAAAAAACATCTTAGACTAAATGTATATTCTAGGGCGCCTAAGACCTTTGCACAGTACTGTACATTTTAGGAGAAAAATTCATTCATTACCTGTTCAACATTTAACATCTTTAGAAAATAGAGGTTCCCGTCTGTAAACATGTTAGCATTTTATCAAGGACTTAAGTTACCAACTACCTTTCAAATAGGAGCATAATTTGTTTTAAATTTGTGCGATCAATCATTTTGTAACAGTAGGTATCACACTTATCCAGACTTGGAAGGAAACTCAAAGTCAATATTGTTAACATTGATGCCAGCTGCGTTTATTTCTCTCCTCATCCTCTTATCGTCTGTTGCCAAATGTTTAGCTGCTAAGCCCGATGAAGTGATAGAGATCAGGCTCTATCTGTCTGATGACCCGTTTCTTAATTCCAATGCTCTGATTAATAGAGTTATTACAGGCCCATACATTCATGATGATAGCTCCCCTTTCTACTCATAATTAGCAGAACAATTTAGTCTCGTTCCAGTTCCACTTCTCTGACAGCCTCATCATTCTAAAGGGCACCCGAAATAAGTAGTGTAAGGTTAGTGTGTGTGTGTGTGTGTGTGTGTGTGTGTGTGTGTGTGTGTGTGTGTGTGTGTGTGTGTGTGTGTGTGTGTGTATTTTGTGCCCCACTCCCACTCCTTTCTTCCACTTACCCCTGTGTGTTTTAGTGTAATGACCCTTTATAATGTAGCTCATCAGTATGCTGGAGGGAACAGAAAGCCGTCCTCTGCGGGGTTCAAGCTGAATCCTCCTCAGCCTGGGCCGACGCACTGTGGACCGCTCTCTGCCCCACTCAGGCACATTGCATTAGCATTGATCTCCCACGCTGTATCAATAAAACAGAAGAAGAAGAGGGCCCAACAATCAGTAATCTGCTCAGTTATCAATGCGCTGTATATTTTTCTGCGTATCTCACTCCATTTTCAATTAATAATTCAAAATATCACATACACACATTACGGCCTGTCTGTAAATGGTACATCATTTTATGAGACACTTCACTGTGGATCATCCTGCTGCTTCATTCAAAGCTGTTATTATAGGCCAGTCAAGGTTATACCAGCATGGGATTCCCACATTAGAGAACTACCTTTCCCACAATACCACACGGGCATTTTAGTCCAACCACGCACCGCTAGAGGCTGACCATGTGTTTGGATTGGTGTGACTGCCACCGGACGGCTGTTGGTAGGAAGAGCAGCAAAGCGTGCTCAGTGACACACACACAGGCGGCTCGATCCGGTAGCAGCAGAAATGTGAAGATGGATTAGAAAATGATGTGCTTCGACTGTCGTCAACATGTTCCCCGGAGTTTTCTATGCATTGCTGGCGGGTTTCCTGGGGGCCGTGGCGTCGTCGTCGGCCAAGCTGTCCCTCGGAGCCGACTACCTGAAGGGGGTTTGTGAAACCGGACTCCGGACGTGGGGAGAGCAGCGGAAATTTAGACAAGCGGACGAAACTACCGCCTGTGACTGGGTGAGGCATCGCCGCAGTTAAAGTTGCGTGAATTATTAAACCAACGGGGATTAGGCTGGCTTTGAATAATGTAGTGTCATCGTGCCCGCAGCGGAGTAATTTCTCACGGAGCCCAGGCGGGAAGTTAGGGTTCCCTAGTGATGCGTGTAGCGCCTCTCCTCTCTGACTCCAGCTCGCAGCATCAGCACCATCACAGACGCAGCGTGCGTGCCGTGTCGTGCCGTGTCCGCGTGCAGGACGACATTGCAGCTCGTGCGACCTGATGAAGTCATGTTGTCGTGTTGTTTTAAAATCGTGCGATTTTTCACTAGCGCGCTTGCGTTGATGCGCATAATAATAATTGTGTAAGAGAGACAAATGCTATGCCGGATTTCTATAGATCAGATTTCTTGAATGACCTTCAAACTCTCTCGTGATCCAGTTTGATTGCAGGAGCCTTAAATGATTGAAATACCAAAGAAATACCCTAATCTCCTAGAATAATCAAAATAGACTACTGGGTTTAGCAAAACCAGACATGTGCTATGTGTTCATTGCAATAAGACTTAATTTGAACATTCATGTGGGAACCTCAAACATACTAGTCAGCCAAACAACAATCCCTTCTGATTGGGCTACACAACCTGCCACCTTCATATGAGATTTGTTTTTGCGTTTCCAACTAGACATCCTTAGGCTTTTCTGTTGATGACTGCAGGATTTTCAACTGCATAATACATGAATTTCACTAAGTCAGTCACAAGTCCTCATGTGACACATCTGCAAATGCATGGGACTCACTGAGTCATATATTCATATATTAGGCAGCTGCAGATGTTTTTTGCAGATGGCTGCAACATTTTAACAGCCTGATATATAGGCTATATCTCCCCTCAGTAAGTTGCCTGTCACCTGTCATAAAATGTTAATACCTGGAGATATACTGACACAATTAATTTTATGCAATGCATGATAAAATGTAAAGGATTTGTGGGATACACCACTAAACCCAAACAACAACAATGAGCTGTCATTGACTCATTTATCTGTATTTGTATTTTTCAGCTTCACATCCCTCTGAGGCTGCTGTGTGGCGGGCTTCTCTTCACCTGCAATGCTGTGATGTGGACCTTCCTTGCCAAAGCGCTCAGGTATTCCTCTTCCTCCACCCGAACCACTGTGACCACCACCGCCTCCAACTTCGTATCTTCTGTAAGTAACAACATCTCTTTACTTACTTTTACAGACGAGTACATGTTCGTCCCAACGCCTGAAACAAAAAGTTCGCACCGGAATAGACTGGAGTGACCTTCCTATCAGCTGCTTCATTTCAGAAAATAGGCTGGGCAGGCTATATCCAGAATTAATTGTCCTAGTGAAATACTCAATGTCAAAGTGATTTTACTTTGGGAGGAAATCATCAGGGCCTTCCTGTGTCTTTGTCCACCTCCTTGCATTTTTGGTTCTCTATCCTGCCTAAGGGGCTTTAATAAAAAGACTGTCCTCTAAGTGAAGGGCTCATTAGTACAAAGACTTGGCACCATGGCCTTTACCTGAGCCTCCAACGGCTAGCAGACAAAAATAGATGTTGAGAATGAAGTGGACCTTTCTGCCACATTGTTGCACCTTTCTCTTTCTGTTTTGCCTCTGCACAAACTTTGTCAAACTAACAGCTATTACATAGTACACTATCACAACCCTGATCTGTTTCTTTCCGCAGGCGTTCTTGGGCCGGTTGATCTTTGGAGAAACCCAGATAACATTGTGGTGGGTGGGGATCTCCCTGACCTTCTCTGGTCTGTTGGTGTTGCAGAGGGCCTCACCACAGGATGGACACCAGAATGCAGTGGCCAAGAAGGACGAATAGTAAGCCTTGTCTCCATTAGCTCTGCTCTGCCCAGATTGGCCGAGCTGTGGTATGGTGTGCTTTAGTTTGCATCTCCATTGATTATCCATCTAGCCAAAAAACAGATTTGAAAGATTTGAAAATAGCAAGCACATTGTGCACACTTCAAAGTAACATTAAGTTTCAGCATTAGAGTGAAAGAACAAGAATGGTCACTTTTAGTGTTATTCTTCTCCCAAGAATTTTCTATATTAAAACTAAATTCTACGCAAAACTTTCTCCTGATGTACAGGAAATGTTCTATTAGAATCAATGACTAAATTGTGTCCGACGTTGGCAAGGTGTAGCCAGGTTGTGAAACAGTTCTGGCTCAGCTGTGGTCCAGCCTGGTTTGGCTCGGTCCTAAAATCAGTGGAGATGCTGGCCCCGCTAAAGCCGAGCTATTGGAGACAAAGTAAAAGGCCCCTGGGCTCTGCTTCCCAAAAAAGCTCTCGCAAATTGTCTCTACAGGCTTACAATGAAGCAAAAAATTATTTTAGTTTTAAGTTGCTTTGGGGAAATTTTGTAGTGAACTACAGCACACAATTAACAAATACAAAAAATGAGGAGAAAGATGAGAGCGGGATAATGCAATCCACCAAGGATATAATTTGGGGACTAAAACAACCAGCAGCATTTTCTGGATGAATAAGTGTCATGGTGTATTGACAGACTGATCTAAAGTAATGTCAGACTTCAGTTGTTTGGGTTTTGTACACGGTCGGGAGACAAATAGTATCATTGGCAATGTGCATGATTTCACCATAACTCTATGGAATATGCATTGGAGCCGTCAGATCACCAAAGCTTTTTGTATTCTTGCATTACTTAAGTTACTATGACACTCACTGTAAACATCCTATACTGACATTGCATTACGTGCATGCTCAAGGTGATGTTTAACTATAGTACTTAGCTTCCTGGGTGCACTCGCATTTTCACAATAACGATGCGTCCTGTCGATGTAGCGCTGACAGACTCGTCCCTGGTCTGTCGTCTGCCTTGGTCTTTCTAGATAGCTTGAACCTCAACCTCAAGATGATGAGCATGACACATTTTTTGATTCAGAAGGCAGCTGGTCTTCCATTCCATGACAGATGTGTGCATGTTCCTATCAAGGCCTGAAATGAAATAACTCACACCAAAGCATCCTGCAATGTCGTTTCATATCAGAGTGACCTTGCTATCAGCTGCTTCCTTTCGTTTCACACAGAGGAGCTTGTGACTTAGCGGCCAAACTGTTTCTCCAGTGTCAGGGATGACATTTGGCCTCTTCTTTACCTGTTGCGCTGTACGTGCCCCGCATTTGCAATCACAGATTATTCTCTCGCAAATCACAAATATCCACCCATCAACCATTATCCCTTGGGTTACATAGACATCTAATCGCATCAAGTGCTTCCTTCTACATCTTTGGAGAGGTCAGTTGTCATTGAAAGTGCAACAACATTGTACTTCCTTAATATCCCATAACACTGTGATGTGTATAACAGAGGTGGACACTTGAGACTTGGACTCGAGTCACGAAAATTAGGACTTGTGACTTGACTTGGACTTGGGCAGAAAGACTTTAAAACACCTCTGGTGTATAATAGGAATAATATAATGTAATAATATTGATCTTTAATAATGAAGTATTAATAATGGCAATACATGTACTGGGAGGGATAAATCAGTATACTGTAGTATACTGAGGTTAGCCTGATAAGGACATATAAAGTTACCTTATGGAATGGTACTTTAAGCTCACACTTTGCTGTTGTTTTGATACATATCAACCGTCATACTATACATGCATAATGGTAGCTATAGTATCTGTAGCCCGTATTCAACAGCGGTCTATCTGTAATATCACACAGCAACAATGCACAATATATCAGATGTCCTTCCAACTGCAGCTGTGACTGCAGGTTTTGTATCACGTAATATACATGCATCCCTGTTAATGTGATTACAGTGACAATGTGATTATACAGCTATCTACCGTAGTAAAGGCTGCCTGACTGATGTTACATAGGCTCCTAAAGAGCAGGGCTGTACCCGCCACATGGGATCTTTCAAAAGTGGAGATCATTAACACCTGAGCTCACGGCGCTCACAGCGATGCACTCGCAGTGGCGCCACAAATGCATTCAGTTGTTTACATCTCCACTTTTGGGATCCTGGGTGTGTTATATTACTTACCCTACCTTTAATATCTATAATCTGTGCTTTTGATCCATAAGACTTCTGGTGCCTGCATTTCTCCTGCTGAGTTGACAGTATGACATGAGGACAAACCATTTACCTGTGAACCCACTTTCACTGTAAGACAACCAACCAGAGCATTGCAGTAGCCACATTTCTAGTTGTGTGACAGCATGAAGTGTGATGTATTTATATCAATGTACGCATTAACTGTAGATGTGGTTGTACACGGAGATTAGAATACTACTGAAATATGATCATGTCCTGACGAGGTTTGTGTCACATAGGTAAGTTAATGTGCTGCACTGCAAGATAAAATGAAACCAGTACATTTACTAGGACCGCGTTGAATTCAAGTTGGATCTAACTCAAGATATATGTACCAGAGCTTCTTAGAAGTGGGCAATATTTCTTAATTCACTCTGAATTATTATGAGGGTTAATAAGGGGCGCTTTCAGAAGAATATATAGCATTTTGTACTGGCTGTATGTGCAGATTAGACATATTAATTACATCTGGAGGCAATAGCACTGACACATTTGACATCATGTCATGTTCAAATTTTGTCTTTGCCCAGAGATCGAGAGCGTAAAGGACAAATGGTACGCGTTTGCTCTGATACAGAACATTCATTATTGTCTGACTATGTGAAATAAACATTTGTAAAAGTGTAAATATCTTCTATTTATAGGAAATGTTTTAAGGATCTGTAACCACTTATGGTCTCTAATGAGAGATGAAACACTGTTCAATAATGATTAAATAAACATTTCATCTGACAGGACCTTGAGTTTCCTACTACCTTCCTGAAGATACTCTGCGTTCACATCATTTGAAATAGACGTCAATTCCCATCTGAATTCACAGTGCCGTCTGTATTTGAGTTGGTAAAGATCCAATTGAGCATCAAGAGACCACCAGCCCCTTATTCTCTACAGCAAACTGTCCAGTTTAATACCCTGTCTTTCGGTGCGGACGCAGCCTTGACCAAGTGTCCGTAATGAAGCGAGTACTTACTGTAATGCAACTGGATGTAATGTTAGCCTTGAGCTACATTGACTTACAGCGGGCCTTATTGTTCCAGGCCAGCCGCTCTGCTTCAAATGTCTCTGACAATAAAGACACGAATCAGATTCAAGCCCCGTGCCAGGAATAAGAACATGCTTCTACAAAGATAAGTGAATAAGTTCAGTTATTTTTAGTTAGATAACCTAATTGTTTGTCAAAGCTTGCCAGGAATTGGGAAAAAGAAGTCACCAGCCTCTCAACGTGAAATACACTGAGTGAATCCTTAACGTTTACTCAAAACGTTTACTCAAAACAGAACGACAATCATACTATTTTATTTCATTCCCCTTTAAACATATACCACAATAATCATCACAAAATCAACATTATGTGGTCCAGGCACTACAAATGGCATTCATACCTGACCACACAGTACTGAATGAACAATTCAAGGAAAAAAAACACAAGCTGGTGTATGTGCAAGGTGAATAGCAACCTTTGCATTCCCATGGTAAGTCAGTTGTATCTTGTATTGAAAAGACCAGTGAGTTTAGAAGAAGGTTTCCCCACCGATCCTAGACGATGCGGTCCTCTCTTAGCTCCCTCCTTCATAAAAGCACAACATTTGGCAACATGTATGTTCAAATAAGTTCAAAGTGGTTTTGTGTCTTGTAAGGCTTTCAAACGCATTTGGGCAAAGGCATTTTTAAGATTACATGTTTTTATGTGGTCTTGTTATTACTTCTCACTGAAGGAAAACTATAGTCACTGGCTTCAATACACAAAAAAAAACATGTTTTGTGCTTTCTCTTCATGCTGGGCGGCCCAGCCTTGTACCCAACCATGGCAATTACAATGTACTTCTGCCGTTGTTTTTCAGGCCTCAGTGCACATTTTTCACTGGCCTATATTTTATCGTCTTTCTGTGTCATGACCACAATCGGTAGCAAACTGGATTATTCATGGGCCAATTCCATCAATGTAGTGGGAGAATTACACTTAGGGTTAGTGCATCCAGAAAGCAGTGTGTATTGCTTTATTCCCTGACTTGGTGGACTGTAATGGAAATGGTTACCAAGCAACGAGGTCGGCTACCTTCACGGGCACTTTCCTATATACACAGGTCGCAAATATACCAGCTATCAGCACAGGACCCTGATTTCCTCATCCGCTGGTCAAAGTGGCAGGTGGACTCCAAAATTGAAATGCCACATTCACTATTTTACAAGCCAACTTGCTTCTTGTTTTTCTTCCTTGTTTTGGCTGTTTACCTGCCAAAGCATCAAAGTGGCAGAACCTGCCAGCCAAAATTAACCAGCATTTGTCAGTATTTAGACATTTAGACATCTTGCCACTCTGCTGGACAAGGATTGACTCAAACACTCGTCCACCAGTGCCCTGGACTCCTGCAGGGTTTTGACTGTGCATTCAAACAGAGAAGCTATTCCTGTTCTGTCTTGTTCATGTCCAGACTCATATCAGAACCTCATATTAGACCTGGGTCAAATAGTATTTACGTTTATAATACCACATGAGGTGTTTGTTTTATCTAGCTTGGAGTACCAGACGGGTGGGGTTTACTGCAGAAGGAAAATCAATGTCATTCACATAAAAGTATACTAAATTCACTTTCAAAATATGTTCCTTTGATCATATAAACACATCCACCCATCTGGCATCTAAGCAGACTAAAACAAACTATAAAAAAAAAGGTATTTCAAATAATACTTCACCAAGGTCTGATTCCTATCTTTCCTATCCATCCTGACTTTCACATTAAGGCAGGACGACAGAAATGTCTTCACAAATAGTCCTTCACTGCACTGTACTAAGGCAAGTCATCAGCAGCACGAGACTATCGCACTGACAGAAATACAGCAAATGACGACGTGACGGGATCACAGCGATGTTTACAGGAAGACAAAACCAGGCGACCGTCCCGGCACCTGGACCGCTCTGCTTTGAACTAGAACATTCTGGATTTCACCTAGTGTTCACACCGGGTAGTGTTGAAAGCAGGAAATGATCCGACATACTGTGTGAAGTCTGCTCTCTCTCTCTCACTCTCTCTCACTCTCTCTCTCTCTCTCTCTCTCTTTCTCCGGAGAAAGCAGACTTCAGTCTCTGGTCCAGTCTCACCAATCCTCAGTAAGTGCTTCGTGTCGGCACCATCCATCGCCGAACATGAGATGTGGAGTTTGTAGCATTATTGTAGTATTGCAGACCTTGATTTTCAAGTGGAAGCAAAAACAGCTATACCTCACAAATATGTCAGCACCAAGAAAGAAATGAATAAAACAAAAAGAAAGTTTATAAAAAAAAAAAAGTTTAAAAAAAAAAAAGAAGCAAAGCAAGATTTAACAAGACGATAGCTCACAATAGAACACCCTGAAATATTACTGATCTATAAACGGGAAACGGTTAAAAGGAGTTCATGCTCAGTGAAGTCCTGCCATGGGGAGGGAGGACCGGTCACTTGCACTCAACGTCAGTCCTCGCCCAGAGCAGCGGGGCAGGCTGGCTGTGTGTGAGCAGGCTGAGCTCAGCTTCCGGGTTTCAGACGACGTACTGGTACACGTCCGCCTTGCCGTGCTCAGGTGTGGCGAAGGGGCTCAGCCAGGCTATAGAGAACGGATGGCCGAACACCACCTTCATGTTCATCCATTTGGACCTTTTGGCCCATCTTCTCTCCTCCTTTTTCAGCTGCTCGATGCCCTGCGGATACAACCGGCATGAGAAGCGCGCCGCTACAAACAGATTGCTTGAATCGCCCGAGGCACACTCGAAGCTTTTGTGAAATAAATAAATGCACACCTGTGACCGCGTAGCTGTCAATTTAAAATAAACGCGGCAACAGAAAATAACCACTTGAAGGGATTAGAAATGAAGCGTGTGTTGCATTCTTTTGTTTTTCCCATTAAGATGTCTTAGTCAGGGTTAGGTGACTCACTGCCTCAGCTATTCCTGCTGGTCTCAAAAACAGCACAGACACGATGCACTAATAGGGCAGAGAACCACTTAATTCAGCATCTGTGACGTCAAATACGATCTTAACCAGAGGACAGCATTTTAGTTTGTCAGCAGAGACAGACAGGAAGCTATAGATGGGTCAATCACCTGCTCCTATCCATATCTGTATCCTGATTTAGTGAACAACAGACTGAGAAGTGTTAACCTCTGAAGTCCATGGCAGTAGAATAACATTTCATTATTACAATTTCATTATTATTAATTAAAAGGCCACACAAGGCCAGTCTGTTTCACCTCACGCTTAACAACACCTCTTAGCCACTCTAAATCACTGTAAAGCACAGTATCTCGTGGCTTATTGCTTAAATACAATATGCCCAATATGGTCTGAACTTTTGAACCCATCTCTTAGACTCTAACCAATAAAAGTATTACTTAATTTTGAAGAAAAATATGTTCAAATGAGGGCACAGGTGTTCAGCTTTTAAAATGTACATTCTTACACCTTATTTTCATCTTTCCTTGTTGTGTAAATGGGTGGATCTAGATCAAGCGATTCCACGCCACATTTTTAGGTGACAAATTTTCTTTTGCAGGGTGGAAGGAAGCACTATTTGGACATCGAAATAACAATGTCATGCTTTATTGTTCCCCTCTAGGGAAATTCTCTCTCTATTTTCCCCGTCCACAGGAACGCCAGAGGTCAGGGGCAGCTACAGAACAGCATTGTCTTGCTTTATGACCCTTCAGCAGGGCGGATGCTTGCCGACATAGTTGGTTGAACTCAGGTCCTCCGGTTGAAGGATGGTTTCCCTACTCACTATGCCACCCTGCTGTCCAAGCTCAACCACTAGAGCAATGAAACCGGTACACATTAAATTCTGTTATGACTGGTGATCGCCGGCGTTTCCACTTACTGTCTCATCCGAACAGATGGAATGGACTTGGGTCCCGAACATGACCGCCGTGAAGATCAGGAACAGAAGCCCCTCGAAGCACAAGAGGATGAGGAGAATGACGGTTGCTGGAGGAGAGAAGTTACTGCACTCTGGGGAAGGGGGGAAGGGAGAGGACGAGAGGATGAGAGAAGAAGGGTGGAGGTGGGTATTCATGTTACAAATGCTTTTCGAACTGAGCAGAGAGGAACAGGTTTGTTACCTTTCTAGTCTTTGTTCAAAGTGGAGCACATTACTGACACCCTCTGTGTACACCGACTAACTCACCCAGTTCAAATAAGATGGAGATATGGAAGCAAACAATCTTGGAAGCAAACGGATGGACCAGATGCTGGTAAATTTTGTAAGATTGGTTATTCTAGCAGCCATTTGGGGACATAACCAACCATCATACTGTATGACAGGTCCCATTATATTCTACAAATATTTGGCAGGTAAAATAGTAATGTCGCTTGTGAATTTTGGAATTTACCAAAGTAAAACATGACATTTGAAGCGGTGTAATGAAAACTACGACAGCATCACCAGCTGACGAGACCATCTACATGTCAGACGTTCAGATGTTGTCTCCTGTCTCATACTTACTCGTCCAGTCTTCTTCAAAGCAGAAAATGAAATGGAAGGCCACCATGAATAGCGCGTGGAAGGATATCAGTGCAATGTACATCTGAAAAGAAACATGGGTTCAAATATAGGAAATGAATACACAGTGTCTTGGTGTTATACTGGAATTCAAAAACCAGGTGGGAGATCTTAATAAATGATGGATTTACTTTCACAAAACTTTCATCCTGAATGTGTTAAATTGACAATTGGATATTTGAGTGTAAGATGTGAACGCAGATGTGTGACCATTACAACTCGGAGGTATGAAAATAACCCTAAACACTAAATGTGAGCATGAGCCTTTAGAAGCAGATGGTAATATTATTTCTGAGTATTAACAGTGTGTGTGTGTGTGTGTGTGTGTGTGTGTGTGTGTGTGTGTGTGTAGCCGGGCTGAGGGGTTTAAGACTCACAGTGAAGAGCACAAAGTATTTCTGGTTGCTCTCTCCGACACAGTTGTTGACCCAGGGACAGTGGTGGTCCATCTTTTTGATGCAGCGTTTACACACACTGTGGGTACACACACACACACGCACACGCACACGCACACACACAAATTGGAGATGACATGAAAGCAGAGTAGCTAAAAATGATGGGTGAATTATGACCTGCACAAATTGCTACCACTGGGCAGGCAGAAGACCAAGCAGAGTATATATTTACAATGACAGTAAATCACAACACACACATGCACATGCACATGCACATGCACATGCACATGCACATGCACACGCGCACACGCCCCATCAATCCATCCACCTTTAGCAGTGTAATTCAGTGTTGACACTGGTAGACGTGAGGGATTGGAACAGCCTGCGGAGCTTGACTGCGCTCTCAATCACAGTGGCTGGAGGGTGAGGGGTGTGTGTGTGTGTGTGTGTGCGTGCGTGTGTGTGTGTGTGCGTGTGTATAAATTATCTGAGAAAGATGTAGCCAACTGACAACTCAAGTAAGCCTCAACAAGTCAATCTATCATCTGCAAAAGAGGACAAAGCAACAATCTGAATCCACCAGTTTGTTTTTGTGTTTCCATGCGCTCTCAGATAAAAACAACTGTGGGGAGTTAACTCACTGTCACAGGTTTCAAATGAGTGACAATAACGCTTGTTGGGGCCTCCACTGACTTAGAGATACTGTTCACTCTAGCTCAGAAAGACTTTCTCCTTAGCTCATTAGATAAAGAAAAAAATTTGTCATATATCAGTTAAGGGCTTTAAATATTTCTCACAAGAATGAAAATACAAAATAAGGACGAAGGGTTACTAATAGAAAAAATAAATAAATGAAATACGATAGCAGCAAAAATACATTATATACCCTTAATGGATATTATATCACCACAGTAACTTAAAGCCTTTAGCTCAGTAACTACAAAAATCAATCATCTCTGCTCTACAGTATCAGGCTTAAATGGCTACAGACCTCACACATGCACACACACACTTGAAGCAAAGATGAAGTAAAGCTGCAGGCCTGGATATTATATGTCATAATTCTGGGTAGTTTCAAATTAGTGTATCATCTCAAACCACCCACAAGGATGATTCACACGATGCTATAATACTCACAAAAACAGATGATCCATTTCAATTTCTAATGAAACCCTCTTCTACCATACGGAGACAACGAATGACTCACTGACTGACTCACTACAATTCAATTACGCCACGGTTTTGCACTTTTCATGCCTCGAGATCTCAGGGACAACGCTGAGCATCCACTGAGGGAACTCCTTATTACCGAGCCGCAAAGTCTAGAGGGAATTGCTACTCAGCTACTCGTAAACACACAAGCAGGAGGATAGGAACAGGACCATTTGCTGGAACAAACAGAGGAGAGGAGTCCCGCCCCCCCCCCCCCTTGGTCATCTCAGGACTTCCTCTGTAAGATGCAGACTGCAGCAGAATGCTTTCCCTTCATAAATAAACCTGCAGTGGATGCAACGGTGACCTATGGTAAACCCGTTGTAACATCTACACACACAGACACACACACACAACGATGTACCTGCAGTGGTGAGCTCTGTCCGGCTTGATGCTGCAGCACTTGGGACACTTGTAGACCACCTGGCCCGGCTTGAGCTGGAGGCTCTCGATGAATTCCTTGGTGGCGTTCCCTTTAGGCACGGCTCCCTGGGAGGGAGGTGAGAAAGACGGACGTGGTTAAGTGGTTGATCGTATTTAATACTGCTGAAGATGAAACTCTTTATCCCCACAGCAGGGCACCCGCTGGGACCGATCATGGAACGGGCCCAGAATCGAACACGGGTCTCAGAATCAACAATTCCCTCCAAAATAAAAGTTCTCTTGGGCAACATGTTTTATCATTGGGACGAAAGCTGATAAGAAGGTGTGTTGAGGCCTGTATAATAAATGTATTTGCTCTTTTCTTTGAAACACTGAAAAGGAGCGTCTTTTACACTGACTGACTGACTGACTGACTGACTGACTGACTGACTGACCGGGTCTGTGCACATCGCCCTGGCGTGAGAGGCGAGGGCGAGGAAGGCCAGGCCGTTGAAGAGCACCCCGTTGATGAGGCTGTAGGCCACGTTCTTGGCGGGCAGCAGCATGACGAACACGACCACGAACTCGGCGTAGAAGACCAGGAACCAGGTGATGACGCCGCACACGATGCCGCAGCCGTCGCGGATGAACCACATGGTGTCAGAGCCGGTGCGGAGCGGGGGAGGGGCGCAGTGCTCGGGCCTGAGGTAGCCGGCGTGCCGCTCGATGTCCCTGGTGCGGTGGGCCGGGCTCTTCATCCTACAGCATCGGCAGCTCCAACCACATGCTGAGAGGAGCGAAGGGAGAGAGAGAGAGAGAGAGGAAAAAGACAGAGGGGAAGCAGAGGGAGGGGAAAGAAAAAGCGAATTAGACATGGGATTTGGATTAGGTTCAGACGTGGCCGATGAGAGGAGGAACCACTGTGCCCAAACTGTGCCGTCAGCAGTACTGGAATGCAGCGGCGTAGGAGTGTTGCCCCACAACAACTTAGAGTTTGTGTAAACACACAAACAAGTAGGCGAATGAGGCTCTTCACAATTCTTGTAGGACCTCAGGAAGTGACGGAGGAGTAAATATTGGCCAGTCAATCCCAAGTGGGCAAACAATCCACCTGGATTCCTCTCAGTCTGCAGGAGGAGGAACTTCATTCTGTTGTTCAGCCATGAAAGCTGATCTATGGGCCTTAGTGTGTGTTCAGCTCTGTTTTGAGACTTAGGCCTGTGAATAAGGAATAACCTTTAAAAACAGGTCTGAGTGTGTGGACACTGCTGATTTCAAAAAGGGCCGAAATGTCAGAGAACCAAAAATAGGCCCGACTATTATGTCGATAAAACAGAGCTCATCCCCACAGCGCTCCATCTCCCCATTAACACCCGAGCTTGCAGTAAGTGCAGTCAAATTGCTTGGTCATTCCCGAGGATTTAACCTGCGCTTCGTGCTTTAATTGAGTGATCGTCTAATCTCACTTTTATGTCCGCTAATTAGGTTTCAGCCAATGATCTTAGCAGTTCTGCAGCCATCCACAAGGATAGGAATTTAATCAAGAGGCTTTATGGCAACAAAAAAAAAGATGTGGCGTCCCTACAGCATGTTTGGGAGGAAACCAATCAAAGCCATCTCTGGATCAAACTAAAATATCTCATGGCCCATTACAGCCTGAATCCAGATCACTTGCAGACCTCTTTCCCTCCCTCTAAGTATCCATTTCCCCGGCCCCTCTCCCTCTCCACCCAGCACAGCGCCTGCCTGGCCTCTGACTCGCCCGATCTACAAATCAACCTGTTCAAGACATCCTCCACGTTCTGCCCACGTTGCATAGTATCCTTCCTTGGCCTTCTACACTGAATAGGAGGATCTTACGGCGATGTCGAATGAATTTTAATCTTGATGGAAATTCACTTCTGGACCTGACTGAATTAAAAATGACAGAGCCCGACCCCGCCGTGTGGCCTCTTGACCCTTCCCCACCTTTCCTGTCATCACACAGCGAGCGTCAGGCTGCAACCCTCCTTCTATATGGGGCAAATCACGCTGGAGGTCCAGTGTGTCGGCAGTTACCACTTTCACCAGAGGCCAGGGATTACCATCTGCTCTGGCTGATACACCCTGCTCCTAATGGGCTTACAACACTTAGAGCCTATCCTGCTAATTTCACTCAACAGGATGCCCAAACATTCAAATAGGCCCAACCATCACAGCCATTGTAAGCCCTACATAGGTTAGCGTTTTAACCTACCTAGATTCCTTTCATTCAAAGAGAAGATAACCTCTCCGACATCAGACATAGGAAAGATTAGGATGTTTGCTTGTCTATATTAGCACTATAGCAGAGGATGTAGTCACAGGACTTTGTGCAAATAGTGGGGAAATGTCAGCGAATCATATTATGTCTATCAATCAAACAAAACAGAAAGGCCAATTATTAGCCCAAGATAAAGAGCAGGCATACCACCACATACCATACCGTTATCACAACTCATGTGGCCGTTCATACCAAAACTGGATTACACATCTGATTCAGCTGGAGGAAGCCCATTTCAGGTCAAAGTCAGTTCAGTGGGTGAGAGATATGACACTCAGTAAAGGTATGTGGATTATGTGGATGGCAGTTACCACTCCTGTCATGAGAGACAAATAGGCTGACTTGAGATGTTTGTTGAAAATGGGTATGGGAACAAAGGACGATGATCACACACTCCTTGAACTCTTCTGCCTTAATTTTGAAGGTACATAATGTTTGGGACTCTATACACAAAAAACTGGAAAGGGATTTTTTTTTGTTACTGTGTTTAACTGGACATGTTTTCCTGCCTTTCCCAAATAAAGATATATTTTTTTTTTTAAAGAAAAGGGGTTTGGGTATAAAGCGCTAGAAGAATTGGAGTTCATTAACAACCGTCAATAAAATCAATGGAGTTTTGTAGTAGCATCGTGAATGAGTCTATAGACTCCCCGCAGTGAATGGCCGCTTTTACAGTGAATGACTTTGTTGTCTGACAGAAACGCTTCGCAGAACAGCCCATCTTTCCTCCTGTCGTTCTAAAGAAAGGCGAGACAACAGTTGATAGCTGCCACGTTTTTTTGTATCAAAATAAAATGCCATTATTACAAAGGCTCTGCAGTCTTGTAAGATCAAAACTATGAATAAGCCGGAATTAAAGCAGTGCGCCAACTCAAAACTTGTGTGCGGATCAATGATTCATGGGGATGCTTGATGCCCTGCTTCTAGCATGCCTCCCAGAGTAATTAATAAGACTGAGTGATGGTAGCAACTACTGTGGGCAGGCAGGATGGGAGGCATGGAGAGAGGCAGAGATGTGGGGTGGATGGATTTGACCTCCTGGTGAGATAAACAGTTAATTAACACTCTGATGTGATTTCAGTTTACAGCTGACATCATTTGGCATTCCTGACAAAGCAGCAGCACTTGACTAGAGGGTAAAAGTGGCAAGCTGCCCTCGTGCTGATGGGTCTCTCTGTGTTGCTAAATTACATTCAGCAAAAGAAAGTGTTTCAGTTACAAAGTAGTACACAGCTTTTGTATTCCTGAGCCAATGGAGATATAATGATCATAATTTGCCAGTAAGTACTACTATAATACTGTAACATCAACCAGAAAGAAGCAGAAGCAGACAACTTCCTATGCCTTTTGCTTTTGGTTTGATTTAGTAGCTGAAGAAGACGCAAATTGAATATTAGACAACTTCAAAAGTAATCAAGCAATATGTCTGAGCCTCTGTGTCCACAGGCTTCCACCCTGCTGAAGTGCCCTTGAGCTGAATGACACTGAAACCCTACCAGCTCCTGAGGTGCTGCATCTAACCCTGGCTCTGACATGAAAAGATAATTTTCCTATGATGATCAATACAGCATCAAATTTACTATCACATCATGGAGATATAACGATCTTAATCTCACAGAAAGTACTACTGCTATCTTATAAAACCAACCAGGAAGTGGCTCTAGCAACTGAGTGGGTCCAGTCTGAAGCTGGAAACTTGCTATGCTTCTCCTTGGGCTTCCCTGGATTGGTAGTTGATAAAGACAATATTACACTGAACAATTTCAAAAGTAATAAGTTGATTCGTTCAAAAACATACCTCCCACTCTCCTGGCGTGCCGACGAAAGTTTGTTTTAAGTCCTCACGTAGTTATGAAGCTTGGTTGAGTTAAAACATACAGATTTTCGGTGAGTGGCACCTCCGCAGCCCCGTGTAGCACAACCCCAGCTAACCTGACTGTCGGTGGGCAGCTTTCAACGGCTCGACTCCCTCCACTGCCACCCACGACAACGTCTCCGTTTCGATGGGGTTTTCGCTTATTCGTACGCAAATTACAGCGGGAGTCGAGCCCCAAAAGAAGTCATCACCTAACTACTTTGTTGTTTCGTTCACTGGCTATCTAGAAAGCTCTGCGGGCAGGATAACAAACGCAGACCAAACCAGGAAGTCTTCTCCACTCTCTCCTGCCTTCCATGCGCAGGACTCCGCACCGAGTTGAGGAGCCTAGTGGCAGATCTGGCATCAGTTGGTCTCCAGTTTTGGTCTACGAGGTGTGTCTATCTGAAAATATCCAGTCTGACCCAGAGTCTGTGATGGAGATGATATTCCTGCTGAAACACAGCGAACAGATTTCTCGTTCTGAAAGACTTAGAAAGAAAAATGTAAGACACACAACGTGTGATATACTCTATTGCAGCAAGCAATATACGTATGCAGTTTATCACTCATAGAAAAAAAGTTTTAAATTCTTTGTTTTAAAACTTATAAGAAGGTTATTTGAAAAATGAACGTTTGTTTCTGTTAATATGAGACTGCAGCACTCGAGCTATTTCACACCAATGGGCGGGGTACATTGGTGTGGTCATAAATATCCATTGGAAATTTATATAAAGCCATCCGGGTCTTCAAAGTGTGCGCGCACCCAATCCGCGATTTTCTTTTGTCGCACATTGATGACGTATGAATCAGCGACACACATGCTGCTAGTGTTTTTACATTATGGCAACTGTACAAGTTAGCGAGGCTGAAAAGGTGTATATCTTACATGGTATCCGGGTAAGTTTCATTCTAAATAGCCGCGTTAGTTCAGGCTTCAACTCCTCTAGACTGAGGTTTTCTCTAAATGTCACGGAAGCTAGTTCTTGGATGGCAGAAAGCCACCTAGCGCCACTTCCTCACTGATTGATTTCCTAACTGACTGATGGGTTTTCATCCTTGTCATCAGGATGACCTACGAGTGGATGGAAGAAGCTGTGAGGACTACAGACACATGGAAATTGAGACTGATGTGGTTTCCAACACAGACGGCTCAGCCAAAGTCACATTGGTAATGTTATCCTCATCAGATTCATGTTCGCTCCTTGCTGTTTGAAGCTGCACTGACAACACTTTAGACAAGCTGCTCCATTAAGCTGCTAACATTAATAAGTCACTCTCTGCACCCTCAGTGACTTTCTAATTGCACATCGTATAACTGAATAACATACACCCATATATTAGTAATGCATTACAACCCTCATTGATTTTATTAGCTATTCCTAACATATTGATACCATATTTCTAAGGATAATTTGAGTAATTTTATAATGCTTTCTGTTGTATATCTTCCAGGGGTACACAGCAGTTCTAGTTGGAATCAAGGCTGAGATTGGGAAACCAAGGCCGATGGCGCCAGATGAAGGATATTTGGAGTTCTTTGTTGATTGGTAGGTATGGTGACACTGCCATGAGTGAAGTAAGGTTTTAAATACTTAAAGGAATAGTTGGTCCCTAAATTAAATTTCAGCCATTACCTTTCTCACCCCCATGTAAGTCGAAACTCCACTGAAGTCACATAGGACCACCAAACAGACAGTGACCCATTAACTTCAATCATACTGGGACTGACTCGCTATATGTTGGTGGAGTTTCGACTGACATGGGGATGTGTAGATATTGACTGATTTTTCATTTTGGGGTGAGCTATTCCTTTAGACCTAAAAATGGGAAGTATTTTGATGGATACCATGACTACCACCAGGAGGTAGTGTTGTATCAACACGATGTATGTTTCCCATGGATAGTGGAACCATGATAGAAAACAATAATCTATCATTAAATATCCAGTTAACATGCTTACAAATTGTCGATTAGGTAAGTCCAGCCACAACTTTCTCTCCTGTGTTTCCACTACTCTGTCTCCCTCACTACTTTCTCCCCTGTCTAAATAAAGAATAAGCATACTGAAGGTGAGTGAACTTCTCCATTTCTATATAAAATAAATAGATATCTTGTTACCTCACACTCTATTATCTACTTGTTTTTTTCCCTTCATTCACTAGTTCGGCCAACGCCACCCCAGAGTTTGAGGGGAGAGGAGGCGAGGAGCTCGGGACAGAGCTGAGTAACACTCTGTATAAAGTCTTCAACAACAAACACAGCGTCGACTTGAAGAGCCTCTGCATCAGTGCTGGGGAACACTGCTGGCTACTCTATGTGGATGTGCTGGTAAGTGTTGCGGTCGTATATATCCATGGTGCTCGACTGGCACGCTGCAGCACAAAGCTCAGGCTTTATATAAAATGTACAAGAAATATTATTTGGTGATCCTTGGGTTGTTTCTGCCAACAAAACGTTGAAGCATGGGATTCAGTTCAAGATCAGCTGCTTGCTAAACCAAGTGGTTGTGGTTATTGAAGCCCTGCTGTGCTCATGTGCCTCTGACCTCTACGGACTCAGTCATAACTGAGGGCATCTTCCCACCCTGTTTTGCTTCCACAGCTCCTGCAGTGTGATGGAAACCTATATGATGCCATCTCGATAGCTATCAAGGCTGCTCTCTTCAACACTAAGTAAGTAAAGTGTGACAGTGGTATTTCTTTTGGTCCTTATGAAAGGATTACCAAACCCTAGTTATATGTGTCCTATTTTTCAGTGTAATTGAAAATTTGTTCATATGAATTGAATTGATTTGTATAGCCAGTCCTCTGATCATTCCCTTTACCCCACCAACAGAATTCCCAAAGTGCACATATCGGCGGATGAGGAAGGAGGGAAGGAAATTGAGCTGTCAGATGACCCTTATGACTGCATGAGACTCAGTGTAGAAAACATACCTTGTATAGTGACCTTGTGCAAGGTAAGATCACTGACACTTCACATCATATAGCAATCACTTCTAGCTGTGATTACCTGCAGATGAATTATATTACTTTACTGTTTTTATCCACATTAGGAACTTTGTTTGTGCCTGCGTAGGCTTGTTGAATCATTTAGAAGGAAGGGATTGCCAAAGCCCATAACTGCATTCACAGCAAAACGCACTAAAACTCTCCTGTCATGGCCTGTCTTTTCCCCAGGTGGGCCATAGGCACGTGGTGGACGCGACGCTGCAGGAGAAGGCATGTTCTGTGGCTAGCCTGATCATCGCTGTCACACACAAGGGCATGGTGACCTGTGTGAGGAAGGTGGGCGGAGGCAGCCTGGATCCAGAGAGCATCTTTGAAATGACAGAGGTGAGTCAGCATGCCCCCAGCTCCAGCCTTCCACCTCCACCATCTGTCCTCCTCTCCCCTCGGCTATGTCATTAGCAACACTTGAAATCTGTGAAAGTGCTGTATGTGCTGTATCTGTATTTTATGTGCTGGTTTGCTTGCTATTTACTGTCGATATATTTAAGTGTACACATATCAAATAAAGCAGACAGTCTGCACTTTAACCTCCATAGTCATTGTCCTTTCACATCTTAAGTATGGAGCCAAAATATTATTATTAAACAATGTGTTGCCATTCAAATACAAATAAAACAAATTTTGATTATTTTTCTAGCATAATATGTAACCTAGACAACATGCTAACCTTTAGAGATATTAGAGATTTTTTGACATCTTTTTTGACATTTTTCTCAATATGGATAAAGTGTTTTGGAAATTAAGTCTTGATAAGTACACCTGTATGATGATGGCTGTACAGGAAAAGGTGCTAATGTTTTGTTGCCTCCAGGCAGGTAAACGGGTAGGGAAGGCCCTTCACGCCCCTCTCATGAAGCTGCTGCATCAAGAGGAGAGTTTGGGGAAGAAGAGCCAGAAAGTTGGCTTCCTTGGTTAAGATCAACTATCTATCTATGTATATGTCTGTGTCTTTTCTAATAAAACATTTTATTTGTACAGTATGCTTGTCTTTGTCTTTGAACCTTAATTACATTTACTTAAGTCTGTTTATTTTTATACCATTAAAGTTTTCATGTAAGTAACTAAATAATTTGCTGGAGATGACTGTTTGTTGTATTTATCCTTGTTGGAGTACTAATATAGTATTAGTTTTGCCTTTCAATCACAATGGACAACATGTGTAGAGGTTCTCAATGATCCAGTAAATAATCATCAATAACCTGATATGGTAAAGGATGCTCGTATCGAATACAGGCCACTGTGCACAACTAGACCGAGAAACTTCATGTGGCAGTCCACAACATTAGAGAGACTAAACTAAGATGAATACAGATCCTGGTCAGATATTCTTGGTCTTTTCATAGTTTCAAGTTGTTTAATATTAAATATCCAAATGACATTTCTGAACTGTGACATAACTAAGTTTCTAACTAAAACTAAAGCAGGTGCCTTTGTTCCAGACTATCTGCGCTTCAGGTAATTTCTGTGTAAAGCAACAAATCTAAAAATACTCTAAATTTTGACAAAGAGTTTTGCAGATGGATCTCAAATCAGCACTTATACCATCACAGCAGAACGCAGCACGGCCCGTTGCTCTGTGTCCCTTTGTCCTTGCCACGTGTCAGCCTGGGAGCGTGTGAACTTGAGGGTTTACAGAAAGACCAGATGTGACTCTGGACGGTTTCCACTCTTGCCTCAGAGTCCTAGGGTGTGTGCACTGGCTGAGAGCAGACAGGTCCAAAACAAACTGCTATTTATGGCCTCTCCTCTCACTGCAGGTTCTGAAATGAAAAATCTCAGCTCAGACATACATAGATTTATTAAATGGAACTACATAAAGGATTAAAGTCCTGGCAGGTCTTTAGTTACCTGTAGAATTTGAGCCAAGTTAGTGCCACATCCTTGTTCACTTTCAAACTGAAGATGGAAAAAGTATATTACAGGTAGTTCAAACTGTAAGAGGGTTAGAGACTTGGCCCACTGCTACCTGACATACCTGGCAATGTTGTTATCATGTTTTCAATATATAGCCTACCAACTAGCTCCATACAAAAACCCGTTAGACAGGTTTAAGGAAAAGAACAGTCTTGTTCCATCATATTTTTCAAGATTTACACTGTTGTTAGCCAAGAAACAAACTGTACCTGTGAAGTTTTATACAAGGGATGATTCATTGGTTTTTTTTGTTTCTTATTCTGCACCCACTTTAATGAAACACACCATAAGGCTGCATAAAGGGTTATGTCATGATTGCCAAGGGGAAGTTCATGCTGTCGCTCCCTGCCAATCTCCACCTGCTTTCCATGCCTGGTGTCCGGAGCCAGATGAGACACGCCATCTTGCAAGGATCCTGAGGTTGGACTGTTATTCCTGCAAACAGCAGTTTTGGACTGCAATATTTTCCCCTGTTGAGAGGAAGGGTGTGTGTGTGTGTGAGAGAGAGAGAGAGAGCGAGAGAGAGAGACAGGGAAGGGATAGATAAATTGCCAGTTTCCACGTCGGGGCAGCCTTATTCAACAAGTCTAACCATGGAGTTCAACGGAGTCTGCCTGCTGTTGGGAGTACTTTTACTGGTGAGCTGTTCATTTCAGCAGACTTCTCCAAAGAAGAAGCCCTTGAAAAAAGGTAGGTGGCAGACATCTGATAAAGATAAACAGATCGAAATATTTTTATTATGAATTGTTTGAAATATTTATATTCACTTGAGAACACCTGTCTCCTGTTTAACAGTGCCTAAAGCTTTTTTGAGTCTGTACATTGTCATAATAACTTTCTCGTTCACGTTCTCCGATACATCTGCATCAAAGAGCATGCACTAAATTCCACTGCATCATATACTCTTTGATTCAACTTCCCTTGCATCTTGGGTGCCGGTGCAACCAGATGTGGGTAAGGATGCTGCCATCAAGGAGCTGCAGAAGCAAATCAAGGACATTATTCAGGAACTCAACCTACTGAAGGAACAGCAGGCCTTGCAAGCAGGTAAAACCTTTCAACAGCTGGAATACAGATCTCATCTTGCTTTCAAAAATGAATCGAATTCCTCGCAGCAGGGGGGCTGGATTTCTCAAAAGCATCACAACACCAAGATCATCGTACCTCATTGACTTACACTGGGATTGAGCTAATAGTCAGGGTTCAGACCCATGCTACATAGGTGACAGAAATCAAACTCAAACTGTTTATGGCATTTATTTAGTGGCAGTGCTACATGGGCTACACTGCTCAGGAAACAGAATTTGTATGCAAGTCAGAGGTTGCAGCCTGAGCGTGGCCTGTTCCTCAAATGAAGACAGATGGGATACATGTGGAGTCTTTGAAACAGCAGAGCATTAATCTGGAGAACACATGGGGAATCGTGTCTGACCTCTCGCTCAGAACACAAAATGATATTCATTTGTTTTGCAAATCCACAAATCATACTAGTACTATAAAACACTTGTCCTTTATTACATTCAAACATCTTGCTCATATCTTGGCACCAAAAGCCACGAGACTACTATTAATTTTATCAAGACATGATTACGCCTATATTATCACCAAAGAAAAAACTAAAGATGTTATTCGGTCTCACAGTGTAGTTCCACCAAAAATGCTCAACTATGTAACTGCCTGTTCCCTCATTTTCTCCCCAGTCTGTCTGAAAGGCATCAAGAGCCATGGTAAGTGTTTTTTGGCCAACCCTTTGAAGAAGCCCTACCATACAGCCAGTGAAGACTGCAACGCCATGGGCGGTATCCTCAGCTCGCCCACCTCCAACCCTGAGAACGACAACATCAGTGACTACATCCGTCAGAGCATCGGCCCAGATGCGCAGGTCTGGCTGGGCGTCAATGACATGGTGACCGAGGGCATCTGGATGGACCAGACTGGGTCTAGTCTTGTCTACAAGAACTGGGACGCATCCAACCGCCGGTCCCCGCAGCCAGACGGCGGCCAGTCCCAGAACTGTGCCGTGCTCTCAGGGGCCTCCGGTGGGAAGTGGTTTGATGAGAACTGTCGCGAGGAAAAGGCCTCTGTCTGCCAGTTCAATATTGTCTGAGCACACATATCTGATCATAGACTTGCCGTTTGGTTGTAGCTGCTTTGTGTTGTGTAATCTTTCTGCAATGCAATTCTATTCTGCAATAAAGAGTTTTTAAACCAGTGGTTTTTCAGCTGATTTTGCATTGGGACCTACATTTGAAGTCATAGACAATTGTAACATAAAGCCTGTTTGACGATATCTGGTGATATATGATTTGCGCCTGTGGAGCATATTCGTAGACTTCAAGGCTCATAAACACCTCCTGGGCACGACTACATGGTCCTCCTACACTAAAGTCCCTGAAGTATCCCAAGTTTTATATGTAGCATTCCTTGTGGTCGCAGTAAACCAAGAGAGAACGTAGTTTAGGCGAGAATAGGCAAAAACATGATCACTTCCAAAAGCATCAGTGACTTCTGCAATCATTTCATGGAAATGTGCATTTGCTCATAAAAAAGAGATGCCAACAAATCTTGCCAACAAATACATTGGATGATAATTGGATGTTTATAATGTTCCTGCAGTAAAAGTGTGTTTAGGTGCTGGCACCTTTTACAAATTTTGTTCAAGCAGTCCCATGATCCACCTGTTGAGAATCACTGGTTTAAACCAAGTTATCCCATGAGAACTACATGGAACTGTTAATAAGTGATAGTGGATTTTCAGAAATCATTTTTTCCATTTCAGATTGCTAGTCTCCTATTTTGATATGACATTAAAATCTGCCATTAATAAATCATGAAAATCCTATTGTTCCTCTTATGACTCTTATTTCATAAAACATCAGCCCCTGCCCCAAGCACTTGGTATACGTCTCAAACTGATGGCAGCAGAGAAAGACAGACGTGGAAATTGTGATGCTTACAGCTGCAAGAAATGTGATGCTAGTATGAAAACTTGGCTTCCTTGGTTGTTTCCAGTAAAACACATTTCTCCATGGTAAACAATGGTTACCATTCTGAAGTCTGAAATCTTTCCACACCCTCCTTTATACTGTTTTTTCATTTCTTTTTTTTTTTTGTGGCTGTAGAGTTCCTGTGGTTGAAATTGGATTTACCTTCCAGAATTAAAAAAAAGGTGAATATTTTAGCCTAAGGGAGAAAATAAAATGTCACTGCAGTGTGTGAAGACAGTCATTATCTCAAGGAGTAAACATTTTTTTTTCCCACCAAAGCAATTTTGACAGAATTTATTGTAAAAACAGGCGAATTGTATTTGCAGAAAAAACAAAAACAAATCTCTTTAAAAAGTCAAAAGATAGTTAGTAAGCAACATAAACATAAACAGTTTCAAAAACACCAAAATAAAAGCTCAGATAAAAAGAGATACTTAGAAATGTATATTTTTTTCCTGAATCCACGTCATACAGTTTGTTGACAGCAACATTCAAAACAAATTAAAACAGCCTCTCTTATCCATGATGAAAACAACTTTTGAGAAACCATTAACTCCTTTAATAAAACTAGATAAATCAATCAATAAACAAGACCAAAGCTTCCATCGTAGGAGCTTCAGAGTTGACTGAGTCACTCCATTGGCAGGTCTGTCCATCGACGACATCCAGATCACATTCAGGAGCCCAGCAAACCCAGATTCCCTGAGTGTAACTTAGGCTCAGTTGTGTCATAGTCCTCCATTACAGTACACTCTGGGGATCCTTGACGCTGTAACGAGAACTGAGTAACAGCAGTACATCACACAGTGACAGCACTACAAGGAATCCTCTCTTGGTGCATCAACCATTGGTTGCGGTTCCATGTCTGCGGCAGAGAGGCGAAAAGTGTTCATTTCCCCTGTGGTCTTGAATGTGTACAATTCATTGTCCACCATCCTGCGATCTTGGAAGCCGAGGCTGTCCTGGCGGTCGATGGGGGTGCGCGGTCGAGACGGGATGAAGGTCTCCGAGGGGTCCAGGAAGGTCTTGTACTCGTCCATCTCAGCTGCCGCGTCAGGATCGGGTTCGTTTATCACGGGGAGGTTGCCGTCAGTGGGCCCGGTGAACGTGTGGTAGGAGTCAACCTGCATTCCTTTGAAATGGTCCTGGATGCTGTCCGCGTAGCTGGAGTCAGGCAGCAGGTGACCATAAACCATAATTTCATCTATGGAGGCGTAGACGTGGGAGTCATTGTCAGACCGCGTCTTGGAGAAGTGCCTTTCACCTGGGCGGAAGATATTCCCTTTGCCGACATAGATGGACGACTCCGTGCTCATCTTTCCTGTTTTCTTTTTCCTGGTTGAGAGATGAAGACACGGTACTGTTATTCAGGTAGGCAGACGACATACAATACGAAAGAAGCTCTCGGTGGCCTAAGGAAACCAGACATTGCAGTGAAGAGTGTAGGAGGCATACTCACTTTAGGACCAAGCATACAACAACCAACACTAGGAGGAGGAGGAGAAGAGCTCCTGCTATCCCGAGGATGATGGCGAGGAGATCTGTGAATACAAAAAATGAGAAACAATTGGAGTCATTTGGTCATATGGAGTCATGTACAGAGGATCACCTTCAGAGACAAACTGTATTGCCTATCAGCGAGACAGATTATACTGAAATACACAATTGGGATATTTCATGTGATGTTTGCTTACTAGTCTTCTTCTGCAGAATGACTTTTGTCACCACGCCAAAGTGCCCCTCCTCTGGCATACAGTTGGACATGTTGAGGTAGAAGCTCTCAGGCACCACCAACGCCTCTGGCTCCTCGTCCTCCCTGCGGCTCAGGATCTCCTCCTCGGACCCCAGGGTCTGGACCTTGATGCCTGTGTGCCTCTGGCTGCATTTGGGCTGGCTGATATTGACGAACTGCATGGCCGCCTGGTACCACCTTGGCAGGGTGACAATCCAGGTCACGGTGGAGAAAGGCTTCATGCCGCCGGGCCAGTTGGGGGTGGCCAGCACGGCCGGGGAAGACATCACAGGGCTGACTCTGTAAATAATACTCTCTGAAAAAGGATGTGAGAGTTAATCACCACCAATGTAGAAATGTAAAAGAAGTCTCCACTGTGGTCCTATAGTGCCCTCTAGTGCATTTTTAAAGTAGTGAATGTGCTCCATTTGTACAGAAAGTACAGAAATTTTAAAGAAAAAAAGCCATGCAGATACTCTTCTTTTCTTTTTTGGTGAAGTGTTTTAATTTATTTTTGGTGTACCCGCCTTGTCTGCTTCTACTTCAATTGGTGATTTCATACATTTCCCAGATTGACTTGCAACAACCGCCAGAGAACGGATGTGAACTTGTTGCATTTTTCTCTGGGTTATGAATGTAGGTGGCAAGAGATATAGCCATAGTAAGAGTAAGAAGACTTGTGGCTGCACTGCATTATCTCTTATGTGTACTGAGGCTACTATTGGTGGATAAATTGGCGTCTGCTACATGACCGAAAGCTGTTTTTAGTGGTTTAGGGAGGATTTTTTCTTTAATAACTCCATAAAAGGTCAATGTAATCATGTGTTGTACCTGAGATCTCTTCACTGAAGGAGACATTAAGGAAAGGCCCCTTGGTCTTGGCGATGTCCCGCACTGTGACGGAAACGTCCGAGTGCACCTGGACTTTCTGGATGATCCCGTTAGAGCAGAAATCCCCGATGGAAGACCCGTCGCCCTTGGCCACATGCAAGGACGCAGAATCGCCGCACTCTTGGCCAGGCAGGGACTGTCGGAGAGTCCCTGTAGGGGAAACCAGCTCCACTGTACCATCGGCGGGGATGTTCAGGTACCAGGTGAAGCTGTGGAGCGGCATCGGCAGGCAGGAATCCAACTTGGGCACAGTGAGGAGAGTCCCACTGACGGAGCACGAGTTCAAATTTTGGCACCCTGTTAGTCACAGGCACACAATGACATGAGAGGTTATATTGAGTTCACAGGCATCGGACACTTCCCCAGAGACCAACACAATATTCTGTAATGAATAATACATTAACTGAGTCTTCAAGACAGGCATTAACATACCTAACGTTTCTGTAGTCAAGGCATTTGAAGTGAAATGTGATACACTCTCATCTCAACTCTTACATAGCACAGTAATTCTAGCTATTTGTTTATTCCAAAGGTAGTGAATTTCATTGTTTTTAAACCTCTTTGACTTTGACTTTGTACGATACAAAAAAAACAAAAAACATACCAATAATTTTATTGGCAGTCAGTTGTACATCTTCATTTGTACAGTCCAGAAAGGAGAGGCTGGCTTTACTGCCCACAGTCACATTGATCTTCTTCTTGACAACAGAGTCCAAGCGCATCTCGCAATAGGGATCGGAGCCCACTTTCTCTATCTGCAGAGACACCCCTTGGTTTTTGGTTAGATCCACCGTACATAGAACTGAAAAGGAAATACAACACACAGGGACAATACTTTAGTGATCGAAAAAAGCAATTTGTATTAGAAATGCTTTTAACTTTGACTTAATGTCATGATGCTATTTTGTTACAACAATTATATACGAGATCTCTTCATTTTTAAATTTTTGGTTAATTGTACTTAAATAAATAAATAAAATGAGCATGGTCTGATTCTGTTAAGAAAAACAAATTGAATGTAAAAATGTATTTACTCTATCACATATATCAAAGTTATCCAACAAAACGTGACCTTTTAAGAACCAGTACTGAACTCAAAGCATCAGAATCAGCATCATAAAATCCTGGAACGGTACCCAGCTCCACAGACACCCAGATGGCAGTGAGATCTAAATACCTGGGTGGCCACTCCTCATCAAAGAGACTCTGAAGTGCAGGTTGAGTCCCTGTAGTGTCGTGTTGGTCTCGCAGTTAAACAGCGACATGTGGAAGTCGCCCTGCTTGTGCTTCAGCTGAGGGTCCGTCAGCGGCACACTGGCCCCCTTCTTACCCTCTTTCTGGTACTCCACCATCACTTCCTTATTGAGGCATTCTGGGGCCGTGTGATTCAGAAATCGAATCGTATAGTTGTGCATGCCGGGCATTATGAAGTCCCACCTCATCTGCTGGCTGTCGGGGAAATTACTGGGATAGTTGGCTGAGAAGAAGTCCGTGTCTGATACGCCTCTTGGAAGGTTAATTTTCACTATCGCCAGCACTGGTGAGAGACAGGGAGACAATACTGTGGTTTGAATGATGTAAAGGAGCTCGTCGAGGTTCTCGGTATATGAGCTTGTAAAAGCAAAAGCAGCAGAGCACAGAGATACAGTAATAAAACAGTTCTCAGCCTCTGTAGCATTTCCTAGTAGAGCAAATTTGTTCACAGGGATTCATTTTCCTATATTCTTTCCACAATGACTGAACACCACTTACTGTTGGTCTCAAGTCCAACACTGAGTTTGAAGTCCAAGGGCTCCAGTTTCCTGTTACCAGGCACCTCTAGCAACATACGGCCCTTGTAGCGCACCTGGATGGTGGTCATAGTGCCGCCTTTGCAGTAGGTGCCAATGGTTGCTGGCCCACTGCGCAGATACGTCACAATGGTGTAGGTGTGCTCGTCTGGACAGGTTTCCCCGTTGGGAATCTGACGCATTCCCGGTTCTGGGAAGTCCATTCGAAAGGCCTGATCAGAGGTGACCTTCAGATCCCAGGTGAAGGTCCTGTTGAAGTCCGGGAACAAGGAGGACTCTGCCTGAACAATGTTACCGCTACAGGTGGTCTCTGTGCAGTCTGGAAGTGGTGGAGACAGAAGAGCATATAAGCAATGGTGATTTAGTTTCTGGACCTTTGTGTTGGCAAGGTATCAAGTCAACCACATTGTTAGGACACAAAAACAAATCATGAATCCAAATCATCAATATGAATCGGTCATTTACTGTAGTCGACTAACAAATGACATGATGTGTTTTTGTGAAAGACCATTGAAATGAAAAATGGCAAATATCAAATGATTATTTTTAGAGCCTCCTACCGATTTCTCTGTTGATCTCCACATTGAAGACATCCTGAGGCTGAGGACAGGTGAACTCCACCGAGGTGTTACGAGCGTCTTTCAGGGTTAGCGCCGTTGGGTCGCATTTCTGTGTGGGCTCCTCGCCTACACACACGCTGCAATCTGGCTCTTCGGTTTGCCTGCGGACGATGACGCTGGTGTCAGGGTCAGGGGTCACGGACATCATTCTGCTCCCTGAAGAGCAAGGAAGTATAAAGATAGTGATCACACCAGAGGAGTATTTCAAGAAGTAAGATTTTGCAGTCAGATGACTCCTCAAATGTAATTTGTGATGGGAGATCATCACTTGGTATGGCTATAAGACATCCATAAGAACCAATATCTAAGATCAATTTGAAGCATTACATGTACAGTACTGTGCAAAAAAAGTTTCTAAATATCAAAAGACTTTACCATGAAGAGCAATAATGTAAAATACTAATGCAGAAAAAAAAATTCTATTGAGCTCTTCTTCTTCTTCTTCTTCTTCTTCTTCTTCTTCTTCTTCTTCTTCTTCTTCTTCTTCTTCTTCTTCTTCTTCTTCTTCTTCTTCTTCTTCTTCTTCTTCTTCTTCTTCTTCTTCTTCTTCTTCTTCTTCTTCTTCTTCTTCTTCTTCTTCTTCTTCTTCTTCTTCTTCTTCTTCTTCTTCTTCTTCCCCCTTTTGTATCCAGGCCACCATTTTAGATCCAGCTAGTACACGTTAGCAATCCCATGTATTTTCCCGTGGGAAATGCATTTCTAGTTAGTAATATGTTAGTCTCATTTTACAATGTTGTGACAAATTATAATGTTATATTGTAAAGTGTGAACAAAAATCAAATTCAATGAAGGCTGACCAATGATGAGCTATTTTGTGTCATTTTAAGGGAATGGACATCAGGTTTTATGGCTATGTCGTTGACGTAAATAAGAAATGTTTCATTTGATAAAACAAATTGTTCCTGACAGACAATTTGAACTATTTATGTACGAAACAAAGTGTGAACAGACATAAGGCTCTTACGTCTCGGTGCTGCTGTGACAAAGAATGGAGGATAGCCCAATTCTCCTCCCTTGGGGAAGTCTATAGTCACAGTGGTCATTCCAAGCAGCTTCACTCTAAACACGGGCCCGGTCCTGCAGTAGGTCTTAGTGTTGACCGCTCCTTTGCTAGTCGTTGTACTCAGTGAGTAGTCGTAGCCATCTTGGCATTTGTCAGGTCCAGTCGTCTCTTTTGCTCCATCAAAAGCGAACTCCAAAATTAACACCGTCTTCTCTGGTATGCTGATGTCCCATGTTAGGGATCTTTTGAACTCCTTGAAGAGGTTGGGATGAACTACTCCTTTAGCGGGGCTGCAGGAGGTCTTGGTGCATTCTGGGTAAAGACAATTAGAAGTATTCATACATTACATTTGAGCAGACCCTTTCAGGAGCAACTTATGAGTACAACAACAGAAAAAGCTTAGTTTTATTTATTCATCATCCAGATAAATGAATACAATTTTGACATGTTATTCAAGTGAATGACATTCACGCACGTCAATTTAGCCTCTATCACATCCACTGTCCTCACCTATTTTCTTCTTGATCTGCGCAGTGAACAAATCCTGAGGCTGAGGGCAGCTGAGCTCCAGGGGCATGTTTTGGGCCTTAGACATGGTCAGATTTGTTGTGCTGCAGGTTGGATTAGAACCGTCAGTGAAGCACACATTGCATTCTGGATCCTCAGAGTCCCTGCTGATTCGCACAGTGGTGCCGGGGTCAAGGGATACATCCATCGTTCGGCCCTCTGAAGGGGTGAGAAGGAGAGAGTGAGACAAAAGTCGGTGAACTGAAAGCAACAATGTAAAAACATGACAATATGACCAGATTTGATTGAATATAGCCTGTTCAACCGGTTGGGAGCAGTTGAAGTGTGAGATCATCACTTGGTATGGCTTCAAGACATCCATAAGAACCAATATCCAAGATCAATTTGAAGTGATACATGTACAGTACTGTGCAACAATTCAGTAAAGCGAAGATGCTTTCAAAAATAATGAAACGTTTCTAAATATCAAAAGACTTTACGATACAGAGCAATAATGTAAAACACTAATGCAGAAAAAAAAAACAAAGACCAAATTTATAAAAAAATTAAAAAATTAAAAAAATCTAGGGTGCCTAAGATACTTTTGCACAGTACTGTAATTCTATTGAGTTTGTTATCTTGCCAACTCGTTAACACTTTTAAAAATAGATGGGGTTCATGGGGTTGTTCCAGGAATGAGGATTGCTAATTAAGCCAGATCAGTAAAAATAACAACAAGAACATGAAACAACGTCTTATTTTTTGTTCCTAATTAGTGGGATTGCTGCTGAGTCAGCAATGCTATGAATGAAAAGCAATTAAACTTCTGTGCACTTTTTGTGCTCACCTGTAGCACAAAAACGGCTTGTGCCACATATATGGTTCAGGTATCGAAATGTGCAGAATTTTATGTAGCTGGTTGCTTGAGAAAACATTGGCGAAAAATTGCACGCTTCACGAGTTATCGCAGAAGTGTGAAGTGTATTTTGTCCCGCAGTTTTCGAGCTACATTCACGTGTCATGTCAATCTTCTTCTTCTTCTTCTTCAACAAATGCCGCCATTTTGTATCCAGGCCACCATTTTAGATCCAGCTAGTACATGTTAGCAATGCCATATTGGACAATAGCAACAACTTATAAACAACATAGGAAGCACCTAGGACACCATAGCAACCGCCTAGGACACCATAGCAACCGCCTAGCACACCCTGGCAATGGCCTAGGACACACTAGCAATGGCCTAGAACACCCTAGTAACAGCCTAGGACACCTTAGCAACCAGCTAGAAACACCCTAGCAACCAACTATGACACCCTAGCAACCACCTAGCACACTCCATCAACAGAATAGGACACCCTAGCAACACCCTAGCAAAAGAATAGGACACCCTAGCAACCAGCTAGGAACACCCTAGAAACCACCTAGGACACCCTAGCAACAGCCTAGGACACCCTAGCAACACCCTAGCAATGGCCTAGGACACCCTAGCAACCATCTGTAAACACCCTAGCAACCACCTAGAACACCCTGGCAACCACCCAGTACAGCCGAGAAATATATACTTCAAGGTTTGCCCATTCAGCACTCCCACGCATTTTCCCGTGGGAAATGCATTTCTAGTTAGTAATATGTTAGTCTCATTTTACAATGTTGTGACAAATTATAATGTTATATTGTAAAGTGTGAACAAAAATCAAATTCAATGAAGGCTGACCAATGATGAGCTATTTTGTGTCATTTTAAGGGAATGGACATCAGGTTTTATGGCTATGTCGTTGACGTAAATAAGAAATGTTTCATTTGATAAAAACAAATTAAGACATAAGGCTCTTACGTCTCGGTGCTGCTGTGACAAAGAATGGAGGATAGGCCAATTCTCCTCCCTTGGGGAAGTCTATAGTCACAGTGGTCATTCCAAGCAGCTTCACTCTAAACACGGGCCCGGTCCTGCAGTAGGTCTTAGTGTTGACCGCTCCTTTGCTAGTCGTTGTACTCAGTGAGTAGTCGTAGCCATCTTGGCATTTGTCAGGTCCAGTCGTCTCTTTTGCTCCATCAAAAGCGAACTCCAACATTAACACCGTCTTCTCTGGTATGCGGATGTCCCATGTTAGGGATCTTTTGAACTCCTTGAAGAGGTTGGAATGAACTATTCCTTTAGCGGGGCTGCAGGAGGTATTGGTGCATTCTGGGTAAAGACAATTAGAAATATTCATACATTACATTTGAGCAGACCCTTTCAGGAGCAACTTATGAGTACAACAACAGAAAAAGCTTAGTTTTATTTATTCATCATCCAGATAAATGAATACAATTTTGACATGTTATTCAAGTTAAAGACATTCACGCACGTCAATTTAGCCTCTATCACGTCCACTGTCCTCACCTATTTTCTTCTTGATCTGCGCAGTGAACAAATCCTGAGGCTGAGGGCAGCTGAACTCCAGGGGCGTGTTTTGGGCCTTAGACATGGTCAGATTTGTTGGGCTGCAGGTTGGATTAGAACCGTCAGTGAAGCACACATTGCATTCTGGATCCTCAGAGTCCCTGCTGATTTGCACAGTGGTGCCGGGGTCAAGGGATATATCCATTGTTCGGCCCTCTGAAGGGGTGAGAAGGAGAGAGTGAGACAAAAGTCGGTGAACTGAAAGCAACAATGTAAAAACATGACAATATGACCAGATTTGATTGAATATTCTCTTACTCCATGGCTTGGCAGAAGCCTGGAACACCACAGGAAGCACATTTGCCTTCGGTTTAACTTTCAGAGACACAGCAGCTTGATTGGGCAGGTCTAAATGGGTCAAAGATCCATCTACACAGTAGGCTTGAGTTTGGACAGTGCCGGTCGATTTGGCAATGTCCACCGAGTATTGAAATCCATCAGGACAAGACTCTGGTTGTGACGTCTCCTTGAGTCCATTTCCAAGGAACTGCAGAACCACAACTGTCTTTCCAGGTGCCTTCAGGTTCCAGGTGAAGGTTCTGCTGAACTCTGAGAGGATGGAGGATTGAACGTCTCCTGTTGTAGGGCTGCAGGAGTCCGTAGTGCATTCTGAATCACCAATAAATAGAGGAAAGGACGCCCAAACCAGTTTTACAGTTAGTTATTATTTATTTAACATCTTCAAACATATTGCAGGTCTAGGGAGTCATGATAATTTGACTGATGTAACAGCAGAGCAAGTAAATGCTAGTACCTTACTGGAAAAGGGATCATCAAATCATCTCTAAACTCACCAATGCTTCTAGTAATCTTGACGTTGAAAGCCTGTTCAACTGGTTGGGAGCAGGTGAAGAGCAGTGTGACCTCTTGCTCGGGTACCAGAGAAAGAGAAGAGTGGCAGGAAGTCTGGGTGTCATTCACACCACTGACCGTACACACATTACACTTATCTGCAGGCAGGTCAGTGGACACGGTCACCACCGAGTCTTTGTCTGGTTGGACCGCCGTCCGTAGACATTCTGAGGAAACAGATCAATGTCAAAAACTGGGAAGTAGTTAACAATAGCTTAAATAAACCCTTGATCAATAATCTCAAGATGCACGTTTTTGTTGCTGAATAAATCAACACATCGCAAAGCATTCTGACATAGCGATGCACGATTAGAGAAAGCACTGTCGTTGCCTGTCATATCCTGTTTCGACTGCACATGCTGAGAAAGAGCATGCTTAGACCCATTCCCATGTTTGAACTTGAGTGCTTGGATATTTTACAACCACACATCCTCATAAACACCAAATTCATCCTCGTGAGAATATAGTTCACTTTGGATACGATATTCAAACCCACAGAGGGGAGGGAGGAGTCAGGTGACTGGGCGTTAGTATGTCCACACCAAGCAGAGCAGTGTCCCACTGCCCTACATAAAGACTTACGCTATCAATTCAACACCTCAGCAATTTTCACAATATTAATTATTAGTACGGTTTGCAGTTGACACTTAAGCAAACAGAGTGGCTCCAGGCACACCTGTCTCTGAGTACTCTGGTAGCAGACTATAGAAAATTCATTGAATTCTAGTTATTGTGAGTCATCTGAGCGCTGAGTAGGTAGGGGGATCTCATGGTGAGCCAGCCTGTTTTAAAAACACAAATAACTGCTGTCTCTGTGATATTTGACTCTCTTGTGGTGACTGCCCCCACACTTCACTCCATTGTACACATTTTACAAAGCTTAGATGAATCCATTGTCACGTTTGCCTCTATTATTTCATTTAGCAGTGGTGCAGGGGTGTAAGGAGCAAGTTGAGTGGCTACAAACTTTTTCTTTTCTCTTCGGATGCTTTATCATAATAATAGCATCAATTATAACTCTTAAGAATACACTTCTTTTTGTTTTACAGGGAAATTTTGCTAAGTTATGTTATTTATTCTGGCAATCGTGGCAATTTTCTTGCTGTGCTGCTTTGAATTAATACATTTGTTGTTACTCCAATGTTTTAAATCACTATATGCAGGAAGGTGTGTGTGAGGGAATGTGCCCTGGAAGTTCACACACAAAGAGAGCCAGGGAATTCTTGACCTTGCCAAAAACTTGCAAGGACTTGAAACCGACCCAGAACAATATCACAGCATTTACACAAAATATGGGTTAACAGGCTGTAAAAAGCCTTTTCCTACAGCATGAGCACAGCCAGCAGGGCCTTCCTGTGACAGTAATCGATGGGTGTGTCAGTGGTGTCACACAGTGCAAACCAGTGAAACTTGGCAGGGGCCAGAGGTGCAGTCTACAGTATTAACTTACACAAATACTGTGAACTGTCTAAGGGATAAAATAGACCTTGGCGATGACTCCACAAACAATGAAGTTAAGGAGGAAAAAAACACAGTGTAAAATCTGCATTCACGTGATAAAATACCCTGCAGATTCATAGTACAACAGATTGCTAGTCAATCATTAATGAAGCCATGATGGTTTCATGCCTCTAACAGCGCCATAAATGTCTTGCAAACCGTCGAAAGTGAAGGTTTAGAAGTCAGGGGCAGCAGAGGTGAACATGTGCTTCATCAAGTCAGTCAATCATCTGTAATGGTGGAATAACGCTGCCTAGATGTCCTCTTACATGTCCTCTATACGTTTGAGCTCTTTTGTTAAAATATACAGCATGTACTTATCTTATCATTGCCTGGCCATTAGTAGGAAATACTTCCTCTTGTAATTGATCCAACTAGTGTCGAATATTACATTATGTCTCGTAAACTGTATCAAGACAATAAGAGCACACTAAATTAAACAAAACGCCTACAAGGTCCAAAACTGCACTTTGCTTGCTGACACGGAGAGATTATTTCCTTACCTGACAAATTGAATACGGACAAAAACAACACTCCCAGGAGCGCTTCGCCGCGCGCCGTACAGAGCCGCATGTTCTGTAATAAAGGTGAGGGGGAAAAAACACAGGTAGGTTTTTTTTAGCCAAAACAAAGTTCCCGTTCTTTGTCAAATACACCGCCTCTGCATTTCCATTAGATCCCAGATCAAAAAAATTGCGACGGCGTTGACAGCCTTGTAACTTCCTGATCAACATTGCCTGTGTGGGCGTGGACCGCAGGTACGTTACCTGTCCAAACTTGACGATTGCGGAATCGGGCCCTGCCGTTGTACCCTTGAGCCGAAACACAGAGCTGGTAAATAGACAAATAGACTGGGATACTGTGTGTTCCCCTCGTTGCCACAATGGATGCCTTATTTATAAACACCCAAACATGCCAAGAATCTTTGGCATCGTGTGGTGTATCCTCAAAATGAGGCAGAGGAAGGGCGTGGAGTAAAGGCTGAGTTATGTGAGTTGAGCGGTTATTTTTTGATGGCCTACCATCACAAAAAAATGTGATGTGACACCCATCCACTCAAACTTAGATCAGTCTTTATCTCCTTTAAAATTAACTCTAGTAATCCCTATAGATCCCAATAGGAATGTTAGAGTGCAGCCATAGGACATAAAAAACACCATAAAGAATTATAATGATATAATCACACTAATCAATACCACAGCCACATTATAGATCCCCATAGGAATATTCTAACCATTATCCATTATGCCGATTAGTTGTTTTCATTCAGTGTGACACTTGTCTGGTCAGATATAGGCCTATATTGGATTTTTTTTTCAGTGAAGTAATCATCAGAATGTGATTAGTTGTGTATGTCTGATGGAATAATGTGAATAATATGCCAAATACTCCAGTGGTGCTGAGGCATCCTCTTGCCTCCACATGCCTCATGACACAAGAATTCCTGAACATACACAACCCCTGAGGGCGAGTTGCCCCACACACACACACACACACACACACACACACACACACACACACACACACACACACACAAACACACACCAACCTTCATCAACCTAGCCCTTATCCTACCCCTTGAAGGGGGACCGGCAAAATGTCCTCACTTCAGAACCATTTTCTTTTCTAATTTCCTATCTTTGTTAGGACATCAACATGGTCCTTATAACTATAGAAAAACAAGAATACACACACACACACACACACACACACACACACACACACACACACTAACAAGCACATGCGACACTGACGTTTTCGGTTGAACCAGTCTGACAGCATGCAGAGTGGGTGGTGTCTTCGGGTGTCTTTAGCGCTCGAGTGTCTCTTGACAAAGGACCCCAGTGAAATATCAGCAGCTGTCAGGATCCTGCCTCCTCACATGTTACCCTAGAACAAGGAGGAGTAACATGTGTGGGGAGGACGCACAAATCGCCTCCTTCTCCTCCAGACCCCAGACCCCTTTTTTCCATTTCCTGTGTTCCTGCGCAAAGTTGCATAGCTGTTCTTTGTTTATCAAGGCCTGTTTGGGGAGTTTTTAGAGACAGATAAGCACCTTTAACTCTGAGTTGGCTAGGTTACACTATTTACGGTGCCAGATGGGCAGGTTTTGCAACATTGGACAGTACAATGATTGCCAAAAGGTTTGGTCAATCAGAGGAAAGTATTTGAGTCACTTTTTGAGTCAAATCTTCTTCTTCTTGGTATTTTCCATCCTCTTGTTCTTCTTGATATGAGCAACAAATGCAAATATGAACAACAGATGAAGAACAAAAGGAGTAAAAGAGCAAGAACGAAGACACTGAGTTAGCCTGATCTCATTCTGACACTCTGAATTGTTCTGATGCATTAAAACCCGACTCACCTGGTACCTCAAGCAGGTTAAAAGAAATGCTAAGCTTTATTTGAAAGTGTTATTTTGATAGTCTGATTCTAGGTCATTACAGTTATCATAAAGTGAAAGGCCTAAACAGTCCACATGAGGTCAGCAATACACAGTGACCAGTGCCATGCTACAACGCACGCAGCCAGACACGATCCTGTTAAGAATATGACTACTGACATAAGATGAGCTGTCATCTCAGCCTCAAGAACTTCATTAAAAAGTTTGCTTAAGAGGTGAACTGGTTTCATTCACGTTCTAGGATCATTTAACAGAAGACAGGATGTTATAGTTGCTGAATTTGTTTATCTAGACTGTTTTGACATCTTTCTGTACAAAGACAGATACAGTGTTGGTTGTAAATTGCTCAGGGACACTTGAGCAGTTTTTTGGATGCTGTTGGCACTGGGGGTTAAACCAGCAACCCTTCAACTACCTTCTATAACCAGCTTGTCTGCCACCCACCTCATCAAACAAGGTGAAAACAAAACCTGGAGGGACTAAGGCTGGGTTCCTCTTACCTCTAGGTGAGATGCCTAACCTAGTTCGATCCAGTCAATATTTATGGACCATTAGGTATGACCCATTGTTTGCGGAGCACACCGGAAACCCTGCCTGGCTTCTAAACCTCATGTGATCTACAAGTCAGGGTTGTTAAAGATTTTCAACCCAGGTTTCATATTGAGTAGATGTGATCTCATCCAGGAGGGCACGGCTAAAGTCTAGCTACCCACGGGAGAGACCACAAGCACCGCATGCAACTCCCATAAACCCAGATACCAGCTCCCCTTACAGCTGTCTGCACCACACATAAAATTAGACCCCCAGACAGTCGTATTCTAGGCTCAGTCAGAGGCAACTGGGACAAGTAGAAGATGGACACTGGTGGTAATCTTTACTTTGGTAAGGGAATTCCAAAAAAAAAAAATCTCTCTATTCTCATTCTCTCTAAGCTTGTGATAGTTCTGCAGTCAGCATGTGTGTGAGTGTGTCGTCACTCTGTACAGTAGGTGAATAGAGAGAGTGGATCAGGTTTCACAGTATTTCAGTTAATGGTGCAACCAACCAAATCTGTGAGAAACTGCTCAGTGAGACAGACACGCATAGTGTTTGTTCAGGTGAATAACTCCATGTTGTCTGTTTTCAGGAAGCTGTGTGAGATGCAGCAAAGCAGTGCATGGCGCAGGGAGAGCCTGCCAGGCAATGGGGAATCTGTTCCATGACACTTGTTTCACCTGCAGCATTTGCAGTGAGTCTTCTGTCTATTTTAGCAGGACCTGGTTGTTAAAAAATCATCTAACTGCTCATATGCTGTAATACTGAATATGTTGTAGCAGCTTTGATCTCTAAAGTGAATCAGCTGTGTGTTATCAAATGGTGTTCACCTCTTTCCTTCTCTGTCATTTGTTTCATATTTAGGTAAAGACCTGAGTGGCAAGCCATTTTACTTTATGTCAGGAAGGATCTTTTGTGAGGATGACTTTTTTGTGAGTATATATTACACAATTGTATATTGTATACATTGCACAGCCATTTAGTGGTATATCATGTGATGTCAAACAGAGAAATAACCCTTGTATGCTTGTACACAATCAGTTTATTGAATTGTTATTTAATAGATGAATCTGTTTTGTTATTTAGCACTCCGGTGTTCATCCTTCCCCAGAGGTCTGTAATGGTTGTGGACATTTAATCATGGACGTGGTGAGTATGAGTGTATGTTTGCGTGCACGGATACATGCACATTTATTTTTGTGTGTAAGTGTGCGTGTGTGGTGAGTGGAAGGGGAATTCACCATGTGTATTAATCTCTCCCCTCTCGACAGATCCTGCAGGCTCTTGGGAAGTCATACCACCCGTCCTGCTTCTGCTGTGTCGTCTGCAGGGAGAGCCTGGAGGGAGCGCCCTTCACCGTAGACACACAAAACAGGGTTTACTGTGTCAGGGACTACCACAAGTGAGTTTCTTATACCTGTTTCACACCGGTGGACCAAGCCCTTTTCTTTACATCCCCGAAACAACATGAAACCACACCCTACCACACAGAGCTAGCTCATTGTTGTGTTTCTCTGATGTTTCGTTGAGACTTCTTGTTGGTTTCAGGGTGCAGGCTCCCAGGTGTGCTGCTTGCAGAATGCCCATTTTGCCATCCGAGGTGAGCTTGAATTAATAGAAAGCGGTATTTTTCATTTCTCTTGTGAATAAAAACATGATAAAATGGTTATTTCACAAACTAACTTTCCAAGAGATGATTGTGACAATGTACCTTTGTTGTTTCAGGGGTCTACAGAGTCAATTCGAGTGGTATCATTAAACAGAAGTTACCATGTAGAGTGTTATGACAGTGAGGTGAACCTCATGTAACAGGAACAGGTTGTCATTCATCTTTCCATATTTTGTGCTGTACTTGTTTTATAAATGTAAAAAAATAAATTGATGAAATTGTAATGTTTTGGGCAATTCCTTGTCTTCAATCTGCAATGATACCTGATGAAAAACAATGAAAAAGTATGAAAAACCTACTCTTGGATACAAATACATTAAGTAATAGTTTGACTTTATGGAATTTGCAACATAGCAACACTGTATGATATATTGCAGTGGTTCCCAAACTTTTTAAAGTCCTTTTTAACCTTTTTACCTTTTTAAGTCAGTAAAATAGAGATGCTTTAGACCACAGTTTTGTCCTAAGGGCCTCCGCCTGGGAAGATTATTATGTTTCCAGTCTGTAGGTGGGGAAATTCTCCTACATTATCACATTGTACTAGTGAATGAAATAACCACAATAGTGTAATTAAAGTCTTTCATTTTGCCGAGGACCCCCTAGACTTTACGTGCTATGTTTCTCTCTTTCGCCCACACACTGTACCGCTCAGTATCGGTTAGCAGCGGCACCGTGTGTTAATGTTCGGTGCTGTCACGAATCCCCCTCCCGGAAGAAACCACTTGGCGGTTGCCAAATAGATAAACGCTTATTGAAATGGCGTCAGTCACGGTACGTGGCTCGGCCCTCTGCACCTTGGCTCTGTTAAACTTTGCATTTGTTTTTATAACTGGCGTAAACTTTATTCATTTCGTTTCATTTCGAACAATTTACCACAACATCACAGGAGAGACGATACTCTGTCAAGGTAAGCTTCAGGCGAACGTGATTCAGTGAGTTATCAATGAAAATGGACTGAGATAGTTTTAGCTTGAGTCTGCTATTACAAAGTTACAATGTATCAAATGAATGCTACATGTATGTGCTGAATAAGCGTGTTCTATAACGAAAGTGCAACTAGGGATTGTAGATCAGGAAATCCCGTGGTTCTTTTACGACAGTTGTTACTAAAACACGGACGATTCTATGCACCGCGCGACAACGTTCTAAATGTCATGTCAATCAACAGTGGTCCTCCCTTGGCTACAGTTTGAGAAAGTTCAAGATCATGTCGCGAGAAGAACGGATTGTATTTCACCGCCCGGCTAGCTCAGTCGGTAGAGCATGAGACTCTTAATCTCAGGGTCGTGGGTTCGAGCCCCACGTTGGGCGCAAAGGTTTTCTCTCTACGTGATACCAGCGGATACCGGGTATAATAAGGCGTGAACCTTGTAAACGATACTTTAACCCTCGCATAGGGATTTACAATCTCTTTATATGCTCAAAAGTGAGTTTCTAGTGATCATATTTTTAATGCTGAACAATAAACATTTTGTGATACTGATATTCAAACCACGTGTACAGCTGATAATCAAAATTTGATTTGATCATACTATTCCTCTTGTTCGCACTCTTTGCACACTTTAGACTCTATACCATGGTCAGTAGCCTTGCAGGACAGCTCTGTCCTCAGATCTGTGGTTGTGGATCTGGGGCTGCTGGCTCTCTTCACCATACAGCACAGTCTGATGGCCTGGCCGCCAGTCAAACAGGCCTGTCAGTCAGTGCTGGGGGTCCTGAACAGGGCAGGGTACTGCTTCACCACTGCACTGGCACTCCAGGTACAGCAAAACACACACACACACACACACACACACACAAAGTCTGTTATAGTATATATACTGATATACTGACATAATAACATGAGTAATTGAATTGCAATGTAATAACCTGGTAATTATTCTAATAAACAATAAATTCGTTTTTGTAGTTCTACTGAAACAGAAAAGACATCTGACACTGTTTAAATATGCATTAACACCCACTATGGGTCTATCATTTATTTCAGGCCTGCATTCCCTCTCTGGTGTTATTTTAATTGCTTTAACAAACATATATTCATCACTCAAAGCAATTTTTCTCTTTCCTCTTATGCTAGATCCTGATGAGATACTGGCAACCTGTGACTGGCGCTCCCTGTCTGTGGTCAGTGCGTCATGCACCCTGGAGCATCTGGTTCCCTCTGCTCTGTTTTACTCTGCACTTCCTCTGCTGGGCCATCATCTGCAGCATCCTTATGATCTTTGATTACCCAGAACTCATGGGCATCAAGCAGGTAGGTGATGCTTTATAAGGTTGGCTTTCCTTTGTAGAACTACAGTGCTGCAACATAACATAATATAAGCCGTTCAGTGGATGCTTTTATATAAAGATCCTTACAGTACTACAAAAGTAAATAGGATCAGCCCTTAATAAAAGCTGGCAGGAAAATGATGGCAGAATTACCAGAAAGGAGTCTAAATATGTACAATATTTATAGCCTATGAAAAAAAAAAGACTAAAATGTCACAAAAAATATGACCGAAAAGAGAGGTTGCACAGTGTGGAACATGACATGTTTATGTCGTTGCCATGGATACAAGTGCTGGCGTAAAGGTCTTGAAATTCATTTGGCAAACCTAAATCTACTGCTTGGATCCATATACAGCATTTCTGACCTTTCTCTAATAATAGTCTCTCTAGTAAAGGCCCAGTGATCTCTTTCGTTTAGGCAAATAAAGGCCCCAGCCATTAATATAACTAATTGATCTCAGTTCCAATTGATCTGACCTATATAAACAACTCAACTTGACTGGAGTCACTGGAGTCACTGGTCCTGATGGAAACTTCAGTGGGATCCAGATTTTCAGTGAATTCAATAGCCAGTTAGTTAAACAGCTAATTCAGCCGTCCACGTGCTTATTAGCCTGGTTAGGTGGGTCCAGGTGCAGCCTGCACTCCTTCAATTTATGAAAATATAAAGCAGAGTGAGTATTAGTGTAAATGGGACTTGAAGTAGACATTCAGTAGTGGGCTGAGGGATGTTGCCGTTCCCATGCCATTTTGAAATTCTCAGGATTTCTTTCTTACCAGATTGATATGCATCTGGATTAATTTCCTTCCTTTAATCTGATGCCAAAGCAGCATTTAGCTAACACGTGATAATAATGACTTTGATCAAAATATGCTTAACAGGGACTATGTGATCTGTGACAGTGATTAGGAATACCGTTAAAATGTTATATAAGTAGATTTACTGGTTATTGGTGCTGCTGCTGGGAAATAAATTGCTTCACCTCATTTCTCCCTGCCTCATTCTCTGTTTTCTTTCCTCTCATCCTGTGTTTCCCTCCCTCCATACTTCTCTCCTAGGTGTATTATGAGTGTCTTGGTTTGGGGGACCCCCTGTCACACAAGTCTCCTCGGGTCCAGCGTCTGTTCTCCCACCTCCGTCACCCGGTATGCCTGGAGCTGGGGGTTGTGCTGTGGCTCCTCCCGGCCTTGTCTCTGGACAGGCTCCTGCTGGCAGGGACCCTGTCAGCCTACCTGGCCCTGGCACACTCACTCGACAAACAGGATTTAGCCTACCTCTGTGTCCAGTTTAACAGCAAGATGCAGCTCTTTGCTGAGCCACACGGGGGCAGTGCCACTGCCTCCCAGGACAACAACAACCACAAGCAGAAGTGAATACAAGTTATTTAACTGTTGTGGCATGAAGCTGAGCACTGACTATGGATCAAGTTGCCCATCCACTAACATTAACCAGAAACAGAATCGGAAAAGTGACTGTTAATTGGTATCCATGAGAATCTCCATGATCCACTGATCAGCCTCACCTATCCTACTGTGTTGAATAAAACAAACCTGGTCTGGCCATTTATACTAATGGCTAATGACCACACTTGAACTAAATACATTGCCACTTGACACTGTACTCATCTTTGTTAAAAAAAAAAAAAAGTATATATATATATATATACTTTTTTTTTTGGTCACTGTATTACTTACTTTTAGAAATATTCAGGTATTTTGTTCAACTACCCAGGATGTGTTTCTGATTATCACTGGAGTATGTATAGGATATATGACAGCTAACATTCTATGTGCCAACTGCGGTTACACTGTATTTCTGTACACACTGTTTTCATTTACATAGTATTGAGTATATCAAGTGTATAATATTGAGATTTCACACTGGCAAATCCATAAAAAAGCAGCATTGTTTTTCAGTGCTTCCAGCTATCATGAAAACAAGTCTGTTGATATTTGTTAGTTCATAGATTTATTTCCTCACTGTTGTAGACACACCGGCAGCCATGCCAGACTAATTCTAACCCACTCAAATCTGCCAATCCTCACACGTTTTACTTAACACAGAATATTAAAACATTTAAACTGCCTATTACAGTAAGCAGAATGATCAGTATTTTCTGAAATGTGATACTAATCCTGGAAATGTAGCGTTCTGTAAATCTTCTATTTTCAAGTTATATATATAGTTTGTGGTTTTCCATACAACCGCCTATGCAGTCACTGTAATGTCTAATAAATAGCCTTCAGTATTTGCGACAGCTTATTGAATGCACACTGAACGTGTGTTCAGGGGCATGTTGTTTCTATAGCGTCCTGTCACGTTACCTTATTTTTTATATTTGACAAATCAATTGCTAGTTATATCTTCTTGAAATAAATGTGATTAATTGCTTTTGAATTAGGCTTACAGTTTCTTTTTTTGCTCTGTTTTATTTTAAATTGACTTCATTTGAGTTTTTCTGTCTATGTCAGGACGTCTGAGAGTGACAGTCTTTTGCAAAAGTGTAGGTCACATCTTGGTATGTATCCAAAATTGCAATTGAAATCCCATAGGAGAGGAGTTGAGCATGGCTTTGGCTCAGGTGACTCCTATAGCTCTGTGCTCTCCCCTGCCGACACCACAGCCCCTTCAGCAGCACTACCCCCACCCCTCACCCCCACCCCTCTTTTCCAATTAGCGCTGCGGGACGGAGGGATGAGATGAGGGGGTTGGTGACCGGACAGACGGCTGTTCTTTAAACGCCTTTTCTTAGGTCGGGCAATATGGTGTGTGCTACTAAACTCTCCTGACGGAATTTAATGTTATTATCGGATTACAGCCCTACCGCTTCGAAGCTGGAGATATTTACTATACCGATAGAGGCGTTTTCCATGCTCCGGTTCACTGTGAGGTCGACGTGATTTCATTTGGTCATATGCGCATTTTAAACCCTCCGTTTTGACCACAAAGATTAATCTGTTCGTCCTCTGGCAAATGAGATTTTCCATCGAAGTGGAGAGCGGAGCGCGTTACGCACAAGTCAAGTCAGGGCGCGCGGTCGCTCCTTGTGGAAGTGGAGATGTCAACTGTAAAACCGAAGGCGAGTCGGATATAAAGATATCTTTGAAATAGCTGGGGTCGTGGTGAGTTTTAGTTTCTTTTATTTATGATAAAGATTGTGTGAAAAACATTTAATGATTCTGATCTGGCATGCCATAATCAGACAAGGTTTATGATTTATGATTGTTTTGTGCCAGATAAAAGTATATTTGGCTCAGTGCACAACTGGCAAACCATGGGAACAATCTATTACTGTTAATAATGTAGTACTAGGCTGTGATTCTGCAGTGATTTGCAATATGCTTTTTTATGTTACTGAATTAATTGCATGTTAACCTGGTATTATACGTGTTTATTTTTGCAGCAACTAAAACTATAAGAGTTTTAGTTGCTGCAACCTGTCCCACGTGGATATGTTGCAATAGAGAATTTACACCTGTATTCATGCATAGTTTGAGTGAATCATTTTCATTTCACCATTTTGTTTTTTTGCAGACCCATCCCAGCGAGTCTTAAGAGGAACGCCAAACATCTCCACAGAATTGCGCCTTTCTCTGTTATGTCTGTCTCCTCTTTGCCGGAATGGAAGCAACTCCTACTGGAGAGAAAAAGGAGAGAGGAGGAGGAGCGAGAGATGAGAGAAAAAGAAGAGGAGAAGAAACTCGCCAGCATGCCTGCCTGGAAGCGAGGGATCATCCAGCGGAGGAGGGTGAAGGAGAGAGAGGGATTCCTCAAATCCCCCTCCGATAGTCTGAGTGACACGGACAACTCTGCGAGTGTTCATCTGGGAAGTGAAACATCATCGAGTCTAGATCCAGGCCAGTGGCTGGATGCAGAGACCAAACCGCCGAGTGAGGTGTCCCGGGAAACTACAGTCCCCGTCCATGAAAACCCATTCATTCGCACCCTGAGTGGATGGAGGAGGGGGAGGGATGCCGAGAAGGCCGCGGAGGTGGGTTATCAAGAGAGAGGGAACGAGCAGGAAGCAGAGGTAGGAAAAGATAAGGAGAGGGAGAAAGACAAGCCTAGCCCCAGAGGTCATGATGGCGAATCAGGAAGAGGAAGAGATATAGAGCTGAAAATAGAGAGGTTCAGGGACAAGAGCGAGGGAAGGGAAAAAGACAGAAGCAGGACAGAGTCAGTTAAAGATGCTGCGAGAGAGAGGGAGAAGGAATCCCTGAAGGTGGAGGAGGAAGACCCTCCTAGCCCTCTGTTCGCTCCCCTGGTCGCTGGCCTTCGGACCATCCGGGCCGACAATATCATCATCATTGAACAGGACAGGAAGGGCAGCGACGAGAAGAAGAGGGGTAGATGGCGGGAGATGGAGAGAGAGATATCTGAGGAAGACCGCCAGGAGATCAGGGGAATGAAGATGGACCTGAGGGAAATCCTGGCTGGCGGAGGGAGCGTCACCGAGATCCGAGCTTCTGAGGTCCTGATCATAAAACCCATGGCTAGCCCTGAGGAGAGGAGTGGAGGAGGAGCAGGAAGAGGAGGAGGAGGAGGAGGCAAAGGGTTGGGTAGAGGAGAGCACAGAACAGACGTGGCCTGGCTGAGAGAAAAGGAGAGAGACACTGGCAAAGAGAAAGAGAAACCATGGGGCCAGGCAACGGTCATTATAGAAGACAGGAGAGACAGTTCTCATGACAGCGTCTCCGCCGAGAGAGGAGGGAGGGTGAGTCAGCTGCTGAGTAGATTCGGAGAGCACCCCAAGCTTCCATCTCGATCCAAAAGTTCAGAGAATTTCATCAGACCTGACCTGGGAAAAGATTCAGGCGATCACAAGGACGACCCGTCTCCGGAGAGGAACGCAGGAGGGAAGGATGCACCGTCCAGGAGCGCGCCAAAACGTTCGGTGAGCTTCTCCGATAAAGTCCTTTGCGCGAAGGAGAACGGCGTGGTGGTCGACGAGGGACGCCGCGAGAGGGACGTGGTCGAGGGGACACCTTCAGGCAAGAGGGCGGACGTAGCAGAAGGGGGAGGCTCAGAGAGGGAGTTGACGTCAGACCGGTTTGGAAAGCGCAGAGACGTAAAAACCAACAGCCAAACAGAGGCACACGCCGAGAGAGAGCCCACGCCAAAGAGTAACACGAGGAACGAGACGGATATTTGTACCTCGGCCCAACATAGGGCGGAAGCTGAGAAAGTAGAGCCCGGCGACAAGAGGGCCGCGGAGATGGCGGGCGACGCCGACGGAGACGAGGGCTTCACCGTGGCGTCTGTCAAAAACACAGAGGGGATATCTTTTGCCAGACGGGTGCCTATCAGGCAGGATGGAAAAGCGAGAGCGACGGGGAGAGAGGTGAAGCGGGTCGAGCCTCAGGTATGCGATAAAAGGGCGTCTGAACTCGGGAGAGGAGAGGGAACGGGAGCTGAAGCTATGCAGCAGGACTATCTCGTTACTGCGCCGCTAGACCCAGCCAGTCCATCTCACACCGCCGACAGTCACTACAGACATGCATCAGCTTTCACAGTGCTGCCAGAGTGCTGCAGTCTACTGTGCACGGTGGCAGACAGGCCCGGTGGTACAGGCCCACAAGGACCCTACCTAACCCAGTCGGTATTGTCGCAAAACACAGATGATCCCATTGGCAAAACAGAGAGGATAGGAGAGACAACCGTTTACAGCAGTGAGAGAGGAGAGAGGGCTTACTCGTGGGGTTCTCAGTGAAATAAACAAAGAGAGCACACAGGCACTCGACGCACATAGTTACAGTGATGTCTGCTCGGAGAACGCCACTCACAACGTTATCCCCAAGTCCCCAAAAAGTATTGCACCATTGGGCATCCCGCCGGGTCCCCTGGAGATTCAAATCCCCAGAACGGTGTTCTACGTTGCGGAGGAGGAAATGGCGGAGAGAAGCAATCGGAGTGACGACGGGCAGGACAAGGGAAGGAGGGAGAGGGGTTGACGGGAGGGATAGCTGGAGAATCGGAAAGCCCTTGAGCCGAGTCGAGTCCCTACGGGAGAAAATCAGGCAGAGAGAGGTGGAGAGGATGAGGCTTATTCAGAGAGGGGTAGAGGACGGAGGTGCGAGCGATGGGGCAGATGTTACTCAGAGGGCAGGGGACAGGTACGAGGACGGGGGAACTGACGTGGAGAGAGAGCGGGAAGCTGCGAGGCTGGTCGAGGCGGGGCAGGAAGGCCCTGAGGCACAGACACCCAAGACTGCATTTGACGTCACGCAGGAAGCCGGCGTGTCGAAAACCAGCCCTCAGCTTCCTGTTTCTCTGGCATTGTCACAAGCCGGCAGAAGAGAGGAAGTAACGAGCGAGTACACAACTGCTCTCTCCTACGGTGTCTCTCGCGAAGATGAGCCGCTGAAACATACGGAAGAGCGGCTGAGGGTCTGGCAGAGGGAATACATAGACAGCCGAGGAGAAGAAAGGGAGGAAGAGGAGGAGGAAGAAGAAGAACTCTCGGAGGAGGAGGAGGAGGTGGAGGAGGAATACACATCCCCTGTCTCGCCTTCACGATCTCGCTCCCCCTCTCCACCTCACCACAACTCCCTCGCTGCCATGAGCCGGATCTACAACCTGAAAACGGTCGGTTCGAGAACGGGCTTGTGCGTAAGGGACAGGGCGGCGGACATCCCGTCGGTGCACCTCATTAAGGTGAAGCCCCTGTTGTCCCACGCACAACAGGAGCCATGTCAGCAGGAGGATGTGAGGCAGCGATGGGGCGGGGGGAAACACGGGGACAACAAGGCCCTCTCAGGTGAAGATGTGTCTGGGGTTCAGGCGATACAGCGCCAGCTAGAGCAGTTTCAGCTGAAGGAGCAGGAAGGGGTGAAGTCACCGCCACCGAACGCCCCGCCGGGGCAGCAGAGTGCCAGGAGTGCCGTTCTGCACCAGGTGAGGACGTGGAAGAAGGATCCACAAAGGTCGGCGTCGAGCCCCAGAACATCAGAGTCCTCTCAGCGGGCGTGCACTCCAGCGTCTCAGCTCAAACAAAGCCAGTCCAGCCAGTCCAGCCAGACCAGGACTCACACTGTCAACCCCAGACTCCACAGGATCCTCGGGCAATCCCCGGACAATTCTGACAAACTCTTGGATTGCGCGCCCACCCCGGCTTCCTCCCCGAGCTCCCCCTCTCCCGCCCAGTCTCCTAGTGTCTCCCCGTCTCCCGCACCCTCTCCCACCGGCTCCTCTGCCCTCTTTTCCATCCGGAGTGCCTCTGGGGGCCAGGTGAAGAGAGGTGCCACCATTACAATCACCCCCAAGAAGCTGGTCGGAGGAGGAGGAGGAGGGGCAGCCAAATCCACACCAGCGGGTCCGTCGCCTGCCAAGCCTTCAGCTCAGCAGGCACAGACTCCCTCTGAGGAGGTGAAGAAGAGGTACGCCACCGTGGAGGAAATCGAAGTGATTGGCGGGTATCTGAATCTGGAGAGGTCCTGTCTGGTCAAGAGCAGAGGGACTCCCAAAAGGGTGAGTGGAAACAGGATAAGTGTTGGGACTGTGAGTTGAACGTTTTTGCTTTTCACAGTTTGGCACATAAATAGAAAGTCAGTTCAAGCCTAGTTTATTTCTACAGCCTTTAAACACAGTTCAGGTCTCAAAGGGTTTCACAACGCCCACATTATGGAAACAATGAATCAAAAACAGACACTAGACTAGACGTCCCCCAAACTTAGCAAAAGCAAAGCAAAACAGACTTTCGGTTTTGATGGTGGGTGGATATTGGCCTCCTAACCATGTTTAAAACAATGACAGAACGATCCCAGAATGAAGAATGAAGAATGATCCCAATACTTTTTGACATGCAACCATGTAAACACCAGGGAAGCACCTTGATTTCAGCAGATTTCAGCATACAGTAATCTAAAATTTGAAATGAAAATGACTGGGTTGGATTGCAATGGCACCATCTCTCCACTGTAGCCTCCAAGAGGACCCACCCCCACCCCCCCCCCCCTCCTGCTGTATTTCCTTGACCTGACCCTCACCTCCATTTCCCTTCTCAACCTCTTGACCCCGTGGTCCCTCGTCGCCCTTTTCACTGGAAGAACATCCCGTTTGATTGAGAGGTGCGATCACACAGACGGACCTAAGCCTGTTAAAGCCTTATCAAGCACGGCATCTTGATTCTTAGCCATAAAATCCCCACCGACACTTGAGGGACACTTGCTCAGCCGTTTGCTTCCGCTGTCTGATTCGGTGTTGATGTTCTGCTGAGCTGGAGTGGGCGATGAAAAGCCAAACTTTTTCTTGTATATTTTCTTCTGGTATATTTTTAAGGACAGAGACAACCACAAACCACAGTGAGAGCAGCTGCCAGTTGTGTATTTTTTAGCTAGCTAGCTTAGTATTTAGTAGCTAATATCCATACTATCCACCAGCCAGCTTTAGCATTTGTAGTGAAAGAAAATGTACAGTAGTAGGCATCAGTGTAGACAGTAGTGTCAGATAAGAAACCACAATGACATTGGCATTGTCACCTGCTTCCTCCCTGTCTTTCCTTTATTATGTCTGTCTGCTTCACTGACACCGGTGGCCATGATGGTGTTTAATTTAGTCTTGCAGCAGCGTTGACACATGCTCAAAATACATATATCCCATTGGAGGCACAAATAGTACTTTGGATTTTCTATTTCCTCTTTTTCTTTTTTATTACTTTGCATGAATCCAGTTTGTGAAAGAGAAAGAGAGAGATGAGAGTCTTATGTAATTGGGACAGGATCGAGTTGGTCAGCAGAGCAGAACTAAACTGCCTATTTCAGCCTATTTCCTGTAATCTCTCTTATTTTCTCTCTTACTCTTAAACTAGCGGTTGTGCTCCCTCCACGTATCCGTCCGCTGAGCATGTACCACACAAAGTTGCAAACTGCTTCCTCGTTTCCTCTGACGGATTCTGTCATTTTCTGTCGAGTCAGCCCTCGCCTGCCTCTTCAAACAAATCTCTCTTTGTATCTCGTCGGCTGCTTTTTTTTTTTTTCCCCTGGGAGCTTGTTGGTTAGACTGGAATCTTGGCAAGTACTTTTTTTTTTTTTTTTTTTACCACGCTGACCTTACATCGTGTGACTGAGCATCATTTACCGCAGGCCGCTGGCTCTCAGTTTGAAGTGGGCGAGACAGAAAGAGGAGGACAAAGAGTTATAGAAAAGAGAGAGTAATTGCATGGAGGTCTAACATACAGAGAGGCAGTTTGACAGTCATACCGAGAGGATTAGTGACAAACGAAACGTTGACACCCGCCTTCATCTGTCAGAGGCTCCCTGTAACAGAGAGCTGTTCCTGTCACACTGCAGAGTTTTTCTCACTTCCTCTTTCAAACCTCCTCACTTCCTCCCAAAAAAAACCCAAAATGCAGAGAGACCATCATAAGGAAGCAATCTTTATACGTGGCTTAAACCTAACGAGAAACTATCTTTTAATCCTGGAAAATCCGTGTTTAACAGATTTACATGGTTGATTGTGGGAAAGGGGATGATTTGATGCTGTGAAACCACAGAAGAGAGTTTGTTTCAAAGCACTTCGCTGTAAATGAGTTGCTTTCAGGTCTCAACTGAACCATTAAAGTTACTATTCACCTGAATGAATCTCTCTTAAGTAATCGCCCACTCCTCTAATTGAACACAAGAGAAAAGCCCCTCAGTAATCTCGTGTTTTGACTTCCAGGGCCACAATCTTGTAATGCTCTCTCTCCGCCTCACGCCGTTAACCTCTTTTAACTGTGGCCGTTAAACGTGGGGTGAGTGACCACCATGCGTCTCTGACCACCTGCCGCTCTCACGTTGAAGTAAGTGTGGTGAGCTAGTCCTCTGGTCCTCTGCTGTCTCCCGCTGTGTTGCCCCGGGTTAATCAGGTTCAGGGAGGGAGGGATTAGCCTCCTGTGCCTTAGCGGTGATTCGGCCTCTCTCACACCAGGCTATTATCTGCACTCCTCTTCAGACGCTGCGAGGCTGAAGCAACAGTATGCAACGGTAACTAGCATGCAGCGCGGCATGCGGCGTCAACGCCTCCGTGTGTGTTTACCGTCTAGACGTCAGACTCGAGGTGTTGTTGTAGTAGGACGTACTCCGAATGTGCTGCTCTGACCCTTACGTCCTATTTCCCATCGGATTTAGGCTGCCTGTTTACACCACACTGACCCCTGAGTAAACAAACCGGACACAAAGTGCACCCCGAGACTAAACACTAAAAGACCTGATTTTCCTCTTCGACACGACGCCTTCCCTTCGCACAGATTTCAAACAGACGAGGGTTCAGTTTCTGCTTCCAGTTGTTGCACGTAACTGTTGTCAGTCAGAACAGAGATGCGGCGATCTGGGTGATGGCAGTCGCTCTCTGATCAAACAGTAAGGCAGTCAGACATCAGTCCTTGTGGGAGCATGTATTTCTGCTGTGTTAAGCCCCATGCTGTCAGTTGACATTATATTGACGGCATACAAACGTCTCACTGTGCTGACTGAGACTTCAGTGCCTTCATCATCAGCCCACAGTATAACTCCACCGTGCCCACAGTGTAGTTGGTCTCTTCCAGGTTAAGCTATTTAGTTATGTCCATGTAATGCTTTGTTTTGACTTGGTTTCCTCACATGATTGATTGCCTGTTCACTGTACTAAGGGTCTAAGGGTCTAAAACAACAACAACAAATAGGAAAACTTGCTCTGATGAGGAGCACAAACATCACAAATTTCATCATATTGTATTGTGTTGTATGTCAAGGGTGTTAAAGTGACAATGAAATGAAAAACGACCTCAGCTAAATCAGCTACTTTTCCATGTCGTCATATAAACCCATTTAACAATGCATACCAAGAAATTACGACATGTATCAGTGGTTACTTCATGGCGTACCAGTAGATCAAAGATGTCTTAACAGTCCTGTCCCCGCTCCACCCACCCAAATAAAAGTACCGTTACCTTCCAAACAGATACTGGTATCCCATTGGTTTACACTGTCGGCAACTTTTGAATGATCCCTCCCCACGTTAAGTCCCGCCCTAACATCCTATTTAAATCGGAAAAATGTCAAATTACAGAAGCATCATGATCTCAAAATGCCATTTCATTGCGACTTCGATCAAGTAATACCCCTTGGGAGCAGTTTTCAGTACGTGAACGTTTGTTCCCTACTCACTACGCCGCCCTGCTGGCCTTGTGACCTGTGGTGACATATTTCGATTAGTGTGTAAGTGTACGCTAAGCTCTCTCTCTCTCTCTCCATCCCCAGGTGAAGGTGTGTTTTGATGAGGTTCAGCTGGAGCAGGTGTGTGAGTACCCGTCGGAGAACTCGATGCTGGCGTGTACGCCCTACCCTCACGACCTGGGGAGGGATGAGAGGCCACAGGAAGAGGAGGCGCAGGAGGAAGAGGAGGTGGAGGAGAGAGGAGGGATCGTGCCCATGGCCAGCAGGAGTGTGGGGACTGCGACGGGCCGGGTGCTGAGAGTGGGTCAGTGCCACCCGCTTCTTAAGAAACATAACGTGTGATGGATCGCAAACTGATGCGCCTTCCTGGGAAACTGTCCGTGGGTTTGAATCCCACTCAGGCTTGTTTTCTTTCCCGTACATCTTCACTGTGCTATCTGAAAAATCACCAAAGGAGGCCGGACTGCCAAACTAACCTGCTCCTCAGTAATAAATACCCCACAGCAAGCTATGACAGCTGGCTTTCCCCCAGTGTTGGGCAGCAGTGTGGGCAAGCTCAGGGTAACGGAAACCATACTAACTAACAAATGTTAGTTTCAAATGCAGCAACACAAATTGTAAAAAAAAACATTTAAATGTATGATTATTGGAGAGTGAATGGTATGAGGTTGCATTTATGGTCTCTGCAGAGCCATAAATGTCATTTGTAGGTGATTGGGATGGAGTCAGCGCTCAGCAGTCCCAGATTCAACTTATTTACCTCCCATCTTCGTCTCTCTGTCTTCCAGATGAGTCTTGCCCTCGGTAGAAGCCAGTCACCTCGCCAAATTGCCCATGTGATGAGATCAACAATTATTTTTGAGCAATATTATGAGGAGTTTTTTCTTTTTTTTTGTTTTATTTGAATTGTCGATGAGTATTTGTAATCCTTATGATGTAAAATATTTTGTTTTGTCGAGCATCAGGGAGAATGAGTGTTGTGAAGGTATATAATTGTGTTTACTGGGGGAAAAGATCACATAGTTTTATTTTCAGAGTAAATGGAGAACAAATGTAAAAGTATGGTACATATTGTAAAGGTTATTGTGAAAGAGTTTTATTTTGACCCTCAGGTATTCACCGTCGGGCTGCGAAGGATCACTTGATGGAACTTACCTGATAAGATTTTTATTTCTTAGCTAATATATTTGATGTTCTTTTTCTTTATTAATCACTTTCTACCCGAGTGTCTCAGCACCGTAAAAGATTCAGTGATGTTTATATCATCTGGTTTTCATGTGCCTGCTGGATTTGCCCATACAGATGATATAAAGATCAGGTGATGTAGATATTTGATTTCTTTTTTTCTCATCTGAAGCCTTTTGAATAACCTCTGTGGGTGTTTTGTTCAAACTTGATGAATGGGGGGGTTGGTATGTAAGGCAGGTATGCAAGACAGTTGTTACAGGACTGATTCTTTTCTTGGGTGTAATTGAGCCTTACTGTTCACAATGAAAACTATGGTAACAGTTAATTTCATCTATATAATATGGATTTGATGCTTTAAATATATTTTTTTCATGTCTGTCTTGTGGAAGTGGAGAAAGACATTTGGCTGCAGGTCCCTGAGAGGAAGATGGGGCGAGAGCACAAACAATTCACAATTCAATTCATGTCATCATATTACAGCTGCTATCGGACTTTTTTTTTTTTTGCTGTATTGCGTTGATAATATTCTTTGTGTGTAAATTAATATTTTAATTGGTTAAAGAAAAAGTGCATTATGCAATTTCTATGCAATTATAGACCAATTATTTTTTTCTATTATGGTTGAAGAAGCTGGCTTCAAGAGAAAAATATAATAAATAATTCTGAGTTATCTCTTGTCTTGTGTTATTTATTTGTTGATGTTTTTTAAGTCAGGGGTTCCCAACCTTTTTCGTATGAAGGAAGAAGATACACAGAGCCCCATTTGATAAAGGTTTTTGACCCAGTGATCAAAATTATTCTACATAATGAAATTTAACTGTCCCTTATTTTGGGGGGACCTCCTTGAACTCCCTCAAGGACCCCTGGAAGTCCCTGGACCCTAGTTTGGGGCCCACTGATTTAAGTGTCCAATTCAAGGACGTCATGAGGGATAACAGCGACACCCCGTGGACACATATGGCAGTGTTTCATGTTTTGGAGATCAGTCACTTAGCTGTTTACGGAAACACATTTTTTACGTCAACACGTGCATAGGCTTGTTGCTGTCGGACGTACGTGCACGTTTGCAGACAACACTTTGCTCGTCGATTGAAGGGAGTAAAATCGAACCATGCCCAAACCAGCAACTTCCGACTTGGGATATAGTCCGCGATCAAAATATGTTTCCATTTGCACGATGAAGAAGTAGGAGGGCCCCGCCTCATTTGACGGTTTCGTCCCGTAAACTACTGTGCAAACCCTGCAAAACTTTTTAGGATAAAAAAAATTCGACACAAATGCAACAGCGACTTGTGGACTGAGGTGAAGAAACTACAATGCTGAGGAAAATACAACCAGGAACTTGCAGAGCATGGCTTTCTCGGGTGAGTCGTTATTTATAGCGTATTTAAGGCTCTCGCACTGACACTGCCATGCTGCTGAAACAGTGGCCTACTTTATGGAGCCACGTATATATATATGTGGGTTTTTTTTATAGTGGGCAATGAAACGAATGTTAAAGTTATGATGCAATTATGATACAAATCTTTTTGATACGCCCTAGTCATGCCCTTCCCTTTACTTGGCATTTGGACAAAATATCTTAGAAGTGCAGCAGTAACTTCAGTAGTCTGTGCACTGACATGCAGCATGCCAGCACCTATACATCTAAACTCAAACAAAGTGCCACTTGATTAACGAGGGGATTTCCCTGAAGGTGTAATTTACAGGGGGGAAAAAAGAGGACATCCATCCATACTTGAGTAATCCCCACTCTCAGTCTCCAGCCCCCCACTCACACTCAGATCCTCATGTCCTTAACTTGCAGGTGGCGTTGAGACAGGAGCTGAGTTTTTCCTCCGCCGTGCCCACCCAGCCGGTGCCTCCTCTGGCCCAGACCCTGCAGGGCTACCTGAGGGCGCTGGAGCCCCTGCTGCCCCCTGAAGAGCTTCACCACACCCGCAAGATGGTGCAGCAGTTCGGCAAGGCGGGCGGCCTGGGCCAGAGTCTGCAGAAGGGCCTGGAGAGGAGAGCCAGACACGACAACAACTGGGTCGGTCATATCAGTGTGGGAAATTGCACACAAGGACAAATGTTAGTGATGGACATGCTGTATTTAAAGGGCAGATAAAGCTGCCGCGAGCTTTTGGGGCGCTCAAGGGCGGATGTACCAGCTTTGTTGACAACATATGTCTTTCATTTGAAGGAGCCTAGAGGTTGCAAATATTACTTCTCAAGAAAACCCACATTTATTAATTTTTGATTTGATTTGATTAATTCTTGCTCACAGTGGAACCAAAGGCCCACTGAAAAAAATGCAGAACTTTACATACTTTCAACAAACTGTATAAAAATACACAAAACATACATACAATGAAATAACATTTTTTAAAAAGTCATGATAACAATAATAAAAATAATAATTTAAGATTTAATTAAGATTAAACACGCTCTGGTTGAGAACCACTCTCAAAATATATCCCGGCTCTCTGGCTCGATGCGTTCTGTGCTGTGTTTTGAGTGATTGTTGCTCCTTGGCTGCAGCTAATGCGTGCACTCTCCCTCCCCTCTCCAGATCTCAGACTGGTGGGTGCAGTGGGCGTACTTGGAGAGCAGACAGCCGCTACCCGTGCACTCGAACCCGGCCATCTCTCTTCCCAGGAGGGACTACTCTGACTGGAGGGGCCAGCTTGTGTGAGTGGCTAGTAATAGACCAGACCGACCCCAACCAGGAAAAGGATTGAAAACCAATGTATTGTCACAAAAAAAACACCAGACATCGCCCTGCAAACAGACGACAACAGTCAATTTCTGTCTGTGTATCAGTGTGTCGTCATGTAGTTTTGTTTCCGGTGAGGACGCGTGGTCAGTTTGTGGACTGTACACAAGCCTGAGCGAGTGTTGAAATGATGTGGATGGACACGCACGCCTGTTTATTTTGTAAATGTGCTCATCACACACGTTCTGTTCTGCAGTAGTCATCTCCTTGGTATCTGGAGTTTGTGTGAACAGCCTTCAGTAGATGAACCAACTTTTCTACATAATAAAACGCTGTTTGTTTCCACAGGTTTGCATCCAAACTGATAGCTGCAGTTCTGGACTTCAAAGCCAAAATCAATACGTAAGTCTTACCTGCATGACAGACCTGGGCCAAACCATCATTAGCATACTATGGTTTATTTTATGCGGGTAACAATGTAGGGTTTACCACTAAGGACAAAACAATGAAGATGACAAAAGTATAGACAATTGTAGTTTGTGTTTCCAAGTCAGTATGCTGTGCTGTGTTTGACAGGTTGTGTTCTACCGTTTCTGAATTGTCTTGATGAAGCAACAAAATGCAACAAAAAGATTATCAGGAACAATTATTAAAACCCTCGTCTGAAGTAGAAACCGATCAACCCCGTAGTTAGTGACACAACTCAGCCAGCTACTGTCAACGTTTTGCCAAATAGTGAACGGTGGCCGTCACTTTCACCAAGAGCTATTTTAGTGCTCCAAACTTTAGCCTGGCTGGCGTCGCCCTTTATTGCTTCAGTGTGTGAAGTTAATCTGAGTCTAAATTTATTTGGACAGTCTGTAACAGTATCTGTGCTAACTGTGCACCTGATAGCACCCTACCGAAACCTCACCTGCCATTGGTGGGTCAGTCTTACAGACTCCACCCATCTGTCAAGTAAGGTAAAACAAACCTTTAAAGGTGTTTGCAAAATATATTTGACCCGGTGCTCTGCAACTCCCTCCACCTCTCTGTACATCCCCCTTTCTCCCCTGCTTTCTATCGCTATACCTCTGTAGTGTGTGTCTGTGTGTGTGTGTGGAGGGGAAAGAATAGAGATATGGAGGAAGTAGCAGAACTGGATCAAGTATTTGCAAATATGGGTGGAGTTTGGGTGGAGAATAGGACATGGCAATGATCACATTACTTTTCTGTTGTGACACTTTACCTGAGAATGTCCTGATGTGGCAAACCTTTCGTTCTGGTGCTACACGGATGACTCTGCCTGTCTCTCTCTCTCCCCGTCAGTGGCCAGTTACCAGTAGAGTACATGCGAGGCAAGCCTCTGTGCATGGAGCTCTTCCCCCTCCTCTTCTCCTCCTGCAGGATCCCGGGTCCCAAGCATGACTACATAACCCACCATGGCCGCTCCCGTCGGTCGCCAACACACATCACGGTGGTCAGGAACTACCAGGTGGGACGACACACACAGGAAGTGGATGCTGCCGTCACATTTTTTTTTTTTTTTTTCTCGTCCATTTCTTCACTATTGTTTATCACCCTTTTGGGCTTACAAGCTTTACAACATTGCAGTCATGTCACGTCTTGTTTCTTGGCATACAGGAAAATCAGTCACACCTACAGTTTGTTTTCTTTGGACCAAAGCAAAGTGGAAAACCTGACTGGCATTTTTTTAAAATTTGGCCTGTTTAGGTTCACACTGCCCTGATTGCGAGTGAACCAGGACTTGTAAACAAAAGTCACATGGACTCACTAGGAGCTTGTTCATTGGACTACCCACTAGGGCTGTCAAAATTGCTCAAAAATGACGTTCGAATATTCCCTCTAAAAAAATCACATATATTCGAACTATTCGAATATCTGGTTGCGCATTTTGTCAATGACACGCATTACGTCAATAACAGGACAAATTAATACAAAGAGACATAACTAATTGTATAGGTAGTTTATTTAAGTTGAAACATACTTGACAACGCATTACGTACACAAAAACAAGTAAATCAACTAATGGTCAAGACAGCAGACCTCACTCTCGCTCACTCGCACGCACTCTTTCTCTCTCTCCCGCATCCTCACGCTCTCTGCGCATAACGGTTTAAATGAACAACAACAATCAACAAATGTTGAGTGCTGATCAAGAGTTTTGTGCACGCAATTTAAGGTCGCGATTCTTGATTGAAACAAATATTATTAACATTAATTTAAGTTTTACAGTATAGGCCTACCGACATTGAACGCTCCGAGTGAGCTATGCGTTAAAGAAACGTAACGTTAAAGAAAATGAGGCACACAATTCCGAGAAATGTGACAAAGAACTTTTCCCCTGAGGTCCATAAAAAATAAAGTGCTATTAAAAACGAAAAAGGCTACTTACATTCTTGGTGCTTGTATAAAAAAAAGGGGGGGGGGCGTCACGTTCGGGTTAAAATAACTTTCTCTGCTGCAGTCGAGTTGGGCTCTGCACTTTCTGCCATCTTCCATGTAAGTCAACTTTCAGCAGTGAAGCTGTAGACAGTGCGACTTCTGTGGCGTGACCAATCGAAAAGCAGACAGCCGCCTCTGCTACCGCGGGTGTTTTTTTCCACATTCGAATATAAATTTTCACCTTCGAATTTCAGTTTTTTTAAACTATTCGAATATATATTCGAATTTAGAATATTCGTTGACAGCCCTACTACCCACCAGGGTAGAGGTTCTGGCAGCAGCGGGGGAAGCAAAACAAATCTGACTCCCTGTAACTTTACCTAAGCGTGATGGACTTGCTGTGCTCTTTGATTGATTGATTGATTTTATTTGGCCAATATGACCAAGCAACAACTGTACAATATTCAATGCAATACACAAGGCACTTTAAAAATTGATATATGGCCCAACTACCTAAATGGATATAATTTGGGGTCATTTCACATTACATTGCACCGGCATTTCTTTAGAGTGGTTTTAAACCTGTTGGCATTTGTTATTTCTGGTTTCTTGGCAGCTTGTTCCTTTGCCATAATTTACGTTCTCTGGTGTTCATACCAGCGAGAACACATGAAGAAATGGCTCAAAATGGACATCAGTCCAGGCATGAGTAACCACTACTAGATGTCAGCATCTCTCTCCTTAAACCCGTAAAACGTTGCATTTGGGGGTCGCTTCCTGTTGTTGGTTCAGATTCTCGTTCCTGCAAACCATAACGAAGCCTCCTGAATCAGTCTCCTCACTCTCCTCTCACCCTGCCGCTAGTTCTTCCAGCTGGAGGTGTACAACAGCGACGGCTCGCGGATGACCGAGAGCCAGATCCACGGCCAGCTGCTGAGGATCAGATCTCAGTCCTGGAAGACGGACAAAGAGCCCATGGGCATCTTGACCAGCGAGCACCGCCACACCTGGGGACAGGCCTACAACCGCCTGCTGAAAGGTGCGTGATAGGTTCTCATGTAACGTATGTCCTCCAAATGCATTATCACCATGAATCCATGTGAAGTAGAAAAACATTTTACAGATATAGTAGAATACACTGTTATTGGTAGCTGTCAGGGCTTTACTCAAGATCACATTAGTTCATTTCAAGCTGAGACTAGGATTGGAGCTAATCGAGTCCAGATGAGACCAAGACCAACGAGTCTTTTTCAGAAAGTATTTAATTGGCTGTATATAGTAAATATTATGTGATTGCATTACAGTTAGCTTTGGGTGACAACCTATTGCAGTGTATTGAGAAAATATTACTAATCTATTGTCATTTTTTTAGACAATAGTGTTGATTTTGTGCTGAAATGGCTTGAATTTGTTGAATATAATACAACAAAACACTGATGGTTTATCTATATCTGTCTCTCTATATCTGTCTCTCTTTCCATCTCTCTATGATTCAGATAAACTAAACAAAGAGTCGGTGCGGCTGATTGAGAAGGGACTTTTCACTGTTTGTCTGGATGCTCCAGTCATGAGGATATCAGATGAGAAGTATGCACACCCCCCCCTAACTAGGATAAGCCTCTGTGAACAGATATCATTGTGCTGTCTGTTTTCCTTAAGCAAGAATGTACACTTGTCACTTCCTCTTCCTCCACACAGAAATTTTGCCCCCAGTTGTTTCACTAAAAGATGTTGCCAGGTTTGCATCTATGAAAAAGTCTGTGAAGAAATCTTTTGACCTTTTTCAGTGTCGTTTCTGTTTGTTGGAACTTTGATTGGCAGGTACGCTAGTCGTAAGGCAGCCCAGGTTCTGCATGGGGGCGGGACATTCTCCAACAGCGGCAACCGTTGGTTTGACAAAACACTGCAGGTGAGTAAAGAGAATCGTGTGTAAGGTGTTGAAAAGATTGTTTTAATTGTTACAGCAATAAAACCTCCCTCCCAACTGTGTGTGTTTCTCGGTGTAATAGTTCGTGGTGGGTGAGGATGGCTCATGGGGCCTTCTGTATGAACAAGCCACTGCTGAGGGTCCACCGATAGCAACGCTGCTGGATCACATCCTGGAGTACTGGTGAGATGCAGGCTTGATGAAGGGAGAGAGGCTTTTTTTCCCTGGTATTCTGTGTGTGTGAATTGTCTGTTACTGTAAATTATATATTGTTAAAGTATAGCTCTTGTCTATTTTCGACCTGGACCCTAGTATTTTCCCATCGTTTTCCATTAGGGCTGCACAATTAATCGTAGATAATCATATATCGCGATTTTGTGTTTGGATTGGGTCAACATCAGAGGAAAATTCTTCAAAGAGTAATGTGCAATGTTTTATGTAGGGCTGTAATAAAAAGGCAAATTCTACTTTATATATAGATATATATTTATATATATATGGAAAAAGAGGGTCCAGGTCAGAAATGCCCGCTGTTAAGCTTCAAGTGTCACATACTAAATGGTTGTTTCATTTTATTTTCCATACTACAGTAAGAAACCAGACCCCAAGAGAGCCCCGCTGGTCCCGCTACCAATGCCAAAGAAGCTTTACTTTCACATAGACCGAGAAATCAAGAGGGACATCGAGCATGCCAAGCAGAACCTTGATATGTACGTGCCCGTTTTCTACATTACAGCTTACAGCTTACAGCTCGCTAATGATAAGAAAAGAATACTCTCGCTGCGTTGTGTAAGCTACATGTTTGCTTTTGCTTCAAAATCTAACAACGCTGGAATAAAGGTGGCCTAAGCCAAACCCACAGGCGCGTAAATACAACGAACTTCCCCTCTATGTTGATGTAACCTTGAGAAAACACATGGCTGCAAACAACGCCTTACCTTACGCTCATGTGATTAATGAAACAGTCCTAAATTACCGCCTAACAGAATTGACAATAAATATTTATTGGGATTTCCTGCAGACTGATCAACGACCTCGATGTGAACGTGTTCAACTTCCAGAGGTTTGGCAAGGACCTGCCTAAGCAGCACAACCTGAGTCCAAACTCCTTCATCCAGGCGGCCCTGCAGCTGGCCTACTACAGGTCAGGACTCTGACGTTATCTAGAAAATGAAGTGTTATTGTTGGTATTAAAAGAAAAATCCACCCTGATATTCACTGTTGATGTTTTAGATGGCTAAAAATGTTCAAGCTCTTGAGTGGAAGTGACGTCACATCTTCTACATTATTTTTTTTGTTGTCGTTTCCCAACTTTACTAGAGTTCACAATGAGGTCTGTCCTGCCTGCGACATTGCCTCCCAGAGGATGTTCCGAGGAGGACGGACGGAGTACATCCGCTCCCCGACAAATCAAACTCTCAAATTCATACTCGCCTTTGACGATCCAACTGTTTTGGTGAGAAATAACATTTTTCCTGTGAACTGTTTCGCTATGGTTAATGATTCTTTTATCCTATTTGGTGTCTGGTGATTGAGTCGTAATGAAGAGGTAGTAAGAGTCGGCGTATGCTCATGCTGTGTATTTTGGTGTGTTGCAGAGGGAAGCAAAGCTGCAGCTATTAAGAGAGGCTGTGGACGCCTATAGCGCTCTGACCGAGCAGGTAAATACCAAGCCAACCCGAACAATGTACTACGACAAGAGCTTGCAACAACCTTTTAGCACCCATTATTGACTGATATACTCTGTTCAGGTACTCAAAGGACAGAGCATTGACCGCCACCTGCTGGGTCTGAAGCTCCAGGCCATTGAGGAGGGACTGAGCATTCCCAAAATCTTCATGGATACTGCTTACGGACTGGCAACACATTGGAAGCTCAGAACAGGACAGGTGTGTTTGTGTGTGTGTGTGTATAGTTTGTTTAGTCCATTTTAGAGGTATATTCGTTACAGATTAGGTTTTAGAGATGTCAAAGAAGGTACTTACAGTACAAAAGGTACTACTGTTGTTTTTGTAATGTTTTTGTTGTTTGGTAAATGATGCCGCTGTGTAAGGGGGAATTTTCCTGTCAGGAGTTTTACTGTTGTTTTGGAGCGCGTGATGCACTGTTACTGTGCCAGTGTTTACTGTCTCATCACATGTCCGATAATCAAGCTGCTTCTCCTTCTCGTTTTGAATGCCGACATTCAGACTTCTCTAATTGCTACCATAAACTAAAGACAAGCTGATCTGATCATAGCCACGTTCTCGGGCAGCAGCAGGATTCATTTACGTGTTTTTGAATGCCTGTTGTAATTTCTCTAGTTTTATAAGTCACATGCCATTTTGTGTTATTGTCTTTTTACAATATAGCTATATACTGTGCCCTTTTCTATTCAGATGATTGATGCCCACATCGTCTTACTTGAGCAAAGTCAACAATACCATTGATCTTGCTCCATAATCCTATTTATTCACTTTATCTAGATTGTAGTCTTTTGACAGATTTTACATACAGTACAATGAATAAGCAGAATTGTTGTTCAGTCTTGCTGCAATCTGTCAACACTTCTATTGTATTGTTTAATTAAGTAGTAGTGATTTGTAATTGGCATCTACATACAGTTTGTAGAAGTCTGATATAACCTTTGCTGTACCTTTACATTATCTCATGTCACCCATTCTCTTGTGCCTTTAGGTGCCTTCAAACACAGACAGCGTAATGTGCTTTGGACCTCTCGTTCCTGACGGCTATGCCATATGCTACAACCCCCAGGCAGACCACATCCACTTTTCCATAACCGCCTTCAACTGCTGTGAGGAGACCCATGCAGAGACGCTGGCCCTCACCCTGGACAACACCTTGTGCCAGCTACAGGAACTACTGCAGCCTACTGTGTAGAGCTGTTTTCTGTGTGTCCAACAAGATAGTCCGACTCATCTACCCTAGCAGGAGGAGGTCTTTATAGCAGAAATGAACAAACATTTTATTTTCTTAAACCAATATTTTGGCGCTTTAGCAGCCTTGATGAGGCTTGTCTTTGACATGAATGTTCCCTAATGCATGCCAGCCTGTAATACTACACTAGAGCATTTAGTTCTGAGAGAGCATGGATAATGACTGAACTCAAAGTACTTTGCTCTAAGGTGCTAATGCTTTTGATAAGGGATGGATCTTTCCTTTACTACATCCTAAGATGAGCTAAGCAAGCTACATTATAGCTGCTTCAGCAGATGCACTTGGCGGCGTCTGTTAATGCTATCCCTGGGTGAAAGCAAAACAAATGTGTTAAAACGTACCTAATGCCAACGTTAATCATAAGAAGCCAAGCGTGTATGTTTTCATTACAAGTCATGAGATGATCAGTATCTAATGATCTCTGTATCTATTAAATTTATTTTTTGTGTTGCACTGCTTTTGGAGTCGATAGAAAAGCATTCAACATGTATTTTGTAGGATGATAACTGTGTTTGAAAAGGACCAAATGCCAGAACGTTTATTATTGGTGAAGATGCAAAGAATTGACAGGTGCTTCACTTGACAGCTTATCTCGCTGGGCTCGAACAACCTGATCTTCAGGGTATGTTACTTTATTATGAATTGAATGTAAACCGGCTTTTGGCCCCGCCACGGGACTTACTGTTCTGCACTTGCTTGCAGGATTGGTCAGTAAAACCTGTTTTCATATGGTAGTTGATTAAATTGCTTTGGGTGTGTGCCTGCCAGTGATTAAGTGGAATACAAACAGCTTTATCTTGCATGGACTAATGTGCTTGTGCTATCAAAAACTAAGGGATACATACGCTTAAGCAGTAAGGTAAAGGCAGAACAGTGATCTTTAGTACATGTAAGAGATGTTGCTGGGCATGATGCAAAGCTTTTGTAAACATAACTATTTAAAAAATGCAAATGTTCAGTTAATCTTTGATTTCTTTTTTAATAATAAAATGTTCTTCTGCCAAGCAATATAGTTCTTGAACAGTAGCTAAATCAAGTGACTGTTAAGCAACAAATAAGTACCTGTATGAGTTGTGATTTTTGAATAGCTCAACTGTTCTGTGGTTAGCGTTGTGCGTTGATTGGGTATTTTACAACGGCTTCGAACGTGACTCCAATCAGAACTGAGGACCGGAACTATATTTTATCGCTTTTAATATTTGATTAAATGTAATGTTTCTGGGAGGGAAATGTTACTTTACTTTACCCAACATACCAGTGTTCTCAGTGTTGTTTTATTTTATTTTATTTTTATTTACGTAGTTTTACGTATTTTGAACTGGAAATGACGTCACCTACGACCGCACGTTTTGTTCCAAACCGGAACAAACAAAACCAGCCAAAGCTCCTCAGCTGTTCAGTGTTTTCTTGCAAGTGTTATTATGCAAGATACATAAAGGGAGTGCATCAATTGTAACGGGATCATTTGCGGGACATTGAAGATCTGGTTTCTATTCAACTGTAATGTCGCTGGAGAAAAAATATAAATGATCATAGCATAAAGTCAACCACAATTTCAAGCGCCAGGATTTTTATTTTTTATTTTACCAATTTCTTGGTATTTCAGAATTGTAACGATTTCATTTCTTTTAATTTTTTAATTTTTGGTTTTGATTGAGCTATAATGAAAGGCTCCCGTTCTTCCGTCTCGAGCCGAAGGTGGAGCGGGACGGCCGGCTTGCTGTATCCGCTGCTCGGCGCCTGTCTCTGGGCTGCGGTTGTCGGGTACAGGCCGGTGGTCATAGTCCACGGCTTGTTCGACAGCTCAGGGGATTTTGTCAGTTTACAACGCTTCATCAACGAGGTGAGTGTCACGGAGCACAGACTCTGGTTAGCGTGGGATCTTTGCAGCGTGCAAAATGTGTGGCCAGTTTACAAGAAAAGCACATTCGTGGGGGGGTATCCGGAGTTGTGTTCACCCGACATGAGTCATGAGGTACATAGGCCTTACAAGTTACTTATTGTACTCATGAGTCATGAGGTACATAGGCCTTACACATTATAAATTGTAATGTATCCTAGTTTAACACATTATTCAGTATTCGTTACTATAGAAATGAAAATGGGTAAAATGATACGATAGTTTACTACACTGTACTGCAGTAATCATTATAGCATAGTAAAGGTGTAATATAGTCATTTGTAGTAGTACTTCACTCTAATATTATATAGTTTGCACTGTAGTATACTATAGTTCTTTTAATGGGAATGGACAGACCATAGCTGACCACAGCCTCTCTCTCTCTCTCTCTGTCTAGTTAGTAGTAGTTCATACTACTGAATCATCATTTCTTTTAAAGCTTATCCTAATCAATTAGTAGTTAAACATTCCAAAGGATAAACTGTAGTCATGTTGATAACACAGGAATCTGAGGTGTTGTAGACTAGTTATCAGACCAAGTTCATAATGGATCTGTTTTTCTGCTGCTCTTTTTAACCCTGAGGTTAGCGTGTTGATTCTTGTTAGACCACAGTATCAGGAGTTACAGAAACACAATGCCTCCCTGCAAACCTAACAGACGGTTTAATGATACCATCTCTCTTTTGCAGTCTCATCCTGGAACCAATGTATCGGTCATTGACTTGTTTGACAGAAGCGCCAGCCTACAGCCTCTATGGAAGCAGGTGGAAGGCTTCAAGGCAGCTATTTACCCCATCATGCAAAATGCAGAAGATGGGGTGAACTTCATCTGCTACTCGCAAGGTATGTGTATGTGTGTGTGTAAGAGAGATGTGGTATCTGCATGAGATTACGAAACAGTGTTAGTGTATGCATTCGTCATTCTTGGAATAATTGACCTTTGAGAATGACATTGTATTCTGTAAATCTGTACATGTTTTATTTTTTATTTATATAAGACTTTATGACAATGCATTCCATTCCAAAGGCGGAAATTCCCAGATGGTAAATCATAATTTACAATCATAAATGAGTGTTTCAGTGGAAGAAACATGTCCAACATAAAATTTTGTACCGCATTCAGCAGCTAATGTTATGTTAGTGATATTTGGCAACATAGATAGTTGGTTAGCATGAAACATTTAAAACCTGCAATGCTGTTAAAAGTAATGCTGTGTGGCATTTACAATGTCATGTTGACGTGACACAATAACATTTCGAAAAACGCAGGGTTGAGAAATGTTGCTACTTGGAAACCCGACTAAACGGCCGTTCTGTCGCATTTTTTCTTAGCAGGAAGTCAGAATTTCCAACTTTTTAACCTCTCTAGAATGCAGCGTGACACACAGCTACTCATTGCTTTCCTTTTTGACTTCATGTGGGTTTTTTTATGTTTCCACAGGTGGGCTGATTTGCAGAGGCATTCTCTCCACTCTCCCCGACCACAATGTGCACTCCTTCATCTCTCTGTCCTCGCCTCAGGCCGGGCAATATGGAGGTGGGTTGACCTTCAAAAGCCATATCCTAACAACGGATATGAAGGACCATTTTAGGGAAATCCAAAATTGACCTGCCTCTGCCACCTGGTTAAATATTAACAAAACTCTCCTCTCTCTCACTCCAAAGCATGGTCATTTGAAACACATGCTAGAGACTTTGTTCATACTGTGGCAACAATTGTTTGAGTCTCTCTCTAGAAGGTTTGGAAGCAAAAATTCTCCACAGAGACCAAAATTCATGTTACAAAATTAGGCAAACATAAGTCATATCTGTTACCAGTCTGGTTTCCAGTCGCAACTTTGGAGCTTGATATTTATGCTGCTGTTGGCCTCATGTTTGTTCTCAGATACAGACTACTTGAGGTACCTCTTCCCCCAGTTTGTGAAGTCCAACCTCTTCCATGTCTGCTACACTTCAGTAGGACAGAGGATATCCATCTGCAACTACTGGAATGGTGAGTCGAGAAAAGACGACTCTATTCCTTTGCTTGTCAAGCTTAAAAAGGACCAGGTTGCTTTTCCCCCCCAAGATTATGTTATGGGGGTGTATGTTGGTGGAGTCATTCAAAAAAGATGGATTCAAACTCAATGACGTTGTGAGTATAATAAAGGGCGTGCATCTTAGTTTGCTGACTCACCAGGATGCTTCATAAACAACTTGTTTGACATAATGGTTGTTTGTTCTCTCTCTGTCTCCTCCAGACCCCCACCACAGGGACATGTATGTGAACAGCAGTGATTATCTGGCTCTGCTCAACAGTGAGAGGCCCAATCCCAATTCAACAGGTCAGCAAATTCTTCATGGATAAGACTTGTGTCAAACGTCTCAATTACATCTTCCTCAGTGACAATACTGCAGACAAACCAGGGGTTGAAAGACTGATTGATTTTTACTAACAAATTGGTAATCATCGTGGAAGGCTATTGAATGATGAAAAATCATAAAGGTGATGTTAGTTGATGTATTCTATTTTCGTTCAACAAAACATAGTGTAGCTAGTAAGCCTCTGTGTAGTACAGACTTTAGTTTTGGCATTTCTTCTCATTCATATTTTCCATAGGGATTTTGGACTACACACCAAATGGCTGAAATACTAACTTAGTAACTTTACCTACAAAGTTACGTCACACTTCAGCTCTCTATTGAAAATGGAAAACTTGTCACACTTCTTAAAGCTACAGTCGGATATTGAAATTCAGGGACATCCTTTCTGTACATTCACATGTTATTGGTGGCTAGTCAAAATGTATGCTTTATGCTCTCAATCACAGAGTGGAAGAAAAACTTCCTCAAGATTAAAAAGCTGGTGCTGATTGGAGGGCCAGACGACGGAGTCATCACACCCTGGCAGTCGAGGTGAGTCGATAAGAATCATCAAGAATGATTTCCACATAAAAATCTTGCATTTCTTTGATAGTCAAACACCAGGTAAACGTTTCACAGCTAATTCAAATAACGATTATCAGTGTGTGCTTCGTGTCCCTCAACACTTGGTCTTCCTAGACTTGCTGTGTGTGATGGTGGGTGGTCATTCCCGTCCGAGGTAATCCTCTCACAGATTCCCTGTCTTTTACTTTTCAGTCAGTTTGGATTTTATGACGACAACGAGACTGTGGTTGAGATACAGCACCAAGACGTGAGTGGAACTCTTACTACACAATCTTTCTCATGTACAGTCTTACAGTCTGCTGGGTTTGATTTACTCTATCGTTGAATAATAAACCTGCATGTCTTATTTGTAATAAGTTGCTGTATATTGAATGTTTCTCATATTCTGCTGCCATGACTGTTGTTGCTGCTGTTCTGTAGGGTTTCTGAGTGTAAGTATTGTCTTGATCAGCTGTTTTAATGTCGTTTATGATTTTTACAATTTATGTTAGTGTACGTCTTAAATTATATTATCTAAATTTAAGGCCTTTAAAGGGCTTGAAATTTAAAAAAGGGCTTGAATTCACTTTTAGAGGTCTTAAAATGCTGTGTTTTCTTGTTTCTTGGTGTGTTGATTTTTAGGGGGGGTTGACAAATCAGCCCAGTCAAGCAAACCTATATTAAAATTAAAACGCTTGTTTTAATTTCCATGTTTATTTAATTTGCAAAATAGGTCTCATATTTCATTTTAACTGGCATTTACAATTCTTACAAGTCTTTAATTTAACTTGATGAAACTTGACACCTGACACCCTGAGTTATTGTTTTGGTGTTTTGTTATCCGCCGGTTTTCTCTTATAAAGTGCATTTGGGAAAATGAAATTGTGAACTGCACAAGAGGTGAACTTGCCCTGACACATATTTCCTCTTTTTGTTCCTCCAGTTGTACTTGAAAGATGTTTTTGGCCTCAAGACCCTGGCAGCCCGCGGGGACCTGATCCTGTGTTCTGTGGCCGGTGTCCAGCACGTCTGGTGGCACTCGAATGAGACTGTGTTCCACAACTGCATGGAAAAGTGGCTGGTGTAGAACGGGGCATTGGACAGCGCGCGCACACACACACACACACACACACACACACACACACACACACACACACACACACACACACACACACACACATACATACAGAAAGACACACATTTTCATCTCTGCAGGGTGATAAACTTATTTCCACCATGTGTGAAACTCTGCTTCCACAGCCATTGTATAGTATATTTTCAATCATGTCTGGCTCTACCCTTAAGTGGTAAGTAAAATGAGTTCCACATTTTTTTAATTTTGGCGCCATTTTTGGTGATAAGCTATTACTGCGGTGGTGTTTCTACACCACGCTTCCCAGATATCACTTGGCAATCTTTGACGTCTTATTTCCTGATATGTTCTGTCAATGAGGTTTGAGTTTCTGTAGTGACATTCTTTTCTTTGTCTGTTCAGCCACGGTGGCTATCGCTGCTCATGAAAACTACCCAGTTCTTCTATTTATCCCAAACAAACCGCTGTTTCTGCCGGTAATGTAAAACATTTCACTTCCTGTGCAGCAGAGTTTTTTTTTCCTGGGAAAAAAACCTACCTGACAAATGTAAAAGCTTTCATGAACTGGCTAGAGGTTGAACTGCTGTTGTGTTAAATTAATCAGCCATAGAGACCAGCAAAAAGGATATTTACCTGGATGAACAAGCTACAGATTATTACTTTAATATATTGAGCCCACATATACATACACTCTTACATGTGTATCTGTGTGTGTTTGGCCACACATACCTCAGAAAGTACCACACAACACGACAGTGCCTGAGCGACGTTCTGTCATCTTGTCTACATGTACAGACCTACTGCCCTGCTCATCTGAATGATTGAGTGATTTGTATCTTGTATCTTGTATCTGTATTCTTTTCTTTGTAATCCCAGAGATCATATTTCCTCGTGTTTTAACCCACAAACCTTTTATACGTGAGGGTGCGAGCATGAATATCATGTTACCATTATCGTGCAGTGCTTTTAAGCTGTACTCTGAGCTATCGCTGCAGTAGATTAAGCCTTAAAGCCTTAGAGTATCTCCCACACACCTCAGTGTTTCATTTCCCTAACCGAAGTGCTACGACACACTGCCTTTAGCGATGGTGCTAAAAAAATAAAAATGACGGGATGGAAGGGTGATACAGAAAAGCCTGAGAGTGGCAGTGCTATAATAGCGTTTATCTGTCCATGTGGCACTCCTTACCTCCCATTGCATTTAGATATCTCAGGCGTTTGAGCAACCCTCTTGTTTGTCTGTCTGTCAGAAAGGGACTGATTTACTTTAACTGTTTGCCATATGTTGGATGTTTAAGGGTGTTTGTTGTACTATAGGTTTCTGACAAAGAAGGGGAATATCTATATAAAGGGAAGAATTGAATGACTAAGTGAATGAGGGATGCATTGCACAAAATGGTTACAGATTTAACCAGATGATAACTGAAGGGGAAAATGATGATGCTGGGATGATTTGCTACAAACCCTGTACAAATGTTTTAAAGCTGCTTAGTTTGCAGTATTATGTATATGTATTTTAATATAGTTGCATTCTTGGTTTTATGTATGCTTGTACAAATGAACTGTCCTAATTGCATAAATTGTCATGGAGTTAAGGGATGCCCTTGTTCTTGTTCAACAACAGACATAAATAAACTATGGGCATGGGACACTTTTGTATTTTAACCTCAAGTGTTGCACAAATAATCTACTATTTTGCCAGTTTTACAGTATTCATAGCGCATAGTCTGTGAATGGAAAGTTGTCAAATGTCAAATCCTCAATAAAGATGACAGTTTTGAACAGCTATTTTGATTTCTTAAATGCTTTAATAGTCCCAGTTCTCAGCTGTGATTGGCTGAGTAACGTTTGAAGCCGTTGCACAACACCCGAAGAAACGCACACCTGTATCCACATACCAGTTATAAAATAATTTTATGACTTAACCGAAAATCACCAGTCATAGCGTGTTATGCTTATGTGTTGTTATATGGTACTGTTCAGGAACGATTTTGCCTGAGGGAAGAATAACATTTAATTCGGCTTTTTAATTAGTTGAATGCATTCTTTATTTTTAACACAATGATGTGCCCTTTTATAAAAGCTCTACTTCACTAAAATTACTGGAAAACAATTAATTTAGCTGCCCCGTTTTAATACCAGTGAATGTACGTGAAACTGAATCCAAGGCTTCCTGCATTAATCACTGCAGCCTTCGGGAAAAAAGACTACAATTCCATAAAAGCATTGCAAACCGGATGGCACCAACCAGCCCACCGGATATCTCTGTGAGGCGCCCCGAAAAGGCCCTTTTCCGTCTCTGAGAAGTGTGGTGCAGAACGGCAGACACAAGTGAGTGCTAAATTCACATTTTTGACGCTTCACATGTCATGAAAATGGGTATTGTCGGGTAGTTAGGCGCGATACCAAACACCGTTTACGAGAAATCAAACTTAAGTGATCTTAGTTTGGCCGAATTCTGTTTTTATTTCCACAAAATGTTGCCTCCGAGCACAACAGCGCAGAGCGTTAGCATGTGGCTATCAGTTAGCGCATGTGGATGCGGCATGTTGACCAGTCATCCTATAGACTCGACAGATACACGGAATGTGGCACCCATACTCTTAATATATTCACATTCACTATAAATTTAACCACACACGTGATTGGAAATGCGAGATACAGTCCGCACATGTTTGGTTAGCTTGTCAGCTAAGTTAGCTACGTGATGCAGGCTTCAATTCAGGCCCTGCTATGGAAGTGTGGCTCCGCTTTTACTTGACTCCCGACGTGTAATTCAGTCACACTCGCTATGATTTTGTGAAAGGTGTCAGCAATACGTTGCATTTTCTTCACATAGCTAAGTTACACTGGCTCATTTTGCCTGACATCTGGATGAAACGTCAGCTAATGTAAACCGGTTCATAGAGCTTCCGTACCTTGAAAGCCATTAGGCTCGAAACAGATCTTAGTTGGTCACATACACCTGGATGTCGCGTGGCTAGCATCAGATTTTACGGTGTATCCCATGTGTCACGCTATAACTTACCCGCTGTTGTTAATCCTCAGTGACTGAGTCCTGGGAGACTGCCCCAGCTGTGGCCGAGACCCCAGAGATCAAGCTCTTTGGGAAGTGGAGCACCGACGATGTCCAGATCAGTGACATCTCCCTGCAAGTAAGAACCATGAGGGCGAACCACTATCATGTCTAGTAGTTAAAGTACCTTGGGTACTTAGTATCATGTGTTCACTATGTTGCAAAGCGAGGCTAGAGTCACGCCTGGACACTGCCCGTTGTCTTGGTGTGCTAGAGTGCTCGCAGAGGAAATATCTTTGCTTATTCATTGGCTGTAGTCTGCAGTGGCCCAGTCAATCACCAACTCAGAAACAGTACCAGTTCTCGTTTACCCCAACAAGGCTTCATCCAAAGATGTATAAACCATGTAATCATTAAGTGTCCCCCTTTCCCCCACAGGATTACATCGCTGTAAAAGAGAAGTACGCCAAGTACCTGCCACACTCTGGAGGACGTTATGCCGCCAAGCGTTTCCGCAAGGCCCAGTGCCCCATCGTGGAGCGTCTGACCAACTCCATGATGATGCACGGCCGCAACAACGGCAAGAAGCTGATGACCGTGCGTATCGTCAAGCACGCCTTCGAGATCATTCACCTGCTGACTGGGGAGGTGCGTACAGTATTACAAGACACTTATATTTAATAGAAAGATTATAACAGTATCTATGGCCTAGAGCCTTTTCCTGGCTGACAATATAGTCTTGTCATACAATAGAATATTTGAATGAGCTTGAATCCTGGGGTTTTGCCTAAATTTCTCAATTGGTTCCTGAATTGGAAAGGTTTATGAACCCTTGCACTATGGTGTAATGTTGCTCCTAATATTGGCATTTTGTGTCAAGTTTAGTTGGTATCCAATTTCCTGAATGAGTCTTTCTTGGTGTGATGTTTCCAAATATTATTTATTGATTGATGTGCTGATGTCTTTCTCGTTTTTGTCCTCAGAACCCCCTCCAGGTCCTGGTGAATGCCATCATCAACAGTGGACCCCGTGAGGACTCCACCCGTATTGGTCGTGCTGGTACCGTCAGGAGGCAGGCCGTGGACGTGTCCCCCCTCCGTAGAGTCAACCAGGTAATGACAAGACACTTCATTCACAGTTAAAGGATAATTATGGGTTTCAACCTGGGCCTTATTTTCCTTGTTTTTGCCATCATGCTGATCGATTCTGATAAATTTCGTTCGGGGGGAAAAAACAATTATCCTTTTTAAGGCCTTTTATTCCATTCTGGGTTTTTTCTAAAACTGCTCGGGTAATTTTTGCTTCAGCATGTCTCATAACAAAATCCTCTTCCCGAGAAGCAGATGGTCTAAGGTTTCCACATATTTGGGAAATTAGTCACCAAAGTTTACCCGACTACTGCACTGAACATTTACCAGAGGATGATTCTTGCCACTTTTCAGTGCTACAGGGTTGTGTACCTACCCTATGTAGGGCTGAACAATATATGTATTCCATATTGATAATGTAATATTAAACAATGCAATTTCTGCATTGCAAAAGCTGCAATGTGACCATATAGTTTGTCACACCACCTTCAAGCCCAGAAATACCAGGAGGTAGTTTTTCATCATGATGATCCCACAGCCTACCACTGTCGTTACTGAGCTTTGCATGTTTTTCTCCACTATATCATAAATTGTTTGCATGTATGAAGCGAGGCTAGAGTCACGCCTGGACACTGCCCGTTGTCTTGGTGTGCTAGAGTGCTCGCAGAGGAACTGTCTTTGCTTATTCATTGGCTGTAGTCTGTCGTGGCCCAGTCAATCACCAACTCAGATACATTATATTGCTGTGTTCATTTTACCAGTTACTTTGTCGGTCTTGTCTCCTCGCCCACTTACCTCTGACTCTCTCGTCTTTTAGGCTATCTGGCTGCTGTGCACAGGAGCGAGAGAAGCTGCTTTCAGGAACATCAAGACCATCGCTGAGTGCCTGGCTGATGAGCTGATCAATGCAGCCAAGGTAATAATTTTATCCACTGTATTGTCTGACTTACAAGTTTTGCATGCTCAGCAGCCCCCAGTTTCTCTTGAGTTAGACCATGCTACACCTTTCACTCACACTCATAAGATCCCATGATTGCACGTTCCTAGTGACTAGTATGTACTCAAGTGGTCATTGATCATTTCAGGGATACATGTAATTTTAGTGCTGGGAGACGAGATGTATATATTTTATCGTGAACGTGTGCCCTTTTTTTGACCAAGGTATATTAAACTGTATTTTCCCCCCCCATTCAGGGTTCATCCAACTCCTACGCCATCAAGAAGAAGGACGAGTTGGAGAGAGTGGCCAAGTCCAACCGTTAAAATGTTTGTTGCTTTCTAAAAAACCCAGAAATAAAACTGAAGAAATTCTGTTGACTTCATGAGTGATTTATGTACTACAATATATAACTGCATATTCATTCATTGATGGGGAAGCTTTTTGTTGATGTGTCCTACAAAATATATCTGAAGTGTACCTGTAGACAATGCATGAGCAAGGAAAATGTGTGGTTCATGATCAGTTAAATTTATTAGCATCTCTACACTTGATACAAATTCATACAAAAGCTAAAACACTATTAGGGAAGATACTTAGCAGCTACATGTACCGTAATGGAGACTACAGCGTCAGTAATGGAAATCTACTGCTTTTGAGAGGATCGTTAAAAGGAGTACCAACAACTTGTTCACTGTTGAGGGCTGTACATAAATTGAATCTCCAGACAGAAAATTGGCTACAGACAATGAGTTCAAATTGTCTACCCTATTTTTCCATCTCAGCCAGCCATTTTCAGTCAACATGTCAGCTCTAAAGTGGTCCACAGGAACTGGAGAAGTCTAAGTGAAAACAGTGAAAAACTACAACTGCATTCAGTGGTATAATTTGGACTCTGGAAAGCAGCATGCTGCACTCTTCAACGGGGGGCAGTTGTGTGAAGAATCGGGGCACTGAGGCCTCGTAGACTCAACTGAGCCTTGGCTGCCATGTGTAATTCATTCACATTAGTTAGATATTGTTGAATTGGTTTTGGAGTTAAGCGTTAGTCTGACATTATCTTAAAGCTGTTTCAGAGGCCCTCCTGCCCCGCCATGAAAATATGTAGGGAAACACTATAGTGGGGATTAAAAGTGGTTGGGTTTTTTTTCAGAAATATGTGTGCTTTCTGTTGATGAGGAGGCAAAGTGAGGAGAGAGACGCTCCGAGCTTGGAGGCCTCGCTGCAGGCCGTGGGGAGGAGGGTGTAGTCCTGCAGCTTCTGGAAGGCCTGGAGGGAGGAGGGAGGAAACATGACGTACTCATCTCACACGTTTGTTTCACTCACTGGAATTTAGAGCCCAGTTTGTATGACTGCACATTAGATCATTGTTCTAACCTGGTGGCAGAGATAAAACAATTTCATTACTGAGTGACTACTTATCTTTTTGGCTGAATACACTTTACAAATGCAAACCTTGACTATTCATTATAAGTATCTGACATAAATATGACAAATCATTTAAAAAAGGTAACAGAGAAACTACATAACTATGCAGTGAGCAGAATAAAACACGTCTGGCCTTCCCAAAAGGATAAAATTAATAAATCTCAGTTCCATTTATGTCAATGGGACAAAGATGTGATTGTTCAGAGTTAATGAACACAGACCTCATATTCATTTATATTGAATATTTTCTGCTTTTTTTCATCTTATCTATTAAATAAAAGGAGCAGTAAGTAAGGTTTTCACCGCCCACTGATCACGAAATGATCATAATATATATGAAGGGGAGGTTGTTGATCAATACCAATAACTTAACTCTGACTCTTATCAATAGAGGTCAATAAAGGTTATATATTACTTAATGCCCCTTTAATCTGAAAAGGCGGAGGTGTTTTATTCTGAACCGAGCTCTGGCCTGACAGGAGGATCCTCGGCTGTACTCACAGAGACGCTGTCAGGACATTCGTCAGCGGGCCGGTGCAGCACGTAGTCCAGCTTGGACGGGCCCTTGATGTAGATGCAGTTAGCGGCCGATTCCTCAGGGGACAGTGAGCACTTCGTAGTGGTGATCAGTGAGCTGCTCCATCATCTGGACACACAACACAGTATTACTATGAATCACCTCCACAGCCACGCACAGTGCTATTGTTACAAGCCACTCCCGGCATTACGCCATTGATCTACACACCCTCTAGCGTCAATAGGCTCATCACTAATGTCTATATTAGAGCCTGACCGACACATGACCTTTGATATTCAGGGCAGAAAATGATCAATATCCAATATAACTAATTAACTGTTCATCAGTATAGCACACACATCATAATAACACATACACATCATGCATTCTGGCATGTTCCCTTTTTTCCCTAACTTTTCCAGGCCTGGAAAACAACCTTTTTTGAATTCCATGACTCTCTGGAGGAACCCTGAAATGCAGCCACACGTTAGCCAGAGCTGGCCTCGTTATCTCACAGCTAGTAGAGTGAGGCAATTTAGACACACAACTGGAAAAACAACATCAAGGCTATCATTATTTGAATAGAGGACAAAAGAAGATTTCGAACCCTGATCGGCCGAGCTAAACTACCAACACACACACACACACACACACACACACACACACACACACACACACACACACACACACACACACACACACACACACACACACACTCACCCGGAGTGTCTTCTTGGCCCCGTCGCTGTTGCTGATGATGATAGTGTCTGGACCTCCCATGGAGCAGATGTTCTTCAGTCGAGCTCCGCCACACACTGGGACCGTGGATACAGCGAAGTCCTGCACAGAGAGGGACGGTGACGGTAAAGATCCTTTTCTAGTTTTACTGTCGTCGTCTTATCACTAGGCTACTTGCTGTTATGTTTTTTCCGTGAATGGTCACTTGGACTTGACCACCTGACCACCATGTTTTTTTTTTTACTTCACATGGCTGACCAGAGAAATCATTCCAGTGTGGTGTGTTGTACTCAACAGCTTCAGCTGCAATGAAACCTGCCTCACCCTGCCTTTAGGAGCTGCCAACACACCCAAAATAATCCATTATCAATGGAGAGTTTTAGTTTCCAATGGTCTAAATGCTGTTTCAGAGGATTTTGATGAGAATAAAAGGAAACATTTTTAGGGACCTAGTGATGTGTTTTGCCTGTGTGATATTGAATGTACAAATTGAAACGGTTCACGGTTCAGAAGTAGCATTTCATATTAAATGACCAGCGAAAGAGTGAACTGACTGCTTGTGCTCTCTTGTGTCTAGGTGAATAAATGGTGAGAGTAGGAGCACACAGAAAGGATGACGAGCAAGTCTCTCTTAGGAAAGCACACAAACGCACGCAAGTACACGCATTCAGCACGAGTAGGTACAACGTGTGAGTGTACGTAGGAAAACAGAAGTGCGTAAAAAATGCACTTAAGAGGGGTGAGGGAATCAATATTAATGAGTGTCATGTCAACCCTAAGGGGAGAGTGTGTGTGTGGTCTCCAGCCTTGGCCTAATGGTACACCCTCATTCATCACTGTTTACAAGGTATAATTGCCCTAATGCTGTACAGCAAATGGCCACCTGCTCATTCTAGCAGATGGGCTTGTTTGCAGACGAGCATCCTGGCACCGAGGCTGTCAGTTTCTGTTCCACTGGCACAGTTTAAAGGTTCGACTGAAACTTTAAACAGTTTTCTTATGTTTTCTGATGTCTCGATCCAGCCGTAACCCTTTAGAAATCCATGAATGCAATATATGAAACCGGTCCTGGGTTGGGTAGGTTTCTGTCAACTACCTCATCCTCTATATGATTCATTCATTCGTTCATATTACACAATCATTTATCCACGTGCCGCTGCTCACCCTGAACGTGTCGGCCAGCACCTCCGCCCCCCTGTGGTTGGTGTGGGAGGAGATGCCGACGAAGAACTCCCTCCCCGTGAAGAGGACGTCGCTGCCCTCCAGCGTGGCCCCTCCGGAGCCCCCCTCCTCGGCCCCCATCTCCACCACCGTCAGGTTCAGCTCCGACATCACCCTCCTCACCGCCTCCACCTGGGGGGGGAGAGGGGAAATTGAGTTAACTATCTATGAAATTTTTACTTAATTAAAGGGCCACTAAGTAATCTATGACCTTTATCAACCTCTAATGGAAACAAGTAGGAATTGCAACAGCATCCATAGGGCTTATCTCCACCTATGTAAGTCTCTGGCACAACCCCAACCCTCAACCACTCCCTGCCCCCTTGAACTACGGTGGCCTGTAAGTGATACAAACAATGAAGTCAGATTTTCACAGTAAAAGGCTAATTAAAGCTGTAGTGACGAAAATGCTTTGGGAGTGTCATGAAATTCCAATGGGCAGGGAGTAGAGTGAGTCATCAAACTCCAGCAGATGTATTACAGTCATTTTGCACTATGAGACAATAAAGATGATACATGTTGACAAATTTAACCTACAAAGATTGACTAGCTCAGACAAAAAAAAAACACACACACATCGATGAATCACTAATTACCTCACTGCGTCTCTGCTGTTTGAAGGGCCTGGTGATGAGCGCTGTGTCTCCCTGGATCACGGCCACGTCCTCTATCCTCCAGCTCTCCGGCAGCTCGGGATCGGGGGGGATCTCGATCAGCTGCAGGCCCACCTTCTGTCTCAGGGCCCCCGTCAGGACCCCGAACTGACGCTGCGCTTTGGCCAGGTCCACCGAGTTCTCCCCGTTCTCCCGGCCGTCCCCCGCCGACGCCTTCCCAAAGGTCTCTGGGATCCCCCGCACCACCGCGTGGGTGAAACGGCCATACGGGCACATGTTGGCCATGATGTCACCACAGTGTGTGTGTGTGTGTGTGTGTGTGTGTGTTGTGTGCTTCTCAAGTCTGCCTGTAAGAAGTGGTAGGACCTTCGCTAAAAGCAGGTGTTCTTCCACCGAAATGTGTGTATTCTGCCAAGAGACAAGCAAGAGAGAATAATGAGGTAGGTGTGTGTGTGTGTGTGTGTGTGTGTGTGTTCCCAATTTTCTGAGAGTCTGGCTGTATGAAGAGACCAGCTGAGCACTAAAGAAAGCTGATGGAGCGAACTAGCAGATTTGTGGGGAGTCTGTCATCCAGGAGGAGAATGGGGAACGTCTTCATCCCTCTCTCTCCCCTTCTTCTTTCATGCCAGTGGTTCGCTGGCTACTCGGGCCCCATCTGCATCCTTACAGATGCCAAGAAGAGGAAGTGGGAGATTCAGTCTGATGAGCACAGCCTGAGTCAGAGGATACGGGAGACGGTCTCGTTAGGCCAGACGAAATGGAACAGAGATTGTTTTATGAATGCTCAGCGGGCCAAAACTACAGTGATCGATTGCTTTAGCTCCACTGCACACATCGTCCTGTGTAAAGCGGTTACGGATATTTCAGCCCCGCATCCCAAACTAGTTTGATAAGAGACAAATCTTTATTTTGGAGAGTTATATTACTTTAGAATGGAGTATGGCACTGAAGAATGGTGCTGATGTGGCTTGGAAAAAGTGGGCTGGGGAGAAGAAACAACAACAACTACTCCAGCTAAACAAACTTGTATACACATAATGAAAGGTAATGCAACAGAGTAAAACATCCAAGGCCAGTTGAAATAACAGAGATAGCGTGACAGTACAATGGAGCATTGTTCACGGTCAGATTATAAGGGAGCATTCTTCAATGGCCTTGCAATATGTTTCAACGCCTTTCCATATTTAGGCCGTGGGCTAGAGTTAGGACAATTGTCTCTTTATCATCTTGCTTCCTCTTCATCACCTACTGTGAAGCTGCAGCAGAGACTGTGCTCCTCCACGCATATGATGTTTCCGAAATGTGGTTCAAACTGAGGTCGATTCCTTCCTCAAACTCGCGCAACAAGTCTCGAGCATTGGCTTTAATTTTGATATTTAAAAAAGCACAAGCACAGTGAATCTGAGGACCACCAAGCATGGGAGAGTTCCCCTAACTAAAAATCACTGTAATATCCCTTTATCCGTCTGTGGTACTTAATAGTGAGTTTATAGAGACTTTATGTTACTTTATAGTATTTTACCTCATAACAATATCATATTTCAATAAAATATGTATCATATAGTTACTATAATTAGTTTGCGTTAAGGTTGACAAAGTACAAAATAATACGTTTACCTTGTATTTTTTGCGCATGGGCTTTTTCAAAGAGGCTACTCTCGGTCCGGCCAGTGTGACCATCGGCCCTACGCACAACAAAACGACTGAAGTGTTTGGCCGCAGGAGTGCACCGCCCAGCCAAATAGTTCTGGTGATGTACCACCTTTTTCTAGCCTACAAACTATCCGTAAGATTTGGTGAAGTTGTACAGATAGGAACACAGTTATCTACGTACCTGCGTTACGAGTCGCGGCTTTCACGCACGGCCGCGTTTCCCTCTTTCGGCTTTATTCCCCAAACCGGGCTGTTCCCGTTATTCTCTTTTTCTCTCTCTCTGTCTCTCATCCACCGGTGTCAAGCCAGCCAGAATAAAACCACACGACTTCCGGTCACCGTTTTCAGAATAAAACCCTTGTTGAGGAACGTGTGTTGCAACAATTATCGAGTAAAAGGGACGCGTTTATTTTGATGGCAAGAAATACGTAACTTCCGGTATTATTTTAAAACTGTATCTGGCTTGACGAGGCCCTCCCCCCCTTTCACCTCGTCTCCCCCCATCCCCCACACGTCCTGTCCGGAATCAATCCACTCCGTGTCCCAAGTTACTCAAGTGTTGGGTGGTAACGCGTGACAGTAATCTGATTACTTTCCAACGCAATTCCAGGTTAATGATGACATGATGAAGTAGTTGTCGTCCTCTCACACTAAACTAGTTTAGATGATAAGTGACCCCCATATGGAAGTAATCGCACTACTTTGACGAGAACATCGGACATCAACAGTACTTGTTCACTACTACTACAGTTACCACATTGTTCACACGAGAGCTAACTGAGTCATCCTGATCTTTTAAGGTAAGAAAAGACGGAACCACCAATTTGGGGTGTGTAACGGAAAACGAATGTAACGAGTATTGTAACGAATCACTTTTACCTGATTTGAAGATGCCAGTATATCTGTTGAACCCCCGATTTTGGTCACACCACTGGATTAGAATAAACTGTTATTCTGACACCCTTTCCTGGTTTGTCTCCAGGGAGTAACTACTACTCTGTCTTCTCAGAGGATTAAGGATTCATATTTTCCCACTAATCCTGATGCATTGTTTCTAAAAAGAGAGCCACGCCCCTGCTCCCAGTTTATATCCGCCCATTAGATATGAATCTGGACTGTTACGCTGTATGTAATGGGGTCGATATTATCATCCACTCCTCTGAATAAATGCATTAACTTTATCAGTCTCACAACTCATTTATTTAACACCTTCAGTTCTCTCTCTCTATCTCTGTCTCTCTCCTTGTATTCAAAGAGGTCACAGATTTAAAGGCCTATGCTATATTATCAAGCCATTGCGTCTGTCTTTGTGTGACATGAGAGGGCAAAATCTAATCTGGCTTTTCCTGGAATGTGGGTCAAACGATACTGGACACTGCGGAGACTGATAAACAGCTGGCTTCATCAGACACCAGAGAAACAGCTCTACTATCTTAATAAACATATAATGTGTTATTCTTTTGAACAGTCTTGTGCACAGTGTTTTTAATTAATACCCTCATGTGTTATTTGTGCATTATGTATGACTTTTGCTTTTGATTAACTTTGGCAACTTCGATGTTTCAAACTAATGTTGCTTTGGATGCCAGTGATGTAAACACACATAAACACATCCTAGGTAACAGACGGCTGCGTGTGTGTATATGTGAAGCACAATATTCCCTTCCAATGACCAGAGTGAGTTACTGCAGCCAGAACAGTTTATCAACAGAGAGAGAGTGATACAGGAGAAAGAGAGAGGAAGAGAAAGAGACGACATAGGACATAGCAGAAAAGAAGAGGGGGGGAAAAAAACTGCACGTACACTTTTGAGAGAGACAGTGAGAAAACGTGAGGCTGATGTAGTAGAAGAGAGGAATGGGAGGGAGGAGGGGAGGGAGGTGGAGGGCGCAGACAGGATTAAAGAACACCATCTGTCCACCAAGCTCCGCCAGCCAACACACAAAACACCCCCGTCAAATACAGCATCAGTGGGCTCGCCACACCAGCACTGTGGAAATGCTCTTCTCCACTCCCCTACAAATTACAATTCTCAAAACCTTTTGTCCTTGGGGGTCCTCGTCCGCCCATCCCGTTACCGTTGGCCGGGATCAGTGCGGTTTTCCGAGAATTAATTCAACTGGAGTCCATCTGCTCCACTTCGAAGACCAAGTTGTCTAAATGCCATTGCTGTCCCACTCCTCCAACTCCTCCCATACTACTTTCTGTGCGTGGGTCTGATCTCGGGTCTGTGTTTTCCACAGTAATGGCTTCAGTGAAGACCGGGGGCAGGGAAACTGATCCCCGATCTGCTCGATCTGTCACTCCTGGCCTGTAATTGACTTGTGGTTGTCAGACTGCTGTCAAACAAGGAAGTTGCAAATACTCCCTAGTATAACGCATCAGCACAGTTCAAATAGTGTCAGCGGAGTTGTCAATCACAGTGACTTACCAAAATGATTTTCAAATACTTAATTGTGATGGTCTGAACTTTCTGACACTCAGTGTATTCTCCTAACAAAACTCACCCATCCAGCACCTATAGGCCACAAAAAGTTTTTGCGCATACTGTTCACCCCCGGCCTGGTGGGCAGTTGTCAACATCTCCAGGTAGCTTGGCTGTGCGCTGTGTAATCAATCAACTGGTAAACGGCTTATTCAGTCCGAGTCTGCCTCACTCCATCACAAGACTGCAGTCAGCAGACCATCCTGCATGCTGCCCTCATGTCTCCTATTAGGCCCTAAAGGATAATTCAGTTATACGGGCTCTATCTCAACTCGCTGACTGTCTCTCTCACACTGCGCTGGTTCTCTCTCTATTTGACTCAGTGACTTTCTCTCTCTCCCTTTCTCTCTTGCAGTTTCACACACATACACATAAAGACACCCTTCAGTTTTTCAATTTTGGACTCAGACTTCCAGAAATCCTCAGGTTTGTCCAGGTAGTATCTGGCAAACCTAAGATGAGCAGCTTTGTCCTTTTTAGACAGTAGAGGCTTCTTCCAGGCTACCTTGCATCAATGGCATTTCTATTCTATTCCATTCAGTGTTCTTCTTATTGTTGACGGATGCACAATGACATCAGGGTCGTTTTAATATTTTTCTTGTGGCTCTTGGTGACATTTTACAAGGATGTCCACTACCGTGTTAAATGCTCTCATCACAGTGGACTGAAGGAGCCCAGATATTTTTGACATGACTTTATAACCTTCCCCAGACTCACTACTTGCATCCCGAGGTCCTTGGAGGTCTCCTTAGATTGCACCAGTGTTTTTCTTCCACCTGCAAACAGAACAAGGTTCTCACCTGGATTTATGGGATTGACACACAAACTCCTCCCCAAAGATCCGACCTTTGATTGATTAACTTCATACCCAATTATTTACCTGCCTGATTCTACTTACCTACTTGATTTAACTAATGCAAGAGGAGGTTCACTTATTTTTGCACCTGCAAAACTATCTTCATTTTACAACATGCACAATTTCTTCTAAAATAAATAAATATAGATCCCATAGTGGCTTAAATTCCTTCAGACGTTCAGCTACTTTACAAGACTCCTTTTCTCTCCCCAAATTTTTTCTCTCCCTCTAAATGGTTTTAGTGTCCTATAGTCATCTTTGAACTATGAAATTCACTGAACCCGGTATTGTAATGTATTGTAATACTGTAATGACCTAACACGCAATGTACATCATAACTGATGAAATATTACTTTCACTTATTGCCATTGACTAGACACATTCACAACACAGCTGGATTACATGTGATTTTAAGTTGAAACATTTTACGTAGCGTACCCATCTCAAAATGAATCTAAAGGCAGGACCCTTTGGTACATCTACCCATCTTCGATAATTAAATAAATCACTAAATTATTATCCTACACCACGATTTTTTGACTTGGCTCAGTACTTGTTTTCGTTTAACCGTCTATTCCTTCACTGAGGTGTTTTCCAGGCCATTTTTTAAGCATGTCAGCTGTAAACAGTTAGCTCCTCTCCAAATGAAATTACACAATTTAGGGCGGAGACAAGTAACGTGATTTTGTGTCCAGCTGAGGCATGATTAAGATAGAAGGAGAAATAGACAAGAAAGACGTGAAGACAGAGCAGGGAGGTGAACTGAGGGGCTGACAAATAACATTTGAGAAGTTATTACCTCATAAGCTCAAAACACAATAGAGTGGAAGGACAGAGGGAGAGGTCAGGAGGAGAGAGACTCTGGGGTTGGACTTCAAAGACACAAAGGAGGACAAAGAAGAGAAATAAAATTTGTGATCGAGTAGGGAGACGTATTGGTCAACTGTAGTAGTTGCATCAGACGTATAAGGGACCAGGAAGTACACAAAGCTTGAAAAGTTCCCTGAGAACAATTGGAGGACTTATTTCGAACATCATGTCTCATCCACAGCTTCTCGTTCTGTTCCTGTGTTGTCTCCCGTTGGCAGGTATGTAGGACAAACAAGGGGAAACGATTTTTTGTTTAATATTATCAGTGAAACATACAATTACAAAATGACAAATTTAAAGTGTTTACTGCAAAACCAGTTTTCACTGACACGCTCTCAGTAGTGCCTCCAGTTCTGTTATCCCTCCTCCCCTTTTTAAGGCACCATAACAATCATCGTTCAAATGACAAAATGTGCCCTGTGTGTAAAATATCTCAGGTTACAGGTTTTTAAAAGGTTTTCATGACTTGCTCTTTGTAAGGTATGCACCATTTACAGCACAATGGACAGAGCATGGCATCAACACTGCCAGGGTCGGGGGTTTGATTCCCACCGGGACCAATGTGTGCACTCATGGCACTGTAAGGTGCTTTGGATTAAAACTCGCACACGTTCATGACTGGTCAAAGTGACGATCCAACGGTGCTGTTTCTTATCTGTGAAACTGGGAGCCGATTGTAAAGTCTCATAATGAGTTATTGTTTTCCATTATTTCCTCAGCCGGTTTGCGCTGCTTCACGTGTGTGTTTCCTGCCATCTCTCCTATGGACTGTCTCATGTATCCCCAGGAATGCCCAGCCGGGCAGCGCTGCCTGTCTAGTACTGCAGAAGGAACACGAGGTGAGCTCTAGGTCGGCGTGTGTGTGTGTGTGTGTGTGTGTGTGTGTGTGTGTGACAAAGAGAGGGTGTTCCTGTTTATGTTAATGAGAGTATTTTCTCAGCATGATGGTCACAAACTAGCACACAAAGCATCATTGTAGAGGTCTGTGAATAAGACTGAGCGATGTATGATCTCTGCCTGGGCTGCTATGGATACTCTAAAAGTGTAGCTACAACACAAGAGAAAAGAATGGCTCAACGGGTCACACCACAGCACCATTTTCTCGTCAAGCCGCCCCTTAGCTCACTAATGCCTGTGATGCCATCAAATTATCTTTAAAAATAGCCACAGGCTTTGAGGGTGGGGCAAAACGCTACACAGTGTGTCTCATCAGAGGCTAAGAGGAGATAAAATGCTGTAAAACACACACAGTTGCCTTTATGTTCCTTGTGTCAACATAATCTATGTTATCTTATATGTCTACACAGTAAAGGGTGAGGTAGCACATCCAAAATTTAAAAATGCTCTGACCAAAACTGATTGGTAAAGAAAGATAACCAACAAATTTCCATGAAAATTTCCAAAATTATATGCACATGTTCCATAACCTTTCCAGGCCTGGAAAACAGCATTTTTAAATTCCATGACTTGTACGGTTTGGTGCCCATCTCTACATGCATCAAAACAAAAGTCCCCTAATGTCTCTCTCCTTGTAGGTGCGCTGCGACTGACCCTGTATGAGAAGAGCTGCGCCATCTCCACCCAGTGTGGCGCGAGCGGCCAGAAGCACGCTGCAGGCCTCAGCTTCAACTACACCAACATCTGCTGTGACACAGACCTGTGCAACGGGGCCGTGTCCGTTGCTGCCCTCAACTGGAGAGGAACGGTGCTGTGCCTGCTGCCTGCCCTCTATCTCCTGCTGGCCTGACGGCAGAGGCTGAGCCGGGTCATATGCAAGAAGCAAACCTGTAACAAGATGTAGGCGGCCTGAGAAAGACATCTGGAAAAGGTGTCGCATAAATATGCACGCATGCACACAGGCGCATGTGCATGCACTCATGAGCAGGGTTTGGAAATCCCCACGTTTTTAATGAATTAATAGTGAAAGCAAATTCAAGTAAACCCAGTAAATTACATTCATTATAATAGTATATGGTGATGCTAATGCAACTTTAACCTTAATAAACTACTTCCGAGAGACGCCTCCCCAATGGTGCTATATTTGTATTTGTAAGTATTTGCTCTGTACATCCATTTTAAAGTTACTTCCCTGCATGTTTGTAGCCATTGGCACCTGAGATTCTAGTGTACTGCTTTTATAGACTTATTTTCCATTTTATATGTACCTTTTTGTACACTGCCCATTGGCAAGGGAACACTTATTCATCTCAATGTTGTTACCTTGGTTAAAAGTTAACCAAGGTAAGGAAAATAAAAACATCACTGGTGGATTTATTATTAATATATTTTTATTGGAAGATTCATAAATGAATGTGTCTTTAAAAGAGTTTTAAATGTACAAAAGATATAAAATAAACTTTCAGCTGTGCTCTTAGTTTGATTGTCAGAAATAATGATGCAATTCAATTGTATTGGTTCAATGTCCACGTCATTGTTTTGCTCCTGTGGACTTTTAAGTGCAACTGCTTTTGACTAAATGGAAGTGAGCAGAAATAGGCTAAAATATCTGGAGGGAAATGCACAGGGGTAGGGAACAAATAGTGAAAAGCATAATGTGGGTTTTGCAGCACAGAAAATACATGACATGAAGATAAAAAAAGAATTAGAAATAAAGAAAATAAAGAGGAAATAAAGATATTTTAAGCAATGCAACAAGTAAGTTAAAAGTTCCCTGAAATTGTCTCTAGTCTTACAGTAAAAAGTGAAACAAGAATAAATGTTCCAAGTTGCATATTAGAAATTCCTGGAATACATCAGCATTGAAATTATACAGACCCGGTCCCTTTAAACACACTATATCATATCAATATCATATCATATCAATATCACAATATCATAATAGTACTAAGTACTGTAAAAGTTTGTCCATTGTTTAAAAATCAAATTAAATTCACAACAATTAATTTTTCAGTCAAATAAAATCTATCATGGGTTTGATTGACACATGCATTAAATCTACCAGCTGTGCAGGGGGGAATAAGGAATGCTCACATTAGATGTCCAATATACTGAAAGCAATATGATAATACAATATTTTCCTTTTCAATGGTGTTAAATTGCACTTAGGTTTAATTGTTTCACAGAGCTTTACCCTGATCCGAGTGATATTTAGCTAAAAAGCTAAAACTACATTTTCACACAACTAACTATCAATGAAGTCTTGATTGCTAACTTTAAACTTTTAATTCAAATCCTCCATACAGTACTACTACAGTTGGACAGACATAAATACTTTCCTTTTTTCCCCACATGTCACTTTGAGAGGAGTTGGTGTGTTCAAAACAGGAATCTACTGGACAGAAAGCTCCAATAGAGGACTCTTCCTCATGGCAACACTGATGACGGTGACTGCCAGTCTGCAATCACTAAGTACACTAACATTAACTATATAATATAATAAATCAAATGCTCCCATTGCTGTTTTCTGTTGAAACACTGTGCAAGTTTACGCCTAACTTCCTGCATTTTTTTCATGTGAAACTTGTGCCCCGGGCTGCTGGAGGAAGCAAGGCAACTTTCAGTATAGCACTAAAGCAGAAACAACTGCCTCACGTCTTCATCTAGAGTCAGTAAAACTCACAATTTGATTCCTTCCACTATAAAAAATATCCCTCACACATTATAGGCAAAACAAAGTGACTGGCTGGCAAGAGAACGGATCTAAACAAGCTTGATAATGTTGCTTAATCCTTCACGGCTGGTGTAGGAGAACAGAAAAAGGAAGCAGAGGTCTATTGAAAACATTTCCTGTCTCTGTAACTGTTCTCAAGCTCTACCTACCTACAGCGTGTTACCGGCCCACAGCCCACAGGCCGAAGCACATCAAATTACATGAAGAATACTAAGTTTCTACATTGACGTGCAAGGTGAATGAAATATACAACTGGTGCCCTTGTGATCCGTAACTGTAGCAGGCCTTGTTACCGAAGCAGTGGAATAATATCTGGTACAGAATGTGACGCACCTGTAATTACAGGCACACCTCAAAAGACACTTGGCAGGTGAGCTGGTGCTGCTATGCATGTCTGTCAACAAAACAAAAATTTGTTCCCTAATGCGTGATGGATGAATAAGCTTGAGTGAGGCTTGGTAGATACTGTTAAAAGTTTGATCTAGTTGGCATCTCTGTAGGTATCTGCATATCGCTGCATTGGTTTAACATGTATCAAAATATAGGATATGGCATTCATCATAAAGAAGGGAACAATGGAGTGCTTCAGATACACTCAGGATTTCTGAAAAAGCCAATGAAATGTTTCCAACTTTACAGTGTTTTCTACTGGTACTGAAACTCTGTACACAAGCAAGGCTGAAGTGTGCTTACATGTACAGCGTGTGTGTGTGTGTGTGTGTGTGTGTGTTTGGTGGGCTCCACTTCATCTGCAAGAGTATGTCCCCGCCTTCACACTATGAGCAAAGCAGTCAACAAGTAACCAGAAGTCCATTCATTTCCTATAGAGCTTCCTCCGACGTGAATCTCATTTCATGATCAATAATTCCGCCCAGCAAGTGCAAAATGCATGAGAAGCCGATTGCAGCCATTCAAAGCTTCCCAGTTCTCTACAGCTCTACTCTACAGCTCTCAAAAAGGATGCTTGGAGAACGGTTGCATACATCGCTTTAGCTGATGGTAAGCTCTGAAGTAATTCTATTGAGTTTTACTGTTTATTTTCAATTAATGCTGCCTTATTTGCGTGCTATGTTAACTTGGCAAAACAATGTAATAAAATGTTATAAAAGGCAAAACCAGAGCAGCACCAAAAACATGATTTGCCTGTTCAAATCTTTGTAGCTGCAAACCGATATATAGATGCCATCAGAGCCTCTCACGCTGCCAACCAAGCTGCTCGCAGTGTGAACGTGGGGTGTGTATGTATATGCATGTGTGCGTTTGCTTTTGTGTATTGTTCTGCTGGTGTATCCGTGCTTTGCACCCCTCCCCTTCTCTTCCTACTTGAGAGCTTTAGCTACAGAGGAGTAGGCAATGTGGATCTCTGTGTCGACTGGACAGGTGGAGGAAAACTCCTCCCGGGCGTAGGCAGCATCCAGGTACCTCCATAGGTTGGCCAGGGAACGAGGGATGCTGAAGTTACGGTATTTCAGACACACCACCTGGGAAAGGGAAGGGCGATAGGGAGGAAGGGAAGGAAGGCGGAGAGAGACGGGGATGAAGAGAAAGAGGGAGAGTGGGTGGGAGAGAGGGAAAGACAGAAAGAATTACTTTTTAAAAAAAAGAACATTTCCTGGCTACTGCAGGAAATGCAAACAGAAAGCCCTGCAAGAAAGCAAACATTCTGTTTGAGATTAAAAAAAGCAATATAGACTCAACTTAATCTATTCACCCAAGAGACCTCACACTGCGGGGCTGCTTAAAACGAAAGATTACCTTCACAATATGGAGCTTAGGCAGCAAGTTGCAGTCAGCCAGAGTAAGCTCTTGGCCATCCAGGAAGGGACGGGACGAGGAAGTGACGTCATCAGCGCTATTCTCGTCAATCTCGTCAGGAAGTGGGGAGCCAAGGTAGTCATCCAGCTTCTTCAACGCCTTCAGCAGGCCTTTCTCCAGATCTGAACACACACACACATACACACCAGTATGACTGACTCTCTGTAGAAAACAAGTCTAAACAATCAAAGTTGTGACGTAGCTTGTATCTTGTATCTGAAAAGTAGGCCTAAACAAGGGTTGAGAAAATCAGTTTTGATTTCAGACAGATTACAATTAATTTTCTAAATTATGCAATTGTAAACAAGCTTAGTGTCAGTTCAAGAGAACACAGAAACTCTCAGTTCATGCAAAAGTAAAAACAAAACAAAACTGGAGTTGCAAGATTTTTACACAACAGCAGTGACATTTCCTTTCTGGGCACCCAGCACAGAGTAGCTACATACACAGAGCAGCACATGACCCGTTTGCAACAACACAAACACTCGCTGCTGGTTTTCTGTCCATCAGACGCAGACAGTAGGAGCTCACCACAGCCAAATACTCTTTGTTGGGTGAGAAACAGTTTAAGACTCCCCAAAAATGGGACAGAGCCTGTGTTTACAGAAGTGTGTCCCAGAAACACATTTAGTTACTACAAATGTAAACACCTGATAACAGTGCTGATCTAGGATGACTGAACAAGTTTCCCACCAATATATTTCATGATCTGAAACGCAAAGAAGATCCTACATCGGCTCAGATAATTTGTAAAGGGTGATGGGGCGCCTAGTGGTTAGAGAGTCATTCAACCCTAGGACCTTAGTTCAAACCCCAATGTTGCCAAGCATTCGCCCCCTCCTGAAGTATCCTTGAACAAGACACTGAATCCTGACTGTTCAACAGCTGACCCCGACCTGACCCTGTGGGAGGATAATTTCTCTACGTGGATCAATAAAGTAACCCATTATAATGTTATCATACAGACCCAAGTATTACAGATTAGTTCTCACTCACTATCATTAAGCTGAGGGTTTGAGTTCTTCACGTAAGCTGAGAACTTGGAGAAGACATCCATGCCCGCTGTGTTAGACTCTGGGTTACGAGCAGCCAGGCGGGGGTACCTAACCAAGAAAGAAGTGAATAATGAAGAGCACGGATCTTTCACACCAAGCATGCATACAGTATCCTAAAGTATCCTTGAGTTAAAATACAGCATGGAAATACTACAAAGACAAGGATGTGACTAGGACAACACAAAACAGCAGGAAGTAAAGGTTGGAGACAAGCAAAACAATAGATCGGTTGGTTATCATAAAACAGCTGATGAATCCCATCCCTCATAGGAACAAACAGATGGATGGAGTGATTACTTTGGAGGGGGGAGATTTTCCTCCAGGAACTCCTCTATCTTGTTGGTGTCAGTTTTCACCTCGCTCCCGTAAATGAGGAAGGGAGGCTGGGCACCAGGAGCCAGGTCCTTCAGGATGTCTGGCTTCCTGCAGGGAGAAGGAAAAGAGAGAGAGAGAGACAGATGGAGAGGGAGAGAGCGAGTTAGAGATACAGCCAGAGGGGTGGGGTTATAAAGAGAGAGGGTAAAGAAAGAAAGAGGAAGAAGGCAAGAAGAATGAGAGGGAAACAGAATAAGAAGCTGAGAAAAAATAAGAAATCATACATAAATAGGAAACGTCTATGAGTCATGTGGTTGTGACCAATAAGTGCCTGTTTTACACTTTGGTCATTGCAAGTGCAGCTTTATATCTTTTGACACCTGTTAATTGAATAAAATGTGTCCAGTTCATATGTTGTACATTTGGGAGCGCTAAAACACTGGGCAGACATTCCTCTTTTGTGACAATATAAACCTGCATGGCTGCAAAAAGTTTTTAAAAAAAAGTGAAAGGACAGTTTTTTCACCTCTTCATATCCACTGTGGTGACGTCAAAGGTGACTCCCTTCAGCCACAGCACCATGAAGAGACGCTGAGAGAAGGGACAGTTGCCGATGCTCTGGCCATCACTTCCCGCCTGGGAAAGAACAGAGAAACAAACTTTAAAAACAACCTGCACAGCACAGCCAGCACTCATATTTTTCCACATAAAACACTAACCCTAACCTTAAACTCACTGGAGACCTTATGCCAAACCCTAAGGCACAACATGGTGATGACTGATTTTCAAAGATACAGTATGGCCATAAATCCATATACAATGAAAGGAACAGAGAAAGAAAAGAACAAAGAAGAGAATGGAAACAGAGAAAATGGAATATGAAAGAAGTCAAGTTAAAGTCATGCTGCTCAGCTAAAGCTTAAACTCTATTGCATGGATATCATTCTCCACCTCACAAGGAAAATAGCAACACAGTTTAAACACACACACACAGTTTGATCCATGCAGTAACACATTTGAGTGAATTAAGAGTCTTAAAAGGAAGGTTACTTGATGATCATGATGCTTTGAAGTGTGCCTGGTATGACTGCATAAAATGAGAATATTTGATGTTAAGTCATATACTATATCTCCTTCTGGATCTTTACTGCTTTACTGCTATATAGCAGGTGAATTACCCTCTATTGAAACCAACACCCACGTGCAACTTCTGCTACCTATACTGTAACTAGCATAGGGGTTGTGTCTTGAGTGAGGGCATCAGATTTGATTGGGAAGCTTGACCGGAAATCAGGATTTTGAGCAGCTACAACAGCATCTTTCACTTGTGAAGAAAAAAGAAGGGGTGGCTCGGTCTGGGCCCACATGGTCACACAGAGGAATCATTATGGAAACTTGTGTAAGACCATGAGGGAAGGGAGAAAAAAAAAGTGCCACATTGGTTATATTAGAACATGTTTTTTTTCCCAAGGCAACGCCCCAAGGTTACCCAGCCTAGCCAACATACTAAATATAGATTAAAGTCGCCTGCCCATTATGTTAACGTGCTTTTAATTAGATTAGTCTTACTGTAGTTTATAAACCCCGTGAGTCAGCAAAGGTGGTCTTACTGGCGCGGATATTAAATAATAAACAATAACGTAACAGAGATATTCTGACACCCTGCTGGGGTTGCAAATGAAAATCTTCAAAGTGACATCATGTCAAGGCCAATCTATCGCCCTGATAAGACATCAGCGAGAAGTAAACACGCGATAAAATGCCTTTAGTGTACTCATAACACGATGTGATAAGATAACGAACATAATACGCTGTCTATACCTGTTAACAGTCCATTAAGTCACACTGTCGCCATTTGACGCCACTTGTAGACGTGATAACGATTTGTCATTCAACCGCTTACCTTCACGAAAAGTTCCACTTTCGGTCGATTCTCGTCGCTCATTTTTTTTTTTTTTTTGCTGCCGAAGCACAAACCTTAACGGGGGGAAGACAGAAATGTTACAAGTGAGTGAGAAGAAGCTGGCCGTTGGGTTGTGCAGTGGATTCTTTTAAAATATTTTCTAGCATATTCCAGACGAGTAACGTTAGCAAACGCCTCGCGCAGCCAATACAACTATTTTCCGTTACAATGCCAGCAAGGAAAAGACAAATAAAGCATCTATGCAGCTTTGTAAAGCATCGAAAACATTTAGATGAAGCAAACCTTGGCCTCAAAAGCTTGTGATATCAAATTGTAAGTGATGTTAAGCCGCAGAGCTACCTTCCAAGTCCCCAAAGTTGCAGTTGACGCCTAGTTTGTTTCCCCCTCCCTCTGCTACACACTCATCATCCCTCCATTTCCGGTTAGTGGATGCTAGTTTAGCTTTCAGTTCAGTCAATGAGCAACAAGTCAGACAGAAACAAAGCGAAAGAAAGACATTTGCTGTGATGCCGAAGAGAAAAAAAAGTAGCGCTGCCCGACCGAGAGAGGTGCAGGCCTGAGGTGCGACGAAACCTAAGGAGATACATCTCTTTATGGCTTAATAACTAATAAACAATTTCCGATTCTGCGCGGAGTCAGAACTGGACTCTGGACAAAATGTATTTGTACATGTAATTGACATTCATTAGAAATGTATTTCAAACAGTGTGAGGCAGTATGTCCAATAAGACGACTCGAAAAATAGTGAGGAAGCACTTTCAAAATACTGGATACAATAATCATATTTCACTTATTAATTAAATACCATAATTCTCTGATAATGGCTTGCAGTTACTCTTGTAGTTTGTTATGTATGTATTTCAGTATGTGATGGGCCCAAGTGAGCGTGATAATGATCTTTTATGGCTCATTTCTTCCAAAAGATAAACTTGATTTATGTGTCATGTACAATCTACAAGATCAAAAGTAGCTTGAGGGAAGCCATGTTTGGTTGTCTGTCCAGACATAAGTAATGAGTTTATGTAACAGTGACAGTCAAACCCTATATTCAGATGCGGGGTGTTTCCCAGTCATGTAAATCCATAGTTCCCAAATTAGGATCCGGGGCCCCCAGGGGTCCTTGAGGGGGATCCCCAGAAAAATGATAGTTTGGGGATAGTTTAATTTAACTGTTGTTTCATTCACTAGAAGTTAACCCAGTGAGAGACTGTATAAGGATGACTAATCTGGTAAGAGGTTTTACTCTGCGCTGTGATCTCCCCACCTAATGCAGATACACAAACAAAAACTACTCAGATGGGGGGCCCTTGGGCAAAATACTTATCATATGGAGTCTGTGGTCAGAAGTCTCTCAATTTAGGGATCTTTGACATGAACACATTTCAGAAGCCCTAATGGAGGCTATGTGTTAATACAATGGCATGACATTGTATAGAAATTAAACTTAATCTAAAATTGGTCAAACTGTGTTGACTGTAAATGCAAATATTTGCACTTGTTGACCAAAAGAGACAAGTCTTAATTACAGATTATGTGCATGTTTGTCTTGCAGTTCTGCTTTTAGTTTCATATCCTCTGTATCTGTATTTACCTTTGAAATTTTGTCTGTTTGATCTGTATCTGTTTGGCTCATTTGTGAGTCATTCTTTGTCTCATTTAAAAACACTTATTTAATGCACGCTTGCTGCATGTTGCAGAAGATTGTCGGAAACCGCCTCTTCAGGCCCAGGGTGAATCCCAATTCACCCCTTGGCCCTACCCCTCCGTTTTGCGCGTTCACGTGAAGGGGTAGGGCTGTCCCAATACTCTATTTTCCAAGGGGTAGGGCCAAGCTGAAGGGGTTTGTAGCCCTTCAAATGGAGATTTTTCAGAGGCACACTTCAAACCAAGGGCTACCCAGAATGCCCGGCGAATCTCTGGAAGTAAACTCTGGAAGTAGGAAGATGGCTGCGAACGCGACACAGGCTCGCAAAGTGAACCACAAATGTATGTATTTTCTTTGTTAATAAAGATTTAAAAAATTATTCTAACCGTGGGATTAGGTCTGCCAGCGTGCTGTCCTCCCCCTTGTGATGCACTAGAGGGCATCCTTGGTTTGGAAGCGACTTAGCAGACAGGGCGGCAAAACACGATTATGTAGGGCGTACACATTTGTTGTAGTTGCTGAGTGGTGACGCAGTAAGACAATATGGCACACTGCAGATCCTTCTTGTGAAACAAAGCCCTGCATACAAAGTACATACAATAGCTGTTGTCTGCCTCTGAACAAAAGCTTCCCATGCCCACCAATTATGGTTATTAATCTCCATGGGGAAGTTCTGTTTTTACCCCCCACCGGTCAGAGCACTCCTAGATCTGGTAGAAACTCTGTCTTGCTCAAGGACACTTCAGCAGGGCAGATGCCCGTTGACACAACGCTTGAACCCAAGTCCTTCAGGTAAAGGATGTTCTCTAACCACCAGGCCACCCTGCCGCCCAGTGAAGTCTTGTGGTTTTCTACTGTTGTTTTTTGGCTCTCACTTGAAGAGGAGAAACATTTCATACTTACAGCACATCGGGATGCCACAGGTATTGATTAACAAGGAAATAGATCTATGATGATAGGTTTTTATTACATTCTAGGAAGAATGGTTGTCATGCCACATTTAACAGCAATGATATTAAAGTAGGCTGTACATTCATTTGGTTAGAGGTATTTGCTAAAGGTGATTAAAAACAGGAAGCAGCTTGAGTGTAGTACAACAGCAGCAAATGTATTCGTCAGATAATCACAACATAACTCAGATCTGTTCAATAATAATATATTTGATAAGATGAATAGTTTTTTGCACACTTTCTGTACATGAGAATGCTATTGCTGTATTTTTATATTGTACATATTTTCAGTCATTTTTTATTTGTCTCAGTATGCTCTACTGCTGTTATTCTGCCAACTCTCATAATGCTGTACCTCTTATTTTTTCATACTCTCATCTCTCATATTCCAAACTACAACCCCCAGCTGCCCCAAAGAGAAGCCAATATGGCGGCGCTGAGGGCAGCAGTCAGTGAGAGCTGGACAGAGTTGGCTCCGTTACAGAGGTTTGTCCGGCAGCACTGGAAACTACTGGTGTAACCTGCACCCAGGATACTGCCGGTCAGCGTCCGCCCACACAAGTCTGAGTCCAGGCACCCACGCGTGTGCAGGGTGAACGTCCCTGTAGCATTGAACTCTGAAGATTGAGAAAGGACAGGGATGTAAGTGAACTGGAAATTCAAAAAGAACACGTAGCTAAAAGCTTACAGACATTTTTTGATCATCTAATGATGCAGAAAGTATGGCTTTCTGCTGGAAAATAAGTTAGCTTTCTTAATCCATTGTAACTCAAAATACAGGTCTTCTATCCCACTCTTTACAGGTGTTAGAAATAATGTAGACCAACCTATACTACCATAACTATGAAATACATTAAACTTGTATTTCGCCGTCACATTCTGCCAGTTCTTTTCTGTCAGTCAATGTGAGAATGAAAAAACACATGCTGATGTCACTAAGAAACTGAAGTATTTTAATTAGTACCTCGTTGAATGGCATATGTCTGAAATGCCTGCGTACGTTTGCTTTTCTACTTCATGGTTCCCTATAATTCAAATTGCCTGTGGAAGTTTTCACCACTGAGAAGATCAATTTCAAGTTCCCTGGTTTCTCGATATACCTAGCCGTGTCATTTTACAACACTTTATCATTTGATTTAGGTTCCGTATATTGTTTGTTGAACTTTTCACCTCTAAGTGTCTCCAAGTGGACTTTGATGAGGATGTAACATCAAGATAGTAGGCCTTGCTAAGTGTGTGTTAGTTATATTTCATCCATTCCAATCTGGCCCTAATGAATATCTTCCTAGCATTTTGGGGGTTTTCCTTACGTGCTTCTCCGGTGTAGCAGCTGTGAGTTGAGTTATCACACGTGACATCGTCTGAAAACAGGCACGTCCCGAAAACACCGATGGGGCACTGCCTGCAGGTCAGGCACTGTGCTGTTGGAATTGAAAGAGGAGACGACATGATGGCAGGCTCACAACTCACTTGGCAGCATACTTTAGAGTTACCGTATGTACAGTTCACCTGTGCCAGGAAAGAGTGGTGGGTGGTTCTTGCACGTCGAGATAGCTAGATAGATAACTCCATGACGTGACAGTTTGATATTTAAAGGTGTATTTTGTGTTCGTACTGAATTGCTTATGCCGTAATGCGTACATTTGTATGAATTGTGAAATTATAAGTGTATCTCGCAACACAAACAACAATACCCTTTTATATCTCACTGACAAGCATGGCAATTGGCACTGGACCAGGTATCACACTCAGTTGGAGTAAATGTCGTTAGGCCAGTGCAGTAATCCCCCATGAGACTTAATCACGGAAGGCAATTCATTCTTTTTTTTCCCCAGAAATCTGTCCTGAGGATTTAGTTCATCCCAGGTAATGAGCCTCCAACATCGGGTACAAGCACGGTAACAGCCATGCTACCTACAAATCCAAATCTCTTGACTACATTTGTCCCAGTATATAATGAGTCATTTGGATCTAGGCACAAAAATGAAAATCACGCCAATTCACAGCTGTCCGTTACTGGATAAAGTAATGTGAACGATTTTGGGTGTATTGATACAGTTTGACTTATTGTAGCTCGTCATATAGGTCTTAGTCACTTCAGTGTTTACAAATATTACAGACATCTCTTACAAAAACAATAAAATACACTGACAATACAATAATATCAGTACTACTACGACTACGGCCTTCCTTTTACATTGGTTTGGATTAAGGGTTTAAGGATTAATCTGATCGAATCAATGTTCTGATTTTCAACTTACCCACAGTTATGAATACTCCCAGGACAATTAATCCTTTCCAAAAGTTATTCATCTTAATTCACGTTACGGGGCCAACAGATTCCTCGAATGAAAAGACTTTGAGACTTAATTACTACTCTTACTCTTCAAGTAGGCTACTGCCAAAGTAATGTCAAGATGGCAGGTAAGAGGGAGGACCAGAATGAGGTTCATCTGGTTTTTCTGCCTTCCTACGTAATGGTCCGGTTCAAACCTTTGTCCATTAATGTTCACAACAGGAAACTAAACTGAACAGACATGAAGTTTCATCTTGTTTGGTATTTTTGTTTATTCATTCAACCAATTTACACACAGGAGTAAAGTCAGTAAAACCTCTATGTCACTGTTGACGTCTAGTTTATTCTTTTAGTCAAGAGTCTACAAAAGCAAAAACATTCAAGAAATTAAATAGCCCATATAAATTGAATGGACCATTTCTTCATAACTGAGATGGATTATATTAGTCTCATTCAATGATTATATTAGATGAGCAAAGTATAAAATATCATACCGTAGTACTAAAGATTACATTGTGCTTCCACTATCGTCTATATTCTCAAAACCAAAAAATAGCAGACATAGTACATTATAATGATTATCACAATGTAGGAGCTTGCGTGATGCTGTGTGAAGAGGCCTCTGTTTGATCAAGTTTGACAGAACTAGCATGAAGAACCACAGACATCATCTGAGTAAAACCTGTTTTTAATCCTTTTGTGTACAGGAAGTACGCTGTTTTACTGATCCCAGGTGCTCCATATAGTCACCAGGGCGGCACCCAAAGCAGCAGTCATGGGGAGCTGGAGGGAAGTGGCCCCATTACACTGATCAGTGCTGCAGCAGGTCCTTTGAACAGAGTAACCAACAGTCATGATGGTTCCCGCCTGGGTTTGGTTGCAGAGAGCTGTAGCCAGGCAGCCTTTGTTCTGGAGGCTCAGCAAACTACTGACGTTGAAAGCTGAAGGGGACAAGGACATTCAAGTTGAGCTGCCTCTGTTTCCCTTAAAGCAGCAATACGCAACTTTGTGGACTTTAATATAACAATAAATAAAGAGGCTATATCATACATTATCAGTCACAAGACACAAGACAAGACCCATCCAAAAACATGGTGAACAACAGCATTGCTTGTTTGTAGCAGATTGGTTGCGTTCACTGTCTGCTTTTTTATTTGCTGTTGTGGCTTCATGGATGTGGGTCAGCCTCAGGCTAGATGCTGTTTCAGTATAGACACCTCATCAAGATGAGTGACAAGTGTTGAAGTAGGAACTTGGTCAACTGAGGGAGGAAGGCAGGGCGAAACGTTGCGAAAACATGTCGAAAGGTTGCATTTTGTAGCTTTAATTGTCCCTGCAACTGATAATATAATTTAAAAAATTCCTGCTGTACAAAGAATGATGACATACTGTGAGTTGTATAGGTTGCTATGGACTAGACAAGGAAGCAAGATGATAATTTTCTTTACTCACCCAGATTTCCGCAGTAGCAGTTTGGCTGGGAGTTGCTGCATGTCTCAGTGGAGCTGAAGAGGCAGGTACCCGCAATCCCCACTTTGCAGCTGTTGCAGGTCAGGGACTCTCCTGTGAGCAAGAACGAGGGAAAGGTGGAGGAGAGCCAAGGACAGGACAGGACAGGAGTGGAGGGGTGTTGAGAGACGATGGAGAATGTTATACAAGTTCATCATCATCAGATAGTTTAGTTTAATCCGGACACTTCTCAGTTTATACAGGTAGAGACTTCCATTTCCAGGTGTTGATGCTGAAAGTTGAAGTTATTTTCTATTCCCATAGTTAAGTCACAGTTAATCTCCTCGAAATGTATCACCGTGTATGTTGGTGCAATGCCCTATGAGACTATGTGTGACTAACTTTCTGAGTTTCTGAGTTTCATTCCAAAATTAGAAAACAAAACAAATCACAGCAAAAATGTAATCGATAATAAGCATTTACTTTTGTCATCAACATTTAATCCTATCTGTGTCCTATTTGTTTTTTTTTTACATAAAGCAACCAAATTTCATCCATTTCTCAAAGCTGTCATCTATGAGCATTATCAACTCTTTAGGTGACCATTGATCACTGATAATCACTGGCCATCACATTTTTTATTTTGCACAGCCCTTAATCACCATTACACCCTCTAAGGGCTTCACAGTGCCCAACGTGTGAAAACAATAAATGGTTAGTACACGACATCCCCCAGCCTTGGACCCTCAACAGAGGACAAGGAAAAACTCCCACAAAAACTTTTAGGGAAAAATGGAAGAAACCTCGGGAGGGGCTACTCAGAGAGGGATCCCCCTACCAGGACGGTCGGGCGTGCAATAGATGCCGACTTTAGTCAAATTGAGAGAGAAGCACTTGGTTTCCTCTTCTATCAATGACGAGTGCCTCCTTGTGGTGTGCTTACCTGTACCAAACATTGCCACCAGTGCCACACAGGCCCACAGGAATTTGTTCATCTTGATCAACAGAGAAAACACCAAGGTGATAAGACGATGCCGCGACAACAGAATCAGTCAGAGAGCCTTTCACAGATCCAAGTGTCCGAGTGTCTGACCGAGTGTACGGAGGTTTGCGATGAGCATCACCAGCTGCGGGCATCTGCTTTTATGCCAAGGGTGTGGTGCCAGGCGCTCGGACTGGGGAACGTGGTTCTGACTATGTGGTGACAAAAAAAATGGGTTGAACCCGGGGGAGAACGGGGCATCAATTGTGGGTCTCTGTGTGTTATGAGTGTGTCCATGTCATACATCATTGTTGCATAACAAACTTTTTGAACTCAATGCAGCCTATTGAAAACCATTATTCTATTCATCTTCAAAAGAATTCTTTGGACATTAATCTTCCAATAGAGAATTAAGCCTCAACAAATATTAGGATTGTGTTTTACAAAGCTGGTCAGAGAGCACTCCCTTCACTATTGAGCTAATGATTATATTATACCAGACTTTGTAGAAGAGGAGAGGAGAGGAGATGAGAGGAAAGGAGAGGAGAGGAGCACAGAGTTGCAAATCATCGTTTCTTTAAGTGCACCCATTTTATTTATTAGTGTTTCAAACAAAACAACAAAGGTGACAAACAAAGGAAAACATGGGGAGAGTAATGTTGCAGTCCAGGAATTTAAACTCATGCAATCCAACATCTGGCTCACAAATTGTTTGGAAATCATTCTTAGTTTTAGTTTTAACCTTGGAGCTCCAGGTGGGTGGGGTTTACAGCGTCTGATAGCAGCAGGTGTAAAGCACAATACATCTACTTTCAACTTTCTGGCACTCTGTAACCTGTTGACACTACAAGCAGGATAAAACAAACATTAAGAATAATGGGGAAATACTAAGTAATCCAGGTCTGACGCAATCATGGCAGGTGGACTCAAGTCAAATGTCCGTTTAGCATCTGGCTTCATCCCATCATATGAATTACTCATAAGGTATACAAACATTCCAATAAACACACAGGGACATAAGTGGAAATGATAATATATCAGTATCAGGGTGACCCATGCCTATGACGCATTCGAGTTGGCACTGAGAATAAAGTGAGGTGAAGCTAGATTAACAATCAGGTGTTGACTTGAAGTATAAGATGTCAAGCAGAATAGTAAGATCAAAATATTTTAAGGTAAAGGTTTAACATTAAGGTGTAGAAAAAAAGAAATCTTCAATTGGAGAAATGCTTAGTAGCACTTTTCCCGCTCCTAGGGTCCTAGGGTCAGATGCCTCTTCTCATTGGCCCCAGGCGCTCCAAATGGCCACCAGCGCGGCGCCCAGAGCAGCAGCCATAGGGAACTGGGTGGAGGCGGCGCCATTACACAGGTTAGTGTTGCAGCAGTTCCTGGTGACGGTGTACCCGGCAGTCAGGACGGTTCCTGTGCCGTTTTTGCAGGAAGCTCCGTCCAAACAGCCTCTGGCGTGGATAGTCAGCAGTTCTGTGAGGTTGAACTCTGGAGGAAGCGAAGGAGAGGAAGTGGTAGAGGTGAAATGTACTTTATTCTGGAAGTGGACGATATTCGATATCTTTAAATCTGAGCATTTCTATCTTGAATCTTTTATCTATATCTGACGTGACTGGCCAATATTGCATTTTCAATAAAAATCTAAATATCGGTCTGTAGCTATTATTTAGTTTGTGGATACATTTGTAATTCCCTTGGTAGCCACTGTGTTTATTAGTTTAATAATTAGCTGATTGCTTTTTTCATCCTGTTAAAATAAATGATCATCAATCATTCAGCTGTTGGTCTCACTGGCTTCTCCAATGTAGCACATGGTCTGATCTTTGCTGCAGTTCATAGTTGACTTCTTGAAACAGGTGCCGAGGATCCCCACTTCACAGATATTACAGGTCAGAGACTCAACTGTGGGAGGAGAGGAGAGGAGAAACTGAATTATTATTTCATTATTTATTGTATTATTGTTTATTATTGTTGTTATTATTTAATTTTAATTTCTTTCTTTTATTATTGTATTATTATTCATATTTATCCCCACGTATTAATCCTATCAATCAATCAATCACACAGGTGAAACCAAAAAATAAATAAAAAATCAAACGTCACCTTGATCAAACAAGAGCCTGTAATCACAATGTACACATCCATTGTTCATAACCTTTCAAGGTGAGCATTGCCTCAAATTACTTGCCTCAAATTACTTTGAGGCAAGTTGTATAATACCACACATTGTTTTCTGGGGTATGGAGAGAAGAAATGCTTTTAAATCAACTTTTCACAATAACTCCACAGTCCTGCTCTGACCACAATAACCTGACCTTGCCTTGGTTGGCTACATCATCATCATAATCATTTTTACGATTATTGCCAATCATCATCATCATTATTATCATCATCCATAGAGACATCTCCCTCTTTCACTTCAATACACCAACAAGTGTCTTCAAACAAAAGAATAACACCATTTTAGCTCAAATGAAACCAAAATGTCAAGGCTGGGTAAGTTCTTCTTCAACTCACTCCAAATCAAGATGATATTTTGGAAATCCACACAAGAAAAGTTGTTATCATCGACCATGATGAAAAAAATGTAAACCTTCATCAACAACAGGTGAATAATTGTGTTTCTCCAAAAGTATATAGTTTTTATATCTACACAGACATAAAAAAAACTCCTACCTGTAACAAATAGTGCCCCCAGTGCCACACAGGCCCACAGACATTTGGTCATCATGATCTTCATAGATTAAAAAAAAAGAATCACTCACAGAGAAAATACCACTGAGTAGAGCGAATCTAAGTCTAATTGTAATAATGCAGGTAGAGGACCTGTGAGGAGCTACTCCAAGACCACACTGTTCCGTTAGCTGTGTGATAAAGTGGTGAGAAGTGGAGACTTGTGGTCAACCTCTATATAAGTCAGGAATTGGGAGTCTACTTTGCAAATAGACTCCAACAATAGGCTTGTGATAAGAGGGCACTTGTGAAGGGTGGCATGAACTGTGACTATAGTACACCAATAGAATAGAATAGAATGGAATAGAATAGAATAGAATAGAATAGAATAGAATAGAATAGAATAGAATAGAATAGAATAGAATAGAAGAAGGTCCTGGTTGATTCCTGGCCCTTTCTATGTAAAGTTTGCATGGGTTTCATCCACATTTCCTCCATGTTCCTCCCACAGTCCAAACTCATGTCAGGTTGATTGGAGATTGTAAATTGCCCAGTGTTTCCCTGCCTTCCACCAGGTGCATGCTGGGATAGGCTCCAGAATCCCCCCCCCTACCCCCGCTGAGCCTGAACAGGAATGATCAGATAAAGAATGTGAAAAATGTCACGAAGAAATGTTGAGATATGAAGCTGATATTCTGAGTGTTATAAAATCAAAACAAACCACAAATGTTTTTCAAGGATTTTCTTTATTGTCACTCCTTCATTTTGTCCAATAAGGCACAAAGAGCAGTTAAAAGGATAAATACAATTTGTTAAAAAAAAGAAAGGCATGAATATAGTGTTTCTACTAAACACTCAATTGACTGACTTCCATGATGTAAACATATAAAATAAAGTAAAAGCCCTGGTCTCTGAGTATCTCAGCAAACAGTTCCAACCATACACAATACATTTGGCTTCACACTGAACATTTGGTTTATATTACTAGCTCTGATATGACAATTATCCACATGCAGACCTGAGTAGGACATTCAGGATGACAAAAGAGTGCCAATGCATATAAACAATTAGACCAAAGACTTTTTATTTTGGATACTCAGTGCTTTTTCTAGCAAAGAGCCTGCTTGTAGCACATCAACAAATATTAGATGTAATGCCCACTGTTGTCATGGACAGCTGACAGATATGGTGTGTCATTCCTGTTGTCTATTGTTGCATTTATTGTTTATTGCAGGGCGGGGGGGGGGGGGGGGGGTGGGGGCGTGGGGGCGTCAGGTGTCTAGTAAAGCATGCTTCCCCACGCAGAGGCCAGGATGGCGGCACCAACAGCGGCGGTGAGGGACAGCTTGGTAGAGGGGGCGCCGCTGATCTGGACTGGGTTGCAAAGGTCAGTGGAGCAGCACGTGACTGCGGTCACGTAGGTGGCGCCCAGCAGGGTGGCGTTGGTGGTGGCGTTACAGCCGGCGGGCTCACTGCAGCCCTGGGTGTTGAAGCCCACGAAGGAGGTGAGGCTGGGGAAAGCTGAAGAGAGAGCACCGTGTCAGTATTGCAGTTGAGAAGCATTGTATTGTATACTACTGAGAGTGAAGAATTGTGGGAAATAACAGATCAGTGTGAAGGTTAAACTGAATTTCTTGTCACATGGGAACAGCTCTGGGGATGCTGTGGAAAGAAGTACCTCTTTGCTTTTAATTGGCATCTTACAGTTGAGGCATTTTGGGTAGTTGTTGTGTGTGTGTGTGTGTGTGTGTGTGTGTGTGTGTGTGTGTGTGTGTGTGTGTGTGTGAGAGAGAGAGAGAGAGATTTGGAGGTGATTTTTTTTTTTGACTATGCCTGCATGCCTGTAGGGGTATGTAATGTTTGAATGAAGGGGTGTGAGTATTGTTGAGGAGAACGTGACTTACTTGCTCTTCCAGTAAAGCAGACGCTGGAGTTGCTTGTGCAGTTTTCCTCCGCCGAGTTCATGCAGACGCCCAACAATCCCACAGTGCATTTGTTGCATTTCAGGGACTCCACTGAAACACAAAAGGTTGGGTCAACACATGAAATACCCAAAAGGTTGGGTCATTATCTAATGGGTATATCACAACAAGGCAACAGAGACACGGAGAGTTTCTGCTGTTGGTGGCAATAAGATAGTTGACAAAACATTGTATTTTCCCGTGTGGTGATTTAATCAATTAAGTTGATACAAATTGAAACTATCTGGAGTTGAAGTAAATCTGGTTTTGTGAATGATATAATTCTAAAACACTCCTTAAATTCATCAGTCAATATGTTGGTGTTATTTTTTCCAATGGTGGATTAGTCATTTTAGAACTGAGCACATTTGGGTTGCCCGTGATGCGTCATGGTGTTTTGGAATAATTTTCCTGACCATTCAGCATGACTTCTACTGGGCTAACTCCGATGTTGTATCAGCAAAAATTGCTCAAGGTTGACTTGTGGCACACCACACCCTGTTTCTAACCGGTCCATAAACACCAAACTGGGGTGTGTCATCATCCCACACCCCAGTTTGGTGACCTCCACGGGATTATGCTCTGGAAAACAATGGCAGATTGAATCCACCCTGTAGCTCACCGTTGTTCTCTTTGCTCAACGGTGATGCAGACCATTCATTTTAATAAACTGAACCATAATCTCTCATGTCAAACAATCTGGCACTCCAATCCGGTCGTCAGCTGAAAGAATCCATTTAAGGACCTGATTATGGATTATCTAGTTGTCAGATTATCATGCACTTCTTCAGTATGGCTCATTTGTTTCCCAACCAACATCTCTAATGATAATGATAAATTACAAATAGCTATCCTATCCAGTGGTTCTCACACCTGAACCAATTAGAGGATTCACATTTTCAAGATACCTTAATTGGTTCAGGTGTGCCTGAGTAGAGCTGGAGCTGAAACCAGAACCACTGTCCTAAACCATCCACTGACTAATTGGCTGAATTGTTTTGATCATGTCTATCAAAGTCATCCCATAATAAGTCTGTTATTATTGGCAGTGATTATCAATCAGGCTTACCCAGAATAAAAGATGCAATCACTGCAATGATTCCATATACAATCCTGCCCATCTTGGTGTGTGAGGTGGCTTCTTGGTGTGTCTGGTCACAAAAATTCCTCCGGCAAAGTAAGAGCTTCTTGTCCCCCAAGTGTATGGGTGTGGAGTGTCAGAAAAAGTGATGAGCACCTTTCACAGGCCCAGTGTTAAATACAACCAAGGGCTGACAGATGTGATGGGAGGAGAAAAGGGGAGGGGTGTGTGTGTGTGTGTGTGTGTGTGACTCTTTGTCAGGTGAGAGTCGTCGACACTGATGTACATAACAATGGGATGAGAGATGGATGCGCGAAGACAAAGAGGGAGTTGTCCTGGAAGGCGATGTCGAAACCGTCTAATTCAGGGGTCATTCAAGTACATGAATTAGAAATGAAGTTATGCAATTAAGTAGAGCAATTTCTAGCTCAACAAAAACCTGACACACCCAACCTTGTCACCAAAATGTAAAAACAGCCGTGTTTGGTTTGCATGTGTTATCCAATTGATTCTGAAAGGATTTGAGACCATGTAATGTTTCAATTGAAGCGAAAACTGGTTACCAGGTTTTCACACAGCAGCAGCCATGTTATAGTTTAATGAAAAAAATGAAGCAGATATCATTCATGCTAAACCCGTATGAGTCACCTCTGACCTTTCACATATAACAAACACCGGCCTCCATAACACAAAGTGACACATAAGGTCGGCCCGTTTTGGCTCAGGAAATGCCTCACTAAACTGGCCAGGTAGGAAAACATACCTTTAGGGTCTTTACTGAGGATCTCTAGAGGTATGAGTCATTTAAGATGTGGACTGGACCAGGCAGTAGAAACCACAGTGAAATAAGCACTTCAATCTTTGGTTGAAAACAGACAGTCTTGAGGCTTGGCCCAACAGTGATCATATGATATAACGATGCCACTTCTGTGCCAAGCAAAGCAATTAGAGGACAGATGAATTCCCTCATAAAAAACGTGGCCACAAAAATGTTGGTATATGGTATTATCAGTGCACCTCCGCCTGGATAGGCGCTGAAACTGGGAGAACCAGTCAGTCCTGTAAGGCGGAAGTCAATCGGGAGGGAGCAGTTTCGAGAAGAGCCCAATCATAACAGTAACACAGACAGAAGAAAGAAGCCTCTCATTTTGAAGTAGAACATTTATTGAATTCTTCAAATTCTCTACATAACCAATTTTACAAGACAGTCAACCAGGCATAGCCCACACATTTCGTTTGGGAAACTCCCAAAGGGTCCAAAATGTTTCAAGGAGGAATTTGTGAACCCAATTGCTCAAGCAACTTATGATTTGAGTCATGTTTAAAGCCAATATCAAATGGGTACAGCTTTCTTCCCTGACGAGGAAGTGCCTTGAAATGTGGCAACCGCAAATCAATATCCCGGATGATACGCAAACAAAAACAAGTCCATTTTAAAATCACCTTTTTCCAAATATACGTTCTAAACTAGCAAGATAAACACAAGCATTACCCCCACAGCTTTTAAGTAATGTGCAGACTGGGTTTTTGACATCAAATACCAAGACTAAAACTGCGTAAACAAGATTAAGCGCCCAGTTGAGGCCGTTTGTTGTGTCAACTGACTGATTTAGAAACAGACCTGACCGAATAAGGGGACAGTATTTTAGGTTGACATTACATAAAATAAATTATATAATGAAGTGAAACTTTTGAATATAGAATATACTTTATTTGTAATGCTTATAACAACTTTGGAATCTATACATTGGCCCTCTAATATAGCACTGTAACTTGTTTATATGGCATGTAGAAATGACAATACAAAGGGCCATATGCAATAAAGTGACATCTTATGGCACTTAGTTAACATAAAAAAAAAAAAAAAAAAATAGACAGTGGTTATGAACAGCAAATTAAGTATAGTCTTATGTCTGTTTTCACAAAAGTGATCTCATTACAATGACTTGAATATTTGAAGCCACGTGGTAAAACTTTCCATGTAATGCAGCTTTGTAATAACCGGTGCAATAGATTGAGTCAGGTTCATCCCTCTACTGTCAGTAACGCCTGCACAAGTCACTAGCGTGTGATCGTGATGATTTACTCTTTGGGATAAGTGACAAATCTAAAAATGGCAATTCAAAAAAAAAAAAAAAAAAAAAAAAAAAAAGGCTAGCATTAACTTGAGATGAAGAGAATTAAAGGACATAAAAACTTTGCTATATTTGAAATTAAAAGAATGCACCAGTCAGACATGAGGCCCATGTGGAAACAAGCTCTGTAGACAATTTATATACACATAAGAGACCATGGAGCTTGTGTTTGAGGGGCGCATTTAACGTGTTGGTGTGTGCGTTCATGTGTTTTGTGTGTGTCTGGAGCAGTGTGTCATCTATGCACTTTTGTGCAAAAATGCCTGTGTTGAGCCATCCACGTCTTTCTTCTCACACCTTCGACATAAGCACCGTAGTGATCGTGGCGAGGGCCAGCGGCAGCATAGTGCTCGTGGGCAGACCGGGGGCTGCATTACACAGGTCGGTGTCACAGCATGTCTTGGTCATACTGTAGACAGTGTTGTTGGTATTGACGGACACCTCCTGGGTTTTGTTGCACTCTGCCGTTTTCAGACAGCCCTTCATCATGACATCCAAGAAGCCGGCTATGGAGTGAGAGGACATGCACAATTAGAGTCACGTTTGTTGTTCAGCTGTTAGATTACACTGGCTCTAGATGCACAAAAGGTGGAACAGAGCAGGAGATGCACGTTAGCGAGGTACACATTCGTGTCCCGATTGTAGATTCCTAGAAACCATTGAGTGAAAACCTTGCCACTCCAGTTTTGGTGATTTTCGTATTTTAACTTGAAGCATTATATGGTCCTGTATGGGTTGAGAAACCTTTAACACTAGTTAGATAAAACTCAACCAAGGCTGTTTTTCCCCCCCTTAGTCCCTGAAAAGCTGACGTTTTGGATACAAGGTTTTCAACAGCAATATAGCAATCCAAATATCAATTTTGTTTTATGTTAGACTGCATTAAATCTCTTAATTCTTATAACTTCATTCTTGTCTGGTGGCTCAGACAGCCACATATGTAAAAGTAATCATTCCTATAATACTGGCAAGTAGCCTTCAAGCAAGACTAGCAGCATTAGTGAGCTAGCTGGATGTCCTGTGTCCATCTATGGTGAATCTGCAGTGAAAGCAGCGTTTAGTGATAATAGGCATTTTAACAAATGACTGATGGCAGGAGGCATTAGCTGTGACTTCAATAGTCACTGGAAAAGGCACACTAGCACCCCTTGAAACTGACTCGAGCATATTGAGTCAATTTACATAAGGATCTGGGATTTTGCCAGCTACTTTGACTAGTTAATTGTGGTTTACCATGTGTGTGATGATGCAAGCCTCCTTCAGGCCTACTGCAACTGAGAGACGCCTGCCCTGGCAGGATTTCTAGCCCCTTAGTGCCCTTACCTGCTTTTCCATCTCCACTGAAGCAGTGTTCCCCCGCTGCACATGTGGTTTGACTGGTCAAGCACACACTCATGAACCCAATGTCACATTTGTAGCACTGCAGAGCATGACCTGGGTGTGAGAGAGACAAAGACTCAATTACAGAGGAATGGCGGCAAGGAGGAAGAAATGAAGTAGAATGACGACACTCTTAGTAAAGGACAGCAATTAGGTGTGTTTATCAGCACAATTTCTTTTTTCCCAGTAAACTATATCTAGCTATCATGAATGCTTGTGGTGACCGTCCTTTGCTGCCTAGAAGCGTTAAACTGGGTCCAGGTCCACCATTTGGTCAGGTTCTACAGTTTAGCATTTAAGAGCAGTCTTGTGAAACAGAGCCCAGACAGTCAGTATGCCTCACTCAAACACATGGGCCAGGGCTTCCAAATAGCTTAGTAAAAGTTTGCGCTATGCTAAGACAGGACTACACCCAGTCAGGTTCACTGCAGGATGCTTGGGCAACCAGTCACATGAACCAGCTTCATTAAAAAGCGGTGTGCATTTTCTAAATGGAGAGGAGTGTCAGTGAGACTAAGCCTTGAATACACACAGACGGTACCTATAGTAAGAAACCTGTCCTTCAAGTTTCAAGCCCATGAATGGTACCTTCAGTTCACCACAAAGACTTCTGGAAAGTCCTATTTCATTGTAGTTCATTTGAGCAAGGTTAACGTAAAGACTGAATGAACTAGTCAGTAGTTTGATAGCATCAGATGCTTCAATGTTGGGATAGGTAGAGAGCAAACCCAGTTGGGTCTAGGTTTTAAGTCCAAATGTGACAATTCACCTCTGATTGCTCTTCACTATTAGTAATTTGTCATCCATCCATCCATCCACTGGCTGACTGATAATTTTGTAAACCAGAAAAAAAACCATTCAGTATCAACGGTCCACTAAACAACATCCTGCGTTCCATTTGCATGCTGGAGTGTCTTACTCATGTAGAAATACGCCTACTTACGTCAGAGATCACCTGCCTAGAAAATCATTCTTGTAAAACAACGTCAAGAAAATACCTTCTCCATTTTGACACAGAGCAACTTTTGTAAAGTATTTGTAAATATTGTACCGTCTAGTCACTAATGAAAAATGTCTACCATTACTGCAAGATGGGATTTAGTCACAGCAGGTCAAAATTAGCAAACCCTTTTCACACAGCAACAAGCACACTTCAGGATTTTGAGAGATGCGTACATCTGACATTTAAAAAAATATATAAAGTGAATAAAGTGATTGTACTATCCCAATCACATGATGCCAATTAGTTTCCTGTTATAAAATACCCACACACACGTGTATGTACACAGACACACCCTATACTGTTGGTTTTGGTCACACCCGAGCGAGGATTGGACTATTGGAGACTCCGGTTACAAGAGTGCACCAGTACTTAGTATAGTATGCTCACTTATTCTGTACCAGCACTGGAGAGGAGCAAGTTATTACAAAGAATTGGTCCAAGTCTAAATGATGTAGTCTCTCATCTCGCTACGGTTAAAACCAGTATCTCAAATCAGTAGGTCATGAGACAGAGCTTTGCCTAGGGATACAACAGCTGAGTTTAAGACTAAACTCCAAGTCTAGGAGCACCTACAGAAGTCTGACTTGCATGTAGTCAAGACCAATAATAGTAAAACATATCCAGTGAATTGATGACAGAACACCATACTTTGGATATTGTAGTTTTCTGGAGGGAACTACCCAAACATGCGCGTTGCCACACCCAACGACGCTTAAGGGCTATGCAATGTCAAGTGACGTTACCAGGTGACCATGTCGGGATTAAATCTAGTCCAACCTGTTCCTCCTCGCTATTCAGTCACCCCGCAACAGCTTGAGGGGTTAAGAGAAAATTGAGTGCACAAGACTGTGATGTTCATAGGAACATTACATTGCTAAATGACTAATGTAAAAGACTATTTTATCCAAAAGAGACTTACAAACAAAAAGGCGGGGGATTGAACCCACAACCCTGAGTCTCATGCTCTGACTGAGCTGTCAGGGCCGGACAGTGACCGCAACAATGTTCAATTATACCAGACTACTTGGTCACTGCAGCCGAAGTGTCTCAACACCCAACTGGTTGGTTTTCCCCTCAGCTCCCTTGATGATAACAGTCTCTTCAAGGCAAAACATCTTTTAAGAATATGCTGTGGCAACAAAGAAACCGTCTGTGCAAGCTGATGCAACAGTGTTTACAGTCTGCCAGATAGTAACTTTCAGTGTTTTTATGTTTGACAAGCAAACATGAGGGAGGGTGGATTTGTAAGCCTGAAGGACACCTTTAAAAAAATAAATAAATAAATAAATACTTGAGGGGTTGAACCATCACGGCAGACATTTCATAAGCAGTCAGGGTACGAGGTGGTTTGAGGTTTATAGAGTGGCCTTTTTAAACCATGTCAGGCATCTCATGTGGGCCACATACCCCCTCCATGTTTCTCACGTTACCCATGCAAAGGTGTGCACATACACACTTTAGCATAGGCAGTCATGGCATATAAATAATCACAAGATCAAAGCTAACTGTGCCACAGCAAACCTACTTGTAACCAACTGTCACAAAGGCTGATCTGAGGCACAGCCCAGAAAGCCGCAGGGTAACGAGACTAAACTAGTTCAGAAGGAGGCACAGGCTGAAATAAGTCAGTCTCAACGCTGTAAAGTGGTAAACTGGTAATGTTCCACTGAAACAAACTGGGCAGATCAAAACCTGATCAAAAGCAATTAGTCACATGGAGTTACTGTTCCATTGCACAGATTTGTTTTTAGTAATGCTTCCTTTAAATAAATTACTTGAGTACTACAGTGAATTATTCTTACTGGCTTTAACTGAAGCTAGAGCTCTTTGACTTTATATAAGCACACATAATATAGACTCACTGGCTAGGGCATTAAAAGCATTGTGAAATTAAGCTAAAGGGTGTGCCACTTGCTCAACAGCACCATCAGCCCAAGTCAGTCTACTGGCGCTCCCTACAGTTCCTTCACTGAAATTACAGAGATCTATGATGTGCCAGAAACAGAAAAGGGAGGGGGAAAAAAAAAAACAAAAACACACAACATGAAAACTAATGGGAGTTGCGAGTTTTACAACTGAAATCTGGTTGGAGGGGGACCCTGAAAATCTGATCTCCATTTGCATTATGGGACAAGAGAACAATGAGACCAATAGAAAAATTACAGTAATGGTGTGACTGGATAATATTGTAGGCCTGATATCTTCCTCTGTGCCTTTGGGAGGAATATCCTCCAGATGACGCATTTTAGCTAGTACTCAAGTTTTCCACCTGAGGGCAACAGTCTCAAAGGAGTCAGTTTGTTTCTAGGTCCATCAGGGTTGATTATTAAAGATTACCCACCTAACACAACAAGGTTTGTCCATAGTCCGTAGTAGCGGGAAAGCAAGCCGAGTTGCTCCCAAAAGCAGAGTCACAATTTGTAGTTTGGACTTACACTTCACATTTGTGAAGTTGCAGTGCTCAGTATTAGAAAGGTATAAGCTTATTTTAATGTCTGTAAATGAAGCAAATGTGATTTCATTTAAGGAAACGAGCAATAGAGGTACTGAACTATAACGGCCACACAGCAGGCAAGTAGCACATTGAGCCTTTTATGGCACTCCTGCTTCACTGGGCAGTCACAGTGGACAACAGGAAAGCTGGGAGGAAGGGATAACAGCCTTGAGCCAGATTCCGACAATGTGAGCTTCCGTGCTACACCCGAGTTTGCCTTCAAAAGTCCCTTCAAAGCCAAACCATTAGCCTTCTCACGCTACGATCTAACAAGAGGAAAGGTAAATATACCCAGGCAGGTCTACTCTCTAGGCTTATTGTACATCTTGATGCAAGCCAAAACTCAAATTTCAGTCTCCAACACCATCAGCAGCATGTTATCAATAAATCAAACCCCTTTTTAAATGATCTACTTGCCAAGTACACCCACCTGCCACACCTGGTCGTCTCAGACGTCTGCATTTTTTCTATCACTGTTACCACAAGCAACTATTTAATTAAGCAAACCAATAGTGGGGTAAAGGTGAGCGCTACCACCTGAAGGTGTTACTGCCACAAAAAGCAACTGAGACAGACATTTACAGAGTAATGACCCAGCTAGGAATTGGTGTAGTTTGAAACAAGAGACAGGAGCTGCTGAAGAGACAATGGACCACAATAGCCCAAACTGTAGTAGTAATGGGACAAATAGCCCTTACAACCGGCCAGCCTGCAATCCCTCTGTTGACATGCAATTTTAAGCCTGGGCATCGCCTCAACTGTTGCTGGGTGAGGAATTTCTCATGTAATGCCTGGCAGGTTGGGACATGATATACAGACTTTAACGTCTGGGGGGGGGGGGGGAGAAGAAAAAAAAAAAAAAAAAGACACCACCTTACCACAAACAAGCTGCCTTACTTGAACCTATAATAAAAAGGTATTACAGTACAGACAGGGATGTAGCAGAGGAGTAAAGCTACCTAAACACTTTTTTCCATTTGTGGAATAAACTTTACCCACCTTTTTCCTGAGGTGGAAATACAGCTCATGGGATGGGAAACGATGCTTTTCTGACTAGACTGTTTGTTTTGCATTATGATGATCATCAACTAGGAAGTCACACTCTACTTTGTTTTCACAACATATAGCACATATGCATACAGCACATATGTATATAGCACATATGACAGAAACACACCCAGTCTGACAACAGCCCGAGCGCTGGAAACACAACACTAAAAAAGTAAGCTAAAAAAGGCAAAAAGAACCAGTTCTCAAATACTAGAGCACGTTGTCTAGCGCATGAAAGACAGTGCTCAACAAAACGTGCTTGACAGGATTGCTTGTGCTTCTGTGAGCATAACATAAACCATTTGGTTAACGGCACTTGGACAGCCTACGGTTCTTCATCGCTCATGGAAAGCTGATAGGCTGTAGAGGAACATGCATTTGTAGTTAGACAACATTTATCTAACCCTTACCACAAAGAACGAATCTTGTACAATTTATTAGGATAATAAAAATAAATATCAGCAACACTATAAACTAGATAGTATTCTATGGGAATATTATAGGAATACCATGAGATAAAAAAAATAATTATAAAAAGGTCACTAAACTCACTGTAGTGTGTCTCCTAGTTTTTAAACCTCCTGCTTTATTTGTTAATATAACATTTTCAATTAGGAGGAACCAAAACTGCAGCATTTTTCATAAAAAACTAAAAAAAAAACACAGCAAACGAATCAATTAACCAGACATTTAAGGCGTTTTCTTTTTTCCTCACCGATTGCAAAGCAGAATCCAACTGCAAAAACGCGGAGAATAACGCCGTTCATCTTGAAAATAAGGTTGCAAACTCGACGGGACTAGACCGTTATAATCTTGATTCAACAACGAAGTTGTTCCGCATCACACTATTTATAATCGTCCACCTCCCATCCAAACGTCACCGTTATCCAATCAGAGGGAGTGGTTGGGACATGCACACCCTTTTTTTTAACCGTCCCACCTGCCGTTAACAGGTAGGGGGTAGAATATTTTACTAACTTTGTGTATGGTGCTCAAAAGTGAGTTTATAGTGACCATATCGTACTTATTATCTGCTATGGTATCACTATAATATTCCTATTGGAACTTGTGTCTTATTGTGTTTCATGGCATTTTATCTCCCATGGCGTCACTGTGTTATTGCCACAGGTATCTATAGGTTTCATTGGATATTTGTATAGTATCCTTCTGACATTTATTCTAGGATTACTATACACAACAGAATCATCAGTGTTAATTTAACCTGCCCAGAGCCACATCAGCTCTGAGTCACATGCAACTCTCCATTCAACACTCAGTCAACTCCAAATGATTGTCACTGAAAACTCGGTGGCTCTTTTTTTAGGAAGAGACAGCTGCATTTACTTTATGAATCAAGATGACCCAATCAAGGTGATTAAGTTGAGCACAGGCCTAGGAGATGCTCTCTTGGGGTTATATAAGCCTGGGAGTTGACATTAAAGTATAATATTGAGAACATTATTTATGTTTCAACTCCTTTTTTTAAACTATCTGAACCAGAACCAGGTTAACAAACACTCATCCTAATCTATCATGGTCTCAAGAACTGCTCAATACATACAAATTGTTTAGAGGCATGCCCTTTTTAAAAACTAGTTGTTTAGCTGAGTGTTTCCTATTGATAAGGCAAGTTTATTTGTATAGCACCTTTCATACATAAGGCAGTTCAAAGTGCTTTATATGAGGCATTAAAAGACATTTAATACAAGGACATTTATAAACTGACATTTATAAACTGTCCATTCGAGAATAAATAAATAAATGAATGAATGAATGAATAAAGACATTTTAAATAAAAAATAAAATCACAGTGCAAAAGGAATAAAAGTCATAGTGTACGTTTCCAGTTCAGCAGAAAGTGGTGGTGAACAGTAACATTTTTAGTCTGGACTTAAAAGTAGTTATTGTGGGAGCAAGTCTCAGTTCTTCTGGACGTTTGTTCCAGCTATTTGTTGCATTGATTGATTGATTGGTTGATTAGAATGGCATCCTGGTGATAAGTGGGATAGGGTCCATGTACATCCAACATCATGGGTTTGAATCTTGCATGTCATCCCCCTCTCTCCACCAACACTTCCTGTTGTTCTCCAGTGTGTGTGGTCTGCTAAGCAGGAACGAAATCAAACTAATCTAAGAAAAACAAGTGTTTTTTTCCCCTTCTAAATCCACACGTACGTGCCTCCACTGTGCTAATTGGACGAGGCTGGAGTGTGTTGTACCAATAGGATAGCACCAATAGACACCACTGACCTGCAGGGACTACTCATAATATAAATTAGACATAGTCAACTACATTGTCTATATGATCAGAAATGTGTCTGATGTTTCCCAGTTGATGAAAATATGAGATGTATCTGTTGCTCTCAAAACGTCATTTCTCTCGGGTTACGTTTTCACGTCTTTGTCTCTTTGTTTTAGTTTTTTTGCACACAGTAAAATAGACAGTAGATTACAGATCATGTTATCATGAACATACAATCATACAGTAATATCATACATTCTCTCTTTGTTTTGAAACAGGAATAAACGGTGATTTGTGCAGGTCATATTATATTAAAAGTGGTTTAGGCTCAGGAAGAGCCAACAAGGTGTGAATAGTGAGTAAAGTACCTACCATCTACCATAGGATTCAGCGTTCATTTTTGAAATTGTTTCAGGAGCACAAATTTACTATTGTGCACATGGGCAAATAGGATTGTCTTCCCAAAGCCAGTTGAACATGATAACATGTTGGAACAGCTCCTTGATGAAGCAGTTTCTTGCTGGAGTTGATGACTCAAGTTACATAACAAGCATTCAGACATGTATGTCTGTCAAGAGTCTAACTGGCTGGGTTTAATCAAATTTCTTTTATCCCAACATAGACTCAAAGAAGAGTTGAGGCTGTTCATCCTGGGCATCCAAGAAGCTCGATAGAGGAGAACCAGTGATCGATTTGCCTGTGCATACCTTCATTCAAAGAGGGAGCTAAATTATAGTATTCAAGCAAGTCCAGTCCTGCCCTGAATGTATCTAACAGCATTTCCCTGTGAGTCTGTTTGTCTCCTCGTGTTTGTCAGCTTTGCAAATATCCCCTGGAGAAAAAGACAAAGCACTTTGCAAATAACTGACACTGGTGACTTAAATGGGACAGTTTTGTTTCGCCACACCGTCGGTATGAGATTCAGCAAGACTGGCGTTGCTATGTGTTTTGTCAAGAGCCATTTAATGATTTTCTGTGATGTAACTTTAAGTGGCATGATTTTATCTCCTGTAAAGGGGGAGGGGGGGGCAGTTATGCAATGGCATATTCAGAGTCATCATTTGAAATACTTCACCAAGGGGGAGGTTGTTTTGGCCCGGTGAAATGCCGTCATTGTTTTGCCCACAGATCCTCAAATCTCCGACATGTTTCTCAACTCTTGTCACGGGGAAGGAGGCTGGCTGGGGGCGGAAACAGCCAAGCTAATCCCCCTTCCCATCAGCACAGCACAGCACGGACAATAAGACAATTAAGAAGGTTAACAACTACTTTGGGGGGGAAGAAGAACAAAGGAGGGAGAGGTTAATCCTTCCCATTCTAAAGATATTAAAAGCCAATAAGGGAATTCCCACTTTCTATTAATACACAGATGGTAAAGTTTGGGTTCATGCTTCATGCTGCAGGGTGGTGGATCTGTCTCTGTCAGCCTTATCACAATGTTTTACATCTTTGCTCACTTCACTTTGCATCGACTGAAACATAATATTTGGCAAGAAAGTCACTAAAGGGCTTATTTTCTATACCAATAATATCCAGGATCATACTGAGTTTTTTTTTTAATATATTGTGTGTGGTCTCCTGTGTGGTTGCCTATGGAGATAATTGATGGTTGTTGCACACCAAATCATATTACAAAGGCTTCCCAGAAAAATGTCTGAGTAAAGACAAGAAAATAGTACAATACTGCGTGGGGTGTGGCCGAGCAGAGGCAGAGCATTTCACATGACTATGAGCGGCTGAGCTGACACACTATGACACCGCAAACAGTCTCAACGCTGTTCTCTCCTGTCACATTCATCCCCGTCCCCGTCCCCCCACCCGGGCTGAAAATATTCCGGCCTCAGAGCACACAGACACCTTTCATCCTTCCTTTTCCGCCGCAGAGCTTCAGAGAAAGAGGGAGAGAGAGAGAGAGAGGGAGAGACAGAATACACACTCACAAAAAGTCTCAACTCAACTGTAGGATGTTGTTACACACAAACAAGACGTGAAGGAGGGATTCCTCTACCACGGTGTCCACAGACTTGAAAGGAGCAGCTGATGGAGGAGGAGGAGGAGGAGGAGGAGGAGGCAACAGGGCTGGTCCCGCGCTGTGGTCTGAGGTTACCCTGAGTCATGACGGATCCTCCTCGACTCCTGGAAAAACTGACTGGGCAAGGCCACATGAACCGTCGGGCCCTACCACTCATTTTACCAAGAGACAGCAAAGGGAAAAACAGCACTTTTATGAGTCATGTGTAAGGAAGCTGTACCCTAGTTTCTGTCGGTTGTTTGTTTGCGACAGGTGTTTGTGTGGTTGTTTGTGAGGCGTGTGCCGGGATGGCGAGGCCGTGGCCAGATTCATTGCAAAAAACAAAAGTTGAACTCTGGAAAAAAAAAAAAAACAGTTACAGAAGGCGGGCAGAGGATTATGTTGTCTTAATTATTTACTAAACTATTTCTGCGTGTCTCAACTATACTGTTACTCAGTCATGGGAAATGTCATGCCAACCACACCCAGAAGCCTCTCTCTCTCTCACAGCGCCCCCCTCTATCAGCACAGGAAATCTGCCTATCCTTCCAGATTCAAAACACACACACACACACACACACACTCTGAGATAATCCTTCATTGTGGGATCTGCTTTTACAGTGCGGTTATATGATACGTTTAAGCGACCGCTCAATGGTTAAAATAACATGTTACTCACATTCCTGCCTTTAATGCCTCAGAAATACATGCACGCATGTGGAAAGATGACATTGTCGAGTGTTTCACGAGCGCCAAGCTCTCCGCCGACACTGTGTGGCGAGGGAAGAGAACAGCAGCGACCACCGCCGATCGCCACAAATGAAGTCAAAAAGCACAGAAATGTATGAAAAGAAAATAGAAGTTTATTGAGAATTCTGAATCTTGCTCACCCTTCCACAAGTAGCAGAAAGACAACAACATGGACGAACATTAATTTAAAATCTGGACAAAGAAAATCCCATCCTTATTTGTTCAGGAAATAAAAAAAACAAAAACAAAATACATACTCAAGCAATCCATTTTCCGTCACACAAAATTAAAAGTATACAGAGGGAGGAGGGCACATTTAGAGTATCCGCCCCGCTGTGTCAGAAACGAACGGGTTCTCGGCAGAGCGGCTGGTATTCTGTCACTAGATCTCGACATAAACAATCCTACTGTGAAGTGGAGGGACGCCGGTAGAAATCAGTGCAGTCGTGGAGAGAGCTGTAGGATTCAGATTGTCTAAATTCCTTCCTTTCTCTGCGTCTCCTCCGTGACCTCGCTAGCAGACAGACAGTCTATGAGGGAGGTGAAGCTGCGAGGGGAAGGGAACAATACAAAACGCAGCCCTGGCCTGCTGTCCTGGGACACGTCTGGGGGGGGGGGAAATGTAGCACAGGTTACATCCTCACTACGTTGCAGTACCAATACAGTTGTTTGACACACACACAGACAGCTGGAGATTACAAATTTTGGAGCGATTCTGAAACAAATTCACCTTGACCTCTATCTATTTCCCTAATCTCTACATCCAAGACAAGCGCTCATGCCCTGTAAAACCAAAAAAAACAACAAAACCAAAACAAAATCACAGCACCTGCGTGTCTTCTCAACATCGTATGGCAGATTTAACAGAATACTCTGCGTTGTGTGAAAATGACGACGACGCCACGCAACAACAGACCGATAAAAAGCCCGTAACCAAGATTAGAAACGACACGTGCTAAGAGCGTCACCCGTCGTCCAAACTGTCTCTGTGAGTGCCAGCCTGAGTGTACATGCACTTGGGGGGGGGTGGGGGGGTTAACGAAGGGGCAATTGACTTACAATGAATGAGGGTTTACCACCACCCTTTACCAAACTGTGCCAAATACAGAACATAAATAAGAGCCAGAGATGGAATCAACGCTGCCATTGCACTTTTAGCTTTCCATCTATGGCCCGAGACATAAAAACCCTTCAAAAAGGAGGAGAGTTCCTGTGGGAGCAAATGGGGAACGTCACCAATAGTAGAACAATGGTCTCCCTATGAGTGACATTGCCCACAGTGTGCTAGTAACGTGAGTGAACAGCAGCAGCAGCAGCAGCATGGAGCCTCTGTATTGTTAGACTTCCTCCAACCTCATTCCTGTTTTGGCACTGATGAGTTTGGTAAGGTACGTGCATGGTATCCCAAGTGTGTGCGGTTGCATTTGTGTGTGTGTGCGTGTGTGTATGTGTGTGATTAAGATCATGGCTGTGCGTTTTTCTTTTGTCTCGCTCACACTCAAAATCCTTACACATCGTTTTCGTTTGCCCTAATCTAAACCAAATAATACAGTCTTCAGGGTGGGGAGGGGACATCTGAAGTGGAGCTTTATAATGCAGGTGACCCATCCCCTTCTGATGATAATTCTCCTCTTTCTGTCTCTCTCCATCCATCTCCTTCTTCTTCTTTGTCCTTCCTGGGGGCTCTAGCGGATGGCCTTGACCGGGCTCTTGAAGCTGGAGGCTGCTTGCAGCTGGAGCTGGTAGGCCATGGGGTGGATCTTGAACCCATACAGCCTGGGGGAAGAGGTACATGACAAACACCTATGAACGTTTGTTCCAGATATGATGATAAGAATACCAAACACCATGAGTGGGGAAGATTTCAAGTCAGATTTCAGTCAATTTCATCCATTATTAATTTTGTCAACAAAAAAATTACTTTGCTGACAAACCTGTAACTTACAAAAACTAGATACTATGAGACTTCAAATAAAAATGACAAGCCTAAAATGATGTAGTGTCTTACAAGATATAAACAAAACCAGGGGATTAACGGGTATTACAAAATGATGAAAAGCTGTTTAACATTATGCTTAGCAATGCATTTGCTTTTAGGGAAGAGAACATAAAAACTTGTTCTCAATCTCTCACCATCGCCCTTCACCCCACCCTTATGCTCACAGACAGCGCATGTCCCTCCCTCACATGTGACATTTGCAGGCAGCAGTTCACACAAGGTTAGATGGCTCATTAAAAAGATAAATAGAGAAGGTAAATATATTTATTCTGGTGCATTCATAAAACTAAGTCTAAAACTAAGTCAAGTGTGGAAACAAAGAGGCTGCAAGGCTTATAACATCAATATGGTGATCCAAGAAGAATATCCCCTATTAAAAACAAAACATTAGTCAGTCATCAGCTATCTAGTTATCGGTTGTGGTGTTTTGCCTTATTTGGCCTAAAAGAATAATAATAATAAAAAAGAAAATAAAAGGTATCTGGAAATATATTTTGTAGAAGGCTAAATATGTCTGTCATTAGGTTTGTTGGAGATGAATGCAGGCAGGCAGGTGCTCCACCAGTCTGTTTAATCAGGATAGGCTTGGTTTTTTGGATGGGAATGATGCCTGTATGCTTTTGACCGTTTTTTGTGAATCTAGACTGCTTTTATGGCGGCTTACTGTTCTGGAAAGCAAACGACAGAAATCCATTGTAGTGATGGAAAACTTTGGCCTGCCATACTAACCTTGGAACAAACTGATTGGCGGGCCTCTTGGGCCTGTACTCAGGGTGCACCATGAAGAGCATGTGGGGGAAGCCAGTGCCAAAATAGGCGCCATCTGTGTGGTGGTGCCTGGAGGACTTGGGTGTGTAGACGTCCATGCACTTAGGGCAGTACAACTTGACCATGGCCTCTCCTGGGATGTCGGACAGGCCTGTGGCAGGAGAGGAGAAAGAGAGGGAGAGACAGAGGGAAAGAGGAATATCACAAAAGAAGACTTAAAACCTGAAGAGGGGTTTCAAAGACACTTTTCTTGGTGTTCCCAGTCCCATTAAGTACAAGGTACAATTTGATGTACAGAAAACGTATTAAATAAATCCATCCATGTACACTGAGCAAACAGGTGGTCACAGTTGAAAAGCTGTCAAAGGAAAATACTTGTTGACCTCTTGGTCTTTACAATGGTAATTAAACTACTCATGCAGAACATTCATTTGAAAATTAGATGAAAAACTACTGGCATATAAAATGTTACAGAATATCTTGATCCCCATGTAATCCTCTCTTTCAATATTGTGCAATTAACATCAAGTAACAATTTTCAGATAATAATAATATGGATATATTGCATATTGGAATGAAACCCTTGCATCAATCTCTCTTTACTCACCAATGGGAAGCATAGGCTGATTCTCACAATACACCCGGGGGCAATATCCAAAGTCTCCCTGCTGATACTTCTCCAACTGAAAAGGTAGAGACGAGCATCACAAGAGTCAATGATAGGAAGCTCCAAGTCCTATCTTACAAATGTCACTCCTCTAACTGGAAGGTCAAACTCAAAACTTTACGCGCTTGACCTCTTTTTAAAACTTTTAGTGAAAATGCATGTCCACCTTTTCCAGTATATCTTAAAATGCAGGCCAGGACAAAAGATACCAAGGGGATATTTGGTGAAATGGGACTTGTTGATCTGGCATAACTGGAAACGCCGCATGATGTAAATATAATTTTGCAGCTCTGAGAAGTAAAATGGTCCCAGATTAGAGAGTAGATTCTGGCCAAATTACTAAATTGAACATAAAAATCTAAAACAAACTCTGATCAAAAGGATTATTTTGGTCTCTAAGGTTCGCTTTAGGAAGCACATCTCCAGTGAGGCTAGGTTTATAATCAACTTAATTGATGATTATTACAAAAAAAACAATCCACTCTGCAAACAGGAGCCTTTTTCTGCCCTATGAGAAATTAAGTAGTAGTGTTGAGAGGACTTGAGCGTTTTAATCTCACATGATGGAAATGCCTTTCTTCAATGTTTCTTCAAACACCCTAACAAAAACTGATTTACTGAGGCAGCTAGCACCTACCATCTGTGCAATGCCTCGATTGGTGAGGATGTAGCGCGCATGGATGAGGCCGTACAGCATCTCAGCTGCCTGCTCTATCAGGTCACTCTGGTTGGGGTTGTCCTCCAACTCCTCATCTGATGACACAAACCAAGGGAGGGAAGGCAGCACCTTTTTGTTATTCTCATCGTTCTCATTCTGACAGTTTACAGAGATGCACAAAAGTGGTCAGAAAGAGGGGGGACACCAAAAATGAAACAAAGAAAGTGCCCTTGTTACGTGTTATCAAAGCCTGATACATCAATGGATCTTTGAAATTCAGGGAACAAAAAACTGCAACAGTTCTGAAGGAACCTGAGGAAGATCCCGTTGTGGTGGAAATCGTGCTTTTTGTGCCGTCTCAAAGATCCAATTGAATGTAGTATGGTTTGAAAACAAAGTGCTATTATTGTGCATGTATACGACAACCACAATGCTTGACTAGAATTCAAAGTGGGGATGTATTCATTTAAGTTGCTGACCTGGTTCTAGGTCCAGGATCATGTCTAGGGCCTGGCGATAGTGGGGGACCTGCTCATTGAGCCCCGTCAGATTGAACTTGTCCTGGATGTAGTCTTCATCCACCTGTCATTGGAGAAATCAAGAGATGACAAAACGAATTGAGATGTGTTATTGTGGCATATAACTGGAGAATTATGGAACTATGTGTAGATGATAGGGGTGAGATGGGGAGTAAAGGGAAGATAATGTTTGCTACTCACCTCACAGAAAAATTCATTCCCCCTCAGTCCACAGAACCAGGAAATCCATGATACTTCTTCTGAACTGCTCATCTCTGGAGACTTAGGAGAAGTGAGAGAGCACACACACACACACACCTCAGTGCCGATTGGAAATATTGAAATGTGGATCGATGTATGGACGGACTATGAATCAATGAACCTTCTCAACGGTGAAGCGCTCTAAAAATGACCGGCAGTCTCGGTATTCAAAATTCAACCAGGTGTCTTCTCACTATCGGTTTATGACCAAAGACACGACTCTGAAACCATTAAAACTACTGAGTAACTATGATCGCCGAAAGCTGACACAGCGGCTAGGCTCACAACCTAACGTTATTAGGTTAACCTTAGTTTGATTTCAAAAGGTAAGCTTGCAGCTCCCGTGTGTACAATAAACGTGAGAATACAGTCGTCGTAAACATTTGTTATTGGTGATAAATCAAACGTAAACGGCAATGCGTCAAGGCTCGACGATAAATAGTTAATAGCAAACGTTAGCTCGCTAAGTTAAAACTCGCTAGCGGCTAAGCGACCTAAAAATGAAATTCAATATGGCGCATCGTTAGGAACTAGGCCGCATGCAGAAGATCAACGTTTTGTGGCGCTAAGTAGACCTCAGCTGTAAACGCAGCAAATACAATCATGCGGGTAATTCTGCCAACTTACCCAGTCTTCAACTTTTCCGCTCTTGTAAAATATGACAGATCTAAAATTCAGCTATCTTGCGAGTGTAAATAAGATGGACACCACCTCCCAGTTCACCCTCTAGGCGACGTACGGTGCGTAGTGACGTCATTATCGAAATAGGCAATGCGTACTGACGTACCCCGTTAGGGTCTGGTTAGCGCCAGGGGTCCTTTTGTGCAGTGGACAACTCAGGATACTCTGATATAATTTCAGTCACTGATTTGAAGTTTTTCTGACAATAAATGATCAATAAAATCAGCAGTCATATGTACAAAACAGCTAATTTTGACAATGTCTAACATTGACATGTCTTGACTTGCTGATGACTACTGGCTGTATGACACACTGTCTGCTTTTTCATGAAACAATCTTCAAGCTCATACTCTGAGCTGTGTACCTAAACCTATACCTGCTATAGTAGAACTATATAATGTCTCGTGTTGATATATTTGCCTTTGTAGAAGCGTTTTATTAATGACACTAGGCCATATTATGGTGAAGGTAATGTATATATAGAGCTGCTTTCACACATGCAGTGCAACCCTGAACTTATCTAGACATTACTCGGAGGAGTTGTATGTGTGAAAAGCAAATGTCCGAACCAGTTCTGAAAACTGAACAGACACCCAGCACCCTAGTCTAAAATCCATTTTATCGCAGAGTAGGCTTAAGTCTGAATGGAGGGGATGGAAATACCACTAAAAGTGCCCTAAACAAATACTAGGAGATGGCAGATTTAAGGGAAATGGCTTTGGATGGAAGATGGCTATTTCCTAAGGCTAAAGTTGATTTCAGTATCACGAAATAAAGAAAGATTGCGTGGAAAGTGAAATAGGACACTGTGCAAACCAGTATATAAGGACAGGCAGGGCGGTGCTGTGTATTGACTCTGCAGCAGTACTTTTAAGTTTACAGACTATGAAGTCAATCAGGGAAGATCTAATGTTTGAAATGTTTCAATGTTTATTTAGATTTCAGAGATTGGGGAATAGAGGTAGAATTTTGTTGGGTACCCGGCTGCTCATGTGGGATTAAAGGGTAATGAGTTTGCAGACAGGATGGCTAAAAGATCACTAAATATGAGGCATATCATTGACATACCATTTGGAAAAGGGGAAGGTAAAGCACTAATCAAAAAAAAAAAATCAGAACTTTGGCAGAAAAAGTGGGATGAGGACAGTAAGGGCAGAACATACTAGAAACATACTACAAAAGACAGTTAGAGCACAGAGTGTTAAAGGGAGAAGTAGAAGTAGTTCTATCCAGACTAAGGTTTGATCACACTGGTTTAAATAAGACTTTATTTCTATTGGGATAAGTAAACTCACAAGTATGTGTGCATTGTAATGTAACTGAAAATGTTGAACACGTAATAATGGAATGTGTAAAATATAATGAAGAAAGGGTAAGACTACAACAAAGGGTGAGAGAGACAGGACGAGGATGGGATTTGGAAGGGATACCAGGAACAAATGGACACAGAGAGGGGTAGCCTAATAGATTTCTTAATAAACACCGGATTGTATAATATAATATATAATATATATATTAATTCTCTATAGACTAATGTAAACTAGATCCTGTTCTTCATACTCCGATACGGTAGGTGGCGGTATGCATCCATAGTGGTATTGCAATCCGACAAAAACGCGAAAGAAGAAGAAGAAGTCTCCCGAGTACCACTAATAGCTACCCCTCTTCTTTTGAAAGTGGGGCTGGGAGTCCAGGGATTGGTGATGGAGGTGGTGCTGCTGGAGGTGGTGTAGGGATTGGTGCTGGAGGTGGTGCAGGGAGTGGTGCTGGAGGTGATGCAGCTGGAGGTGGTGCAGGGAGTGGTGCAGCTGGAGGTGGTGCAGGGAGTGGTGCTGCTGGAGGTGGTGCAGGGAGTGGTGCTGGAGGTGGTGCAGCTGGAGGTGGTGCAGGGAGTGGTGCTGCTGGAGGTGGTGCAGGGAGTGGTGCTGGAGGTGGTGCAGGGAGTGGTGCTGCTGGAGGTGGTGCAGTGAGTGGTGCTGCTGGAGGTGGTGCAGGAGGTCCAGGTAGTGGTGTTGGGGATGGTGCTGGGGGTCCTGTGTTGGTACATCTTCTGATGTGTAAAATAAATCCTGCTTTTTGGTTCACAGTTACTCCACATTTGAAGCAATGGTAATGGGTTGATGCCTTGCAACCCAAATTGCATCTGTACACCCGTTTCCCTGGAACACATGACGGAACACGTTTCAGATTTTAAAACATTGAGAGAGAGAGAGAGAGAGAGAGAGACAAGACTACATACATGGAAAACACAGAGAAGAATAACTTGCACAGTCACTCCAACATTTTAAATCTAGGTCTACAACGAAGCTTCAATAATGTGAACTTCATGATAACAAAGAGGACAAAAAAAATCATTCGTTTACACACCTGCATGAACAACCACATGTTTCCGGTGACCCAAAATATGGACATTTGCACGGGCCACAGACCTGGTCTGAAATTCAGCCCGACTGCAAAAGGGACAATGAAATAAATCATTGTCTGCAAGTGCAGTCGGATTTGATGAGGCGTCAGTTATTATTGTTGGATGCATCTAAATTTAAAACAACAAAACATCAGTAACGTTACAGACAGCAGTCTTTAGAACATAAATAGGCCACTATACTTTATATAGGCTAAGTTACAACCGAACTCACTGAGGGGGTGATATAATGTGGGGTCGTGCATGGCTCGTGACATATTCAATAAATCAATAAATACATTTTTTTCCCTTTATAAATGGTAAGCCTTTCCATTGCCACCTCACTCAAATTTTGTTGGAGATTAAGGCCAAACAGTTCCAATTCACTGTCAAAAAAGAAAGGAAAACATTTACATTTTTTTATTCAGTGACAGATTACAATGAGGACAATTTACTATAACCTGTAGTTTCCTGACCACAGGTTGGGTTGAAAGTGGGGCTGGGAGTCCAGGGATTGGTGATGGAGATGGTGCAGGAGGTGGTGCTGCTGGAGGTGGTTTAGGGAGTGGTGCTGCTGGAGGTCCAGGTAGTGGTGTTGGGGATAGTGCTGGGGGTCCTGTGTTGGCACATCTTCTGATGTGTAAAATAAATCCTGCTTTTTGGTTCACAGTTACTCCACATTTGAAGCAATGGTAATGGGTTGATGCCTTGCAACCCAAATTGCATCTGTACACCCGTTTCCCTGGAACACATGACGGAACACATGTTTCAGATTTTAAAACATTAAGAGAGAGAGAGAGAGAGAGAGAGAGAGAGAGAGAGAGAGAGAGAGAGAACACAAGAACTCCATACACTAGGGAGAGAAGGAAAACAAGGCACAGAATAACTTATAACAAAACAGGGCAAAACCATGACAAACAGGATAGTAAATACAGATGTGTGCATTGGCACAGTCACTCCAACATTTTAAATCTAGGTCTACAACTAAGCTTCAATAATGTGAACTTTACAACAAAGAGGACAACAAATTTACATAAAATGTATTTTCATTTACACACCTGCATGAACGACCACATGTTTCCGGTGACCCAAAACATGGGCATTTGCACGGGCCACAGACCTGGTCTGAAATTCAGCCCGACTGCAAAAGGGACAATGAAATAAATCATTGTCTGCAAGTGCAGTCGGATTTGATGAGGCGCCAGTTATTATTGTTGGATGCATCTAAAATGAAAACAACAAAAAGAACATAAATACGCCACTATGCTTTATATAGGCTTTATATAAGTTACGAACTCATTGAAGTTACATACACTTGGATTGTTTAACTGTTAACTAGTAGACTATCTTATAATGGACAGAAGCTAACATTAGCTAACTTTACATTAGCGAGTTTTTTCAACATTCAGTTTAAGTTGAACGCCACATGAATATGATGACTTTGCATTAATATTAGTTACCTAGTTATTACGTTAGCTTGAGACTAACATTTTTTTACACGATATTTCAAAAACCAACATTAAAATCAATAACATTTTGTAGATAATGTTATCTGGCTAGTATCTATATCATTCATTAATATTGATGTGAACATGTTACAAAAAAATGATTGACAGTTACCTATATATATGTGTAGTTACCCGCCTTCTCAAAGTCGCCAGTCGAGCGAGTGGGCGTGTTGATGACGTATTTATCATGCGACTGGCGCGAAACCGGGATAATACAAACATTCAAGGGTGATGAAGAAGGTGACAAGATAGGATAAAGAAGACAAGACAGAATACGAAATAATTAAACAGATACAAGGCACTGCAACTCGGTTGTGTACGACCAAATTACCAAGAGCCTACGCGGTCTCTCGTGCTTCCATGTAGCCTTGATTCTTGATTCTGATTCTCACACCGCGTGCACGGAGTGTAGCTGCTTTGTACTCGTTTCTGCTTGCCTGTATATCGCTTTCCACCCTTTCGTCGATACTGCGGATACTAGAACTACATTTACTACATTTGACATCAACGCAAAAACGTTGCGTTCCGCCATCTTCGTGTTGTAAACAAAACACTGCGATTTCCGCAGCGTACTTTTTGCGTCATTGGCCATATACAGCCATCATGTGGAACCAAGCACTGTACTGCTCTGCTGGCAAACCTGCACTAACCTAACATCTCTGATAAAATGTTTGTGTAGGGGTTTGTGTGTATCCCTTGGAGAAATAAATGTTAAGACAAATTCCAATTATCTCATCTAAATTGGCCAAAGCATTGTACTTCATGTACCTGGAAGAATGAAACACGCAATTGAGATTTTCCATTAAAACAAAAGAAGTTTATTTAACTTTTTTTCTCTGTATAATTTTATTATAATAAGACACTTCTCTGCTTGTACATTGCTCCCTTGAACTTAAAAATGGCAACAATTGTTTGTGGGAATGTAAGTTGGGGTAGACAAAACTTAGATACATACCAATATACATACATGTGTGTATATTACGGTTCCATTAATAAACCATAAATGCTAGAACAGCTTGAATCACTCCAGGTACCTTGTAATGCTGGAAATATAGTACAATCTTTGAGTATTTTTCTGGAATACACTACTTTTTATTTTAACATGGGTACATACAATATGCGCACATCAACGTTAGGAGTTAAGGAGGGATGGAGGACTCTTTGAGCCAGTGTTAAGTGTACGGCTACCAATATATTACCAGTTAACAGGCAAGGCAAGCTGCACCCATGGATGTGTTCATGCTTAGAAGCCATAGTGAAAAATAAAATATATCCAACTTCACTTTGCCTGCTTAAGATTGTTTGCTAAAATTACACCAAACATAAATGGTTACAGTTTTCCACTTTGTTCATTTGGTTGAACATATACACACATTTGAATGTATATATACGTGGATGTATTTAAGAAAGAAAAACTGTTAAATTGTCATAATATTGGTTAAAATCAAGTGTGGGCAAACGAGGCAGAAAGTGTTTGCCATTCATGTTACCCTCCTGTCCCCTCCCCAGGTTATTATACAGACGCCAGAAAATGCACAAGTGCGCGCACACACACACACAGATACACATAATCAAATGCCCTACTCACAACATCCCAGAGCCGATCTTAAAACTGTTGTCAGTAAACAAACAAACCCCAACTTACAGCAGTGACAGATTTGATGCAGATGAGAATAAAATATTTATTTAGTTCACCTTGGATGTCATCGCCACTAATTTTCAAGCTGTGTGCCATTTTGTGACTTGTGTGATACAAATGTAAGCCTACATCAAGCCAATGAGATTTCCTGTAACACTCAAGAGGTCGGCATTATCCGTTGCAAATTAATGTTTGGAAACCGCGTGGTGAACGGTAGTAGGTGGCGTGGGACACTTGCCACCATTTCAGCATAGTCCTGAATTCAATTTGTTTGGGCTACTGTATATGGTTGCCACCCTCGACTGAAACAGCCATCTTGAAAACGTACACTTTGAAAATACTTCCTCATACAAGGAGCTCTTTCCAGTCCTTCTTAGTCAAAAGGAGTCTCCACAAGAGCACAGAGAGTGCATCCCTGCATGCAGGACAGCAGGGTAGGTATAATAGTACAACACTCAGACAGCCTATCCTAGTACTCTGGGCCCAGACAGAGTACCAGTCCTGTTGCATCATGTGTAACTTTTCTCAAATCAGATAACACAGAAAAGAAAAAAATAACACCAACCATGGATTTTGTTATACTACAAGGAGTGCTTATTAGAATGTATTCAATTATCTATTGAAGCATAAACCATTTTCTGAAAGTAAATACTCAAACATTTTCTTTACTTCATGACCTACATTTTCATTGAACTTATTTTTCTCCTAACAAGATGGGTAATTCAGCTGAAAGTATCTTTGAGGAAGAAAAAACATTTCCATAAAAATGGAAGTCATTGAAAAAAAACATAATGGTAAAAAATAAAGCCACCAAGCTAACAATTGTGTCTTCTTAGGGTAAACAAAACTCAGTAAAAGAACGGGAGAGAAAAATCATCCTTGGGAAACTTCCATTTTTGCAGTGTGCAGAACTTCTGCAGGTAAAGAGGATGCTACCACGAGGCTGAAAAAGCCTTTCCTAAAAAGGATCAACCAAGAGCAATGAAAAGTCATAGAGCAGGTCAACAACTGGGGGGAAAAAATAAAAAATAAATTCACACCGTCTATCTGAACAAGCAGCAGAAACATTGATATTAGAGACAAATCAATACAAGTGTGGGTGAGCAGTAGTACTTCAATGGGTCGGTTATCACAGTAATCAGACATACTTTTCAGGGGATCAAAAACTCAGGGAGGGGGGACGGGGGGTGAGGGGAGGGAGGGTGTATAAAAAGTTATTTTAATGACCTGCTTTGCAGAAGAAAAAATACACACCCCTAATTTTTTCCCCATGAGGGAGGGAGGCTAAAACTGAACTGACAAATGAGGCCAAAACCAACACAAAAACAGAAACAAAATATCTTACGGTACAATTGTTCTCATTAAAAGAAGAACCTGCACTCTCTATCCCTTTGTGAGGGAAGGTGATGCAGAACTGCACTACTGAACACCACCCGAGCCCAAAGTGTGGTAGAAATATACACAGGTACATAAATATAAAAATTACCCACTCCAATGTTTTGCCAATTCAATCCCACATTTTCATGTTGCACTGCATCCACGACTGCGTATGTGTTCCAGGTGTTTTAAGATGTCATATTGTGCTTGTATATGCGTGTGTGTGGATTTCTTTTGCGTGAATGTCTTCAGTCAAAATGACATGTGCATCCGTAAAAACCACATGCCTGTTGAATCCAACTGGGGTGAGATTCTTGAGGGAAGGGGGCTAGACGGGACAGGGGGAGAATTTACAATAACGGACGGTAGATAGGAGATTGATGAAGAGGGAAAAGAGGAGGTGGGAGGGGAGCTAAAGTGAATGTGAACACCGTCTCCATATATTGTACAATGTGCTAATATGTTAAGGGATGAGAACAGATAAGAGATGAAACAATGATCAAGAGGGATAAAGATGTAAGAAGGTGGGATTAAATGGGGATGGGGAGGGGTGGGGTTGATCTCAAATGTTTTGAAATCTTCCATCACTTCCTATTTTTGGGAGAGGGCCAGTTGCCGCGCCTCTCTCCACGGTTGCCACCTCCATTACCAGCTCCGCCTGCGCCCCCACCAGGCGGGCCTCGTGGGCCTCTTCCTCCCCCTCCACCTCCTGCACCTCCAGAATTGACCCTCCGGTTCTGTCGCTCCATTCCAGGTCGCTGGCTGGAGAAGCTTCTTTTGTTAGCTGCAGACTCTTTCCCGGTCATATCTCGCTCTACCGCCCCTCCTCCTCCACTACCGCCTCCTCCCCTCCCCAGGTGGTGATGATGGTGAGAAGAATATGACTTGCCTCCTCCTCCTCCTCCTCCCTCCCTCTCTCGGAACTCTGTGAAGTCACTGCTCTCGGAGGCCGTCTCCCACTCCTCGTTGGCCTGGTCTGAGTTCTGATTGGAGAAATCAGGGGACTTGGCTCCATGGTTGTGGTGGTGCTGGGAGTGGGTCTGCCCAGGGTTGCCTTGGTTGTAGTGGTGATGGTGGTGGCTGTTTGCATTGGCAAGATGCCCACCACCGCTGCTGCTGCTGCTGTTGTTGTTACTGTTGGCTGTTAGTGTGGCGTTGTGGTTTGGGGCACTGCCTGTGGTGGGAACAGAGATGGGAGCGGTGTCATTGTCCTGAACTGAGTTCAGGGAGGGGGAGGAGGGTCTTCCTCCCCCGATGACCCCCACTCCTCCATTGATGCGAGCGGCATTCTCTCGCTCCTTCAGCCTCCGGAAGCGGGGCGGCTTGTCCTGCTGGTGCTGGGAGCGCCCGTGGCGGCGACGTCTAGGGGGGCGCTCAAACCCACTGGGAGGAAACCCACGTCCACTGGAGAGAGGAAGCGCATTGGGCCCTCCAGAGTTTGATGTGGAGTTGGTAGACGATTGCTGAGTTACAACCCCTCCGTTCTCAGTGGAACCTTGAGTGGCAGGAGTTGCAGCAGGTGACGTCGACTGGGGAGGGTTGGCCCCCTGACTTTGGGCTTGGCTTCCATCGGCTGCCTTGTCCTTCTTGTCCCCACCATTTCCTCCACGGCCTGTGTCTTTAGGCCCAGAGGACTGAGCTGGGGCCTGCTGCTTCCGGGCTGAGGCTGAAGACTTGGAAGACCAGTTGTGAGAGGCTGAACTGGCTCCAGCCCGGTGTCCTCCAGCGATTCCTGCTGCACTGCCACTGCTCCTGTAGATGCTTCCCCCTCCACTGCCTCCGCCCCTACCCCTCCTGGAGGGCACGCCCCTGGGGGTGAAGACCCGGGCCTGGGAACCTCTGGGTGGGCCGGATGAAGCACTGATGTTGCCGGCGGTGGCATTATCGGTGCCGTTCTTGGTGTTGGGTTTCCGGGTGTCTTCTTTGTCTGAGTGGCCGAGGTCACTGGCGCCGCTCTCACTGCCAGTCTCCGAGCCTCTCTGCCTCCTCCGCTTGGGGATCTCCTCATACTCTGAGCCCTCGCTACGGGTTTCACTTCGGTTCCTGGCACGGGCTGGGTTGTGGTGGGACCGGTCCTGACCATGCCTGCCACCGCCCCCCTCGCCCTTGAACTCCTGGTGGTAGCCACTGGCAGCAGATGGACGGTAGTCTCTGCCGCTCCTGCCGCCCACTCTGCCCCGACTGCTACTAGTGGGCCCAGCACTTGCCGTGTATGTGCCCCGGTAACCACGGCCACGCCCATAGAACTCTCCCCCACGCCCACGGCTTGCTCTGCTGCCTCTAGCGGCGACTCCATGGTGGTAGGAGGTACTGCCTCCCCCTCTCTCAAAGGAGCGATCCCTCTCCCTCCTGGAAGATGGGCCTGAAAACCCTGAAGACGTGGTGTCTGCATCTTTAGGCCCTCTGCCTGACCCTCCTCCACCTCCTCCCGAGGACCGTTCTTTTCCTCCGTTCCTGGGCTTGGCTGTCTGGGCTGGCTCTTCTTTACTAGAGGGAGCTGATGGGTTCTGGGAGACAGAGGAGGCTTCCTGCTTTGTGGAGGTGGGCTGGCCACCATCTTGCTCTTTATCTTTCCCAGAGCCTACGCTTGTTTTCTCTCCACTCTCAACTTCCCCTCCCTCTCTCTTCATCTCCTTAAGCACTGGCTTCTTGATGGGGCCAGCCCTCTTGTTAGCATTGCTGCCCCCTATTTGGCTGGAGGGTTTGTGGTCTGACTGAGTATTGAAGGAGTCCTCATTTCCACGGGAGTTGTTCCCACCTCCTCCTGCATTGTTGGCCCTCCTACCATGTGAAGAAGCCACCCCTGTATTGCTGCTGCCTGGCCGTGGGCCCCACTGGGTCTCCGTCTTGTGTTCCCGTCCCCCTCTTTGGTTAGATTTGGGATGGGAATGCTGCTGCTGCTGCTGCTGATGGGGCTGAGCATGGCTGCTATGTTGAGAGGGACCAGACGGACCAGAAGTCAAGGAGGAGTGGGGAGCATATGCTGGGCCTGTTTTCTCCTGTTTCACATGGCCACTACTGCCAGTACTACCACTGCTAACCCTTTCATTAACACTGTGCCCTACACCAGCTTCAGTCTCCCTCTGGGGTGGGTGATGATGCAGGGCAACTTTGCTGCTTCCATCTTCCCTGGCGGAGGAAGAGGAGGAGGAGGAAGAGCAGGAGGATGACAGGGAGGGCTGGTGGAGTGGGGGAGAGGGGTCACCCTTCTTGGCAGGGGCTTCACCACCCCTATCACGGCCAGTTTCAGGCTTGTGGGGGTGGAGGGAGAAGTGGGGCTGGTGGGGGTGGTGGCTGTGATGGTGGTGGATGTGAGAGTTGCTCTCAATGGGGGAGAGGTCAGCTCGACCGTTGCGGTCATAGTGGGGGTGCGGGGCTCCCCATATCTGTCCCTGCTGGGACCCCCGGGGAGGCCCCTCATCCTGGTGAGTGAAGCTGTGCTGCTGGCCTCCCCTCTCACTGCCCCTCTGCTGCTGTTGCTGCTGGTGAGGGGGCATCCTGGCACCCTGGTCAGGGAAGTTGCTGTAGTTGCCCCGTCCACCCATATAGTGATGGGGGTGGTGGCTGCCTCCCTGGGCCCCCACGTGAGTGCCCACTGGAGGTGGGGTCTGGTTGGAGGATCCAGAGCTGGAGCTGGGCTGCTGGATGGGGCCCAGTCCACCCTCTCGCATGCGGTGTGGAGGGGTATCACTCCTATAAGGAAGAAAAAAGAAAGAACATACAAAAGTAAATGAATACAAAAGGCAAGGCTTATTGGACAATAGCTATTTAAGTAAAATATGACCATCAATACAATACACAAGGATGTGATAAAGTAAACACAAAAGGAAATAAAAGGAGGCAAAATGGAAATCTCCATTACAGATCAAAACTGAAATCTCATTATTGAACACCTGGGATATATCCAAGTAACCGTTTCCTATATCCATACCTGGGCCCCTTGGCCACATCGTCATCCTCCAACACCTGCTTCTGCCTCAGCGGGGAGGTCAGCCCACGGCCCTCTCCCCCCCCAGGGAATACTTCGGGCCCCCAGGCCAGCTTTGGATCCATAGGGGGGGTGCCACGATGAGGGTGCCCAGGATGCTGTTGCTGCCTGTCAAAGGGGTCTGAACCAGAACCCCCTGAATCAGACCGTTCACGCCCCATAAGCCCTGTGAGAGAGGAGGGGATTTTTTTAAGAGATGCAAAAAAGACAAAAAAACACTGCTTAATGGGAATTGTATCATAGATTTAAAAAAATAATTTAAAATATTTGATGACATTTCTGATTAACTGGATAGTGTCTTGTGGAAAAAGATTCAAGGATTGGAAAAGGGGGAGGGAACACGACATGTGCCACCATACATTTACGTTTAACCAATTTTCTCTGAGACATTACTACTGTATTATATAATTATTACTTGCATTACGTCTTCAAATGACTCCCATCAGCTCTCACAAATACCGTCATGTCCACTCACCAGAAGGGTGCATGCCTGCAGGGTAGTAGTCCATGGGAGGGGGGCGGCCCTGCATCATCCGAGGGTCCATGTAGGGCATCATCATCCAGCGAGGGTCAAAGTTCATTGGCAGGGGCGGGGGTCTACCCATGTTGCTGGGTTGATACAGGGGTCCACCCTGTTTGGGTCCAGGCCCTGGTTGCGGTGTAGAACCTGGGGAAAGACCCTGTGGAGCCTGGGGCTGGGGGGGCAGCTGGCTTTGGGATGCTTGGCTGTGCTGCTGCTGCTGCTGCTGCTGTTGTTGTTGCTGCTGCCACTGCTGCTGCTGCTTCAGGAGCTGCTCCTAAAGACGAAAGACAGGAAATTACATTATATTTAGAATCAACAGCCCATACCACAAGCAAAAACCAGACAAGAAGCAAACAAGATCCCGTGAAAAGGTATAACCGAGCATGGTCTTTTACAATGGATTAGAAAAAATTTGAAAAGTTCATCAAAGTGATTAACTTTTGTAACTGCAGCATCCAGTTGCAGAAGAGGTTAGGCAGTACACACATACAATGCTCAGCTGCCCTCTGGCATCTGACCGTGCACAGCATACATGCGATAAACACAAAAGCAGTCCCCCCATTTTAAGATTTTATAACAGTTAAGAGTAGAAAATAAACCATAAATAATACCTCACGACTACAATTTTATCTACAACTATCATCACAGCTCAATGCTTGCTAACACTTGGCAAACCCAGCTAACTTGACTAGCTCCTACAGCAACAAAATTATGAAAACCTACATCCAGCAACCACTAAAACGAACAAATCCAACAGACAATATGCACCTCACTACAGTAACTTCAATTATTAAAAAAAAACAAAAAACAGGTCGCAAGGAACTGGGGAACTTGGCATAAAAAAAAAAATATAATAGAAAAGCATTCCAACAACCAAAACATAGGCAGTTATTTTCAAAGTACAACGTCTTTGTACATAACATACAAAAACAAACACATTTGGGGTGGAAGGATCACACAAGCTCAACCTGGACTGAGGACATCACCAACATGCAAACCTAACCTGTTGTTGCCTCTGAAAGCGTGGTGGAAGGGTCTTCTGGTACTTGGAGTATCCCTGGCCGGGAGGACCACTGGGTTGACGGCCTGCTCCAACCCCCATATTCTCAATTTTCACTGGATCCACTCCTCCTCCACTGCCACCTCCTCCAGTACGGAGGTGAGCACTGCCATGGGCCTCTTCCTTACTTTCTCCTGGTAAAGGAGCTTCCAGGGGGGGCTGCTGTGGCTGGGGCACTGGAGGCTGGGGACACTGCTGGGCATCTATACCAGGAAAGAAAGTTTCCCAATAATTCAGACAAAGATGTTGTAATGCACTTAATAAAAAATCTAGGCCAATTTATTAAGACCAAAATTGTGATGTTTCATTCATAAGGAGTGTGAATATAAGTGCAGAGATGTAGGCTTGAATCAGGGGGCTTGAATCAAGAGGTAAGTTTCATTTGAACACATGTAGCACAGCAAAGGTTGAGAAAGCTTAATCACATATAGGCCAGCCAATGATTAGACCAGCCACCATTGTTCACACGTGCGTTACCAAACTCACCAGCGCTGGAGTCGTAGCTGCTGTTGCTGCTAGCCCGCTGCCTGTCACTGGCTACAGGGCCTGGCCCCGGCTGGACGGCCAGCAGTGGGGGCTCCTCAGGGTCCACACAGGGGGACGGGGGCTGGCTGATGTTGGGGGAAGAGGCCGAAAGCGACAGAGATGGACTGGGGCTTCCTGCCGGGGCAACTGTAGAGTTCCCGTCAAGACTGGGGGCTTTACTGTTGCCACTGCCCCCACCCACACTGCCACCCTGCTGCTGTTGATGCTTCTCATCCAGCCTCTTCAGCTTCTCGGCACAGGCGGCACGCCTCTCCTCCTCCATCCTACGCTCCTCCTCCTCGCGGCGCCGACGGGCTCGCTCCACGGCAGCAGAGATCTCAGAGGAGGACTGCTTCCTGCGTTGACGCCAAGTCTCGTCCTCATCCTCCCCTGGGGCTCCGGGGGCCAGCAGGGCGGCCTGGGGAGGAGGGGTAGGGCCTCCTGCTGCTGGCTGATGCTGGGAGGGGCCTGTCTTCCCAGGGCCTGGAGAGGCACTCTGGTTATGGGGCCGGTCCTGAGGAAAGACGGTGCGTTAGAATAACAATATCACACGCCATAACCAGTAATCAATCCTCTTGACAATAACGTCACTGTCACTTTGTTAGGAAAATTGATTACAATATTCATGAGCACAAAGGAAACGATTACTTGAAAACTCCATGTCTTCGCACCCCCATTCAAGTTCATAGGACCACCAAACACACAGCAAGTTAGCCACTGTAATTCCATCTCAGCCTTCTCCCAAACTATTGAAATGAATGGGGGCATCTTTATACAGCTAAAAAAAAAAAAAAAGCATCAAATGTCCATGATTCCTAGTCCAATATTTATCCCATTATCTTCTACAGTATCTTCTATAGTTTAGTTTGGCTGAGATGGAACGATGGGGGATAACTCGCTCACTTGTGTTTGGTGGTCCTATGACCTTCAGTGGAGTTTTGACTGACATGGCGTGGGTAAATGACTGAATTGTCTTTTTGGGGTGAACTACTCTTTGAAAATTTGTTTTTCTACAGATGGACTATATGTACATATAAAAGGTCTATGGACGGTGGATGGGTGAATGGTAGCAATGGTTTATCTATGAGGCCCTATCCACAGATATCTACCTGTCGGTAATAGGAGTAGGACCCTTGTCCAAGGAGCGGCCCAGGTGGGGGGGAGGGCTGCTCCCGGGGACCACCCAGTCCAGGCCTGCGCCCCTGTATACAGGCAGGCACAGACACAGTTAGCTAAGCTCCACCACAATAACCTACACTGACAACACATACACTAACACGTCTGCCCCTTTCACAACTTGAGTATGGCCTGTCTGGGCAACACCTTGTTGTTCTTAAGGATGCTACCTGGTAGTTGGATGGTGCTCCCTGGCCCCCCCAGCCACTGCCTCCCTCCTCGGCCCATCCTGGCTTGCTGGAGGGGGGTGGGGGGACTTCGTCAGTGTTGCAGGGAGGGGTGCGACGGCTGTCACCACCGCTGTCCGAGGCTCGAGAGCGGGAGATCACAGGGGGGCCATCCTGGGACCTTTGCTGCTCCCTAAGAGAAATAAAAGAAAGGAAAACGTCACAACATGGCATGTTTATTTGATCAGACTATAGATATAGTTGGCAATTAATAGTCAATAGTTACATTAAATACACATTTTAATTATCCAAAAAGCATTCTTAATATAATTTGAATTTATCATAATTTGAACCATACCGTAAGCCATTTTTGCTCTCGCTCCTCTCATCACCCCCTTCTTCATCTCCTTCATCATCGCTGAACTTCAACTTGGCAGAGTAATCAATCTCCTCATGTGCCCCTGGTAAAAAGCAAAAACAAAAACACACAAACTTAAGGAATGCATTTGAACCATGACCATCTTCATACAAAAACAATACATATTTACTGCATTGGGACATTGAACAATGCCCATTAGTCATCTCCTCTTCCACCACTTTGATAAACCTGATCCATCTCACTCTTTCTCCCCCCTCCCTCCTCCCTCCTCTAACCGAGCTGGTAGACCTATGCAATGGCAGGAACCCCTCTGCTTGCTTGGCTCAGCAGGAAACATGATATGCAGAATACATCTGAATGTGTTAGAAAGCATCAGTCTCACCCACTGCTGCTAAAATCACCACCTTCTAAATCATTTAGTAGCATAAGCACTAACTCATCATGCACACCACTTGGGTACGGAAGGTTTATGTTAGTGTACTTCATCGTGAAATATTTACAGGGCTAGTTTCTGACACTGCCGTATACAATAAGGGAAGACCTTGCAAGTGCTAGTGTCGTAGAATCCACCCCACTAAAGACAAAGTCAACATCCTGCACCAAGCATGCATTTCATTACAGTACACCAAAACACAACCAATCTATGTGCAAAGATTTAAACTTCTTTGACTTTACTGCAACACATGATTTCTTGGATGTACAAAACAGAGCATTTAAGATAGGTCTAATGAGCCCATTGCTCTGTGTATCTGTAAATGCACATCTTCTAACCTGCCCAGCCCTCGTCTCCATCGTGGTCCAGCTCGTCCAGCTCCTTCAGGTCATCTTGCTTCAGGATGGAGGGACGCTTCACCGCCTCTCCACCTCCGCCGCGTTGAGAGCCCTGAGGTCTCCCATCAGGACCACCCTGCCTGAACCTGAAGGAGAGCAGGAGATTCAGGAATGTGATTGTCAGGATGTGAATTGTTGTAATGAATCATGATCAGATAAATCTTATCCCTATCCATTTTTTATTCTACTGGATGAGAGCAGAAGAATGAACTATTATGCTGCAGTGTTGCCTTGTATCAAAACAACAAGCCAAACATCAAAAGATCAATATTTAGCTTCACAATATTCCTTGATTTTATTAGAGAGCAATGCAAAGATTTTAGAAAAATCTAAAGAACAAAATAAAGAATTTACCTGGGGACTGGCCCCTCACCAGGTGGCGGGTACCTGTAGGGCCCCTGAGGGCCATAGGGGGGCGGGAAGGGCAGATAAGGAGGATACATCTAGAAAAAAGTGCAAGAGAAAAGGAACAGACCAGGTTCAGATGCCAATTATTCACACATTAGGTACAGTATTAGGGGAAGATGGAGTTGTGTTAAAGTAGCGCTGGTAGGTTATAGTTTAGAGTTTACTGCTCATGGACAGTTGACTGACAGCTGAGTGCTGCTACCCTGGTGGAAAACTCATCTGTAGTGAGCACACACTATGCTGTGACAGTCTGGCAGCTAGCTGAGGCACCTTGACATGCTGTAGCTACTTAACTAACTGCTCTGCTGAGTTGCACATTCATTTATAGAGGAAGGGTTCATTAAAACTAGGTAACAATCGCCAAAATCAGAAAGTGCAGCGTTAGCCTAATCTGCACCCAATCTGTGAACAAATGTTACAGTATTTAAAGGAGTTCTGCAGATGCATAGTCCTACAGCTATGGAAATAGACATCTTGATTAAGCGCGAGTAAAAAAGCGAAATGAGGAAGATGTAAAAGATATATCCAAATTATCTGTGTTGCTGTGATATTTGTTGCTGGCAGGCAACTTACGAAGGGAGGCATGATCCCTCGATATTGGGGGAAGCCCGGCCCCACGGGGGGCTGGGGCAGGGGCAGGGCGGGGCTGCCTGCTGGGGGGTTCCTAGGCGGCCCGTGGGACTGGGGGTTTTGAGGGGGGACCTGGCCTCCCCCGGCCGTCCCCTCCATCACCAGAGCCCCACCACTGCCACCCTCCGCTACCCCCTCCCCGGACAGGGTGGGTGCCAGGGCACGACCCCCACCGTCCCGCCAACTTGTAACGTCTGAGGAGAGAGGGAACGAGAGGGAGGACACAGAGGTCAATATGGTTTACAGGACTTTAATGGAATGAGTTCAGAGATGCGAACCAATTACTTGAGAGACATACCATATCCACCTAATGTAAAACCAACTTCTACAATACTTCATGTTCTGGGTGGATGACCTGTGTATTCTTCAGTCTTCAGTATATAGATGCAACATGTTTTTTTTTTATTGCCTTAGTTAGAATTGTTTTGCATTGTCAAGCACACTACATTGAAAACCAACAGAACTAACAAGTACAGTCCCACTACGACACATTTGTGGTGATAGTTATGTGTGCATTTGAATGTGATCTTAGCTCTCTGACTCTCTTTGATGAGCTGCCTTGTTTTCTTCTATTTAGAGTTTAGAATATTAGGCTACCTGGCTTGCTTGCTAACATTATCAACTGAATCATTAGCAAATATAGCTCATAACATGTTACATATATACACAGAAGCACTGCTTATACAACAATGTGCTTTATTCTAAAATTCCTAAAATCAGTATGTGTTGTTTTACAATCATAGCAGCAGTCCATTTAAGCAAAGAGTGAATTTTGTTTGTGTTGTTTAATGTCATATGAAATTCACTGGCATATAACGAAGAGACTTATGGGAGTTGTGTGAAAATTCACACATAAGACGTGAAGATTCATAGTTAGAGAAAGTAAATATTTTATTATTGTGAAAATGTAACTTTAATTAATCAGATACAGCTAAATAAAGAAGATATATGACTTGTAGTGAAACTTTGATAGTGCACATGTATAGAGGAATGAAGTGTCTCACTATTACTGACTTATCTGAATTAAAATCTTGATGTACACGGCACAGTACTGACAGCACCATGGAAAAATCAATAAACTGACTGACAGACAGATTGATCACTGAAAGTAGGCATTACTCACTCTGGGGGCGGAGGCTTGGTCCGGGCCCATACCACTGATCTGCAGTGCCCTGTTCTCTGCCAGCTCTGTCCTGGTCGCCAGCCGCCTGCAGGGTGGGAAATTCCTCGCGAGAGAATGGCGACGGTTGGTTTAATCCCTTTCCACCTACAAATAGGGAGAATACAAGAAGGTGTTATTCGCAGAGGGGGGCATGTATAACGTGAAGTTCATTCCAAATAAATGCGCGAGAAATACAAACAGGAAGACCCACCATCTCCTTGTACTCCATGTGTAACACTGGCCTGTGCCCAGGACCTTGCCCCTGCGGCCTGGGCTGAAGCTGGGGCCAGAGCCTGGGGGAACAAACAAACACACACGCACACACACACACACACACACACAAACACAAATAGTGCGACATATGTTAGCTATGGCAATTATAACCCTCAGACTTTGTCATTAACTTGCAGTGTGATTTGGAATTCATGTTTGCGATTGTGACCGTTGGTACCTCTGGAGCTGGCGGGGTTCTCGGGCGGGTCGGTGCAGGTATCTGTGAAACCACAGGCTGCTGCGATTCCGGCTGCGGTGCTGACAATACATCGGTACTGAGAGAAGAAGAAAGGCGTAAGACAGAGGAGACAGAAATGAGATGAGGGAGATGGGAGAGAAGAGAAAAAGAGCGAGAGGGAGAAAGAAGAACAACTGGGTTTGTGTTTGATGTGCCAGTAATTTAAACTTTTACTGAGCTACGGGACTATTCCTATCTGTCCTACTCTCTTTTCACATCTCCCTGTGATGCAGAACTTATTAAGAGAAGTGTTACAATCCATTATATCACATAAGAAACAGAGAAAGAACCATGGTAGGGTTTCTATTAGCCGGTAATTAGCACATTCTAACCAATAAATCTCCAGCAAATAAGTGATTATACGATAATACTTTTTTCCTTGAAGAATAAAAATATGTCTCTACATACATCCAACCAGGAAGCTAACAGGACTACTCTTCATAGGAACATTTCAAACATTTATCTCAAAGTTGAGATCAAAAGAACATTAAGATGAATTTTTCCCCCATCTGGAGCAACTGTAACAGATACAAGTCTCATAACTGGTGTGTGTGAGTGGGGAGTGCTGGGGGGTTAATTACCTCTTTGGGTCTGCTGGTTCCTGCTTGCTTGCCCATCCTGTGCCGTCTTTGGGAACGAGCGAGACGTTGGGGTCGTTGCCTTTGTTCTCCGCCTTCAGACTGGGCAGGTTGGCAGGGGGTGGCATACGCCGCGCGGAGGCAACTTTACCAAGAGACTGCAGGCCATGGCGGGGGGGAACTGATATGGGGGAAGAGAAAGGGAGGCAATTGCGGGAGGTCATTAGCACAGAGAGACCACTGAAACCTGACACCAATGAAAACCACTGGGAGAAAGGAGGGGCCTGAGGATCTAGAAATGGTGGTCACTGCTGAATTTGTTGGATATACAATTAAGATGCTGAACAATCCAACAGGTCGAGAGGCGAGGCAGTTTCATGCAGATGATTTTGATAATTGAAGAAGTCACCAGTGAAGTCATGATTTTAATTTTAAAAAACAATCTCGTTTCACTCAGAGCTAATAGAGTATTAATGCTCCCAGAAGCATAGAAAAGCCTTCTCTGGTTTCAGGGCTGTAACCCTTCTGAAAAGTGAATCTGTGCTGAATATCAATCCCTCATTTGTTTCTGGAGGCTGAGAAAACCACAGCAGTACATGGCCTCACTGTGTAGGAGGGGGAAGTCTGTATTTTGGAAACAGGGACAGCTGCTTAGATCTGGTGAGGAGCTCCTGAATAAAACATAGACTGGGGACTCGGCACTGAAGTCAAACTGCGTCCACAAGTGAGCCTCTGTCTCAGTGGCTCGGTTGACATGGCAAGGCTCAGGAGTCACTCATCCTCCAGGTTATGCACAATTTCTCTATACCTCTCTTTGGTCATAGCATACACCATTCAGTCTAGCGTTCTATAAGACAATGTTTCAGGTATAATGGCTATATGGGTTGTAAACATCCCAGATCTCTGAATAATAACAAGAGCATCAGCAAAACCATGTTGGCAGGCAGATGACAAATGTAGCATATCATGCGCTTACTGCATTGGAAATCAGCACCAGAGCCATTAGGGAGACAGTAGGCTAATGCATCAACTTGGCACAGCCGGCCACTTTTAATCAAAATACCAATGGGTAATTCCAACTGTGACCAAAGCTGATCCCTTTCTTTAGACTTTTCTCTATCTGTTAAACTAATACTAGTCTTACGTCATTGCAGTCAGTGGCAAAATGAAGAGAATCTGACAAAAATGAAAAAGTAACACACTTGGCATCGAACTTTTAAGCAAATACCAAATAGAGACAGCAAGGCAAATCCAATAGACTGTATCTGTGTCACAATATATAATGTGAGATTATATATATGATATGAGAAAAGATACTCACCAACAGGCTTTTGTGCTTCAAGGCTCTTTCCTTTGTATGTATCAAACAGGTTGAGAGACGCATACTTGGTTTTGCCATCCTTCCCCTTTGCAGTTTGCCCAGAGCGCTCTGACATTGCGCTGTCCGCTCATTGAGTATGGTGAGCCCTGAGACTGGGAGAGAGAGCGAGGCAGACATTTGACACCAGGTATACATGGAAAGTGAGAGTAAATGTGCTGAGTTGACATGCACAGGTTCTTAACAACTAGCACAAACAGAAATATCCTATGATACCCTGCAAACTGAAGTATCCTGAAAGTTTCAGCTGTGGCCCGACAATTATGGGGGGGGGGTTGGCCTAAATGATGATTCCACTGGGTCTGTGTGATATGATTATGCACTTAGACAAGCAGGACTGGTACAGTGCATGACTGAACACCTCATCACAAGAAACTGTACCAAAGAAGAGGAAAAGAAGCAGAGAGCCATGGTTGCCATGGTGACACATTATAAATGATATTCTTCTATGCCTTGAGAAAGGGTTGCCTCCATGGCAACTGCCAGGCCTTCTTGCGTGAACCCATTTCACTGCACATCAATAAAACACTGAGCTGACATCTGTCCAATTCATAAAGATTTGGCTACAACCAACCACAGTGAGTTAAACTGCTCCCGCCGCCCCCACCGATCTCCCATTAGGTATAATTACTGAGAATAGATTATTCTTATGCTACAGAAACCATTAGTCATTTCGTTCAATGGCATTTTGAAGTAGTGAAATTGATGGAAACCAATCCAAACCGATCAGGACAAAGGAGTAACTCCATAAATAGACTTTCAAGCAATGTTGTCCTGTATCACAGCAACCCATCTACATCAACATTTCAATAACTGTGTGAGTTGAAACAATGAATGGCATCACATATCATAATTACTTTGTCAATCTTATGCAAACCTGAATCACAAGTCCACTGGATAGACAGCTGTAACAAGGATCATACCAGCAACAAGATAAACAGTGGCCTTTCCACATTTAGGCATACCAACGGATTCAAACAGATAGATATGAAATCATGACCACATACGAAACGGCTCCAAACTCCAATGCAATATCTACTATTGCGTACTAAGCTTCATAACTACACAATGTGTGCCGTTTTCTATACACACACGTTACAGTTCAAACACGCACACAGAAAATAAATACACCAAGCCACAAACTGTTATACACAATGACTACCGAGCAGCACTGCTCCCTGTCTCAATAGTCCGACGAGATTAGTAAATTAGGTCGTGGGATGGCTGGCCAACTACATGTTGTATGGGGATTAACGGGAGCAGCTACGTTAGCAAGTCATGGCTGCAATACACCATAAAGGGGCCTCATAAAGCTATAGCTAACGATAAGCAATGAACACAACTACACGACTGTGCTTGGAAAACATAACGTCTGTAGCACTGCATCTAGCCAATTCCGACACATATGCCTATAATTTAAAGTTTTCAATCGGGACATTAATAAAATAAACCTCCAACCGTTGCCAACACGATAGCTTGCTTTCGTGCAGTGCTAACTAGCTTGCTAATACAGGGCCTCACTATTCACGTTGGGAGGGGGACTGCGATGTTTCATAATGCATTTTCAATGCCTTGCGGTAACGTTCGTTCATGGCTCTTGGACTCAGCGAGCTGTAGCGCTTTGTGTCACATTGGCGTCGCAATCGGACCTTCATGTGAGACAGTACTGATTATATACCACCGATAAGAGGTACTAGAAAACACAGAAAAATATTTTTTAGGAGAACAAAACAAAATGGCGGTGAGGATAGGCCCTGATTCATATTACATAGACCGGCTGGGTAGCTGCAAGCCAACTCGCCAACGTAAACAGTTAACAATAACTAACATTAATAATAAGCAGGACATAAATACACACGATCTGAGACGCAATACGTTGATTGGTAAAATTCCCATCTGATATATACGAGCTCTTATTGTATCGTAAAGTAAATGGACATTGCGTTACATGGCCATCTGAGTCGTAACATTGCATCTTTCCAGTTAAGCAACCTGCTATCCGCTAACACTATCTTACGTATACGTCGAGTTAGCATTTATTTCAACAACCAGTTGGTTGTGTGACTGGAAGACGTGGTTCGACTGACAGAAGAACACAAACAAAGCATAAATTTCATCGTTTGGCGTGACTAACGCTAGCTAGCTAGTTAGCCAGGCTAGGCTAACTAACCCACTAGCTAGCTGACAACAACCAAGGAACAGTTCCTTTCCAACAAATAGACTGGACCCCCACAAAACATCTTCCAGGCTAAATTGGCATTACGTTAACTATAGTCATCTTCGCTAACCACAATGGAGCGAATCTGTATTTGCATGAAACAGACAAAATTTGCTAGCCACTGACCTGGTCTTGTCCCGACTTGTCTCGAGGTTGTATCGCAGAATAATGAGGTTAGCTAAGCTATCGCGTAGCTTTCTAGCAAGCGACCCAGCTAGCTAAGCAACGTTTACGTCGTTAGCTACCCCGACCTCAAAGATTTGTTTAGTTCTTTGGCTATGCAGAGGCCCGAACTAGATCTGATTACTATTATAAAGTCGAAGAACTACTGCAAAAATATTTGTATAAAGCGGCTTACTTGTACTCCTTTTCTTTTTCCACAAAACAAATGAAAAAGGAAAAAGAAAATATTACAGTGGGCTCGATCCGTCACTAGAAGAGCCGTCAACGGCTACTGGGTAATTCCGTGAGATGGGAGCCGTATGGGACCTCGAAGCAAAAAAAGAAAAAATGCAAACACTTCGTGTTTCATAATGATAATGAATGAAGTTGAACATGCAGGAAAAACACTCTTGTAATGCTAATAAAAAAACGCACAAACTATTGTTATTACTATTACTACTATTAAACTATTATTATATTATAACAAATATAATGATCAACAGTCTATACTATGCCACTCATAGGACTTCACCTATGTCGCTTTCTCTTGACAATGCCATGTTAGGTTAGCTATACATTTGATGGAAAGATTTTAACTAGGTAGGTCAATAAAGAGTTTTTGGTGATTTAAATCACTGATCAAATATTGAGTCAGCCATCAGACATTTTAATCATAAGAGTGGAAACGTGTATAACATGACAAAATGAGCTAATTTGAAAATTTGAATAGTTATATGCTAAAGATCAAATCCACCAAAGGCCTTTTGGGACACAGTGATTCTCAAAAGGCATAGATGTGGTCCATAGAACTATTAATACATTTTCTAATATCAAAGTTCAGGATCATTTTTGAACATTCATTTACAGAAGAAAGTTCGATTTCTGTTTTGAAAGTTTGTTAGATTTTCCTTAAATTTTACAGCCAATATAGACAAGATATCCGAGGAAATCAGTGCAAATGGCACTGATTGATCATTAGCATTGATTTAAATCAATGTTGTAATCACTGTCATAATGCACAAGCATACCAGGCATGTTCCCTAATCCTCTGAACAATGCTAGTATACACAGTATATTTGATGATACAGTACTTGGCTATCAGAAACTGTGTTCAGGAGAATGGTTTGTGTGTTTGCCTAAAAGCTATAGGACACTGCAAATCAGGAAGAGCATGCTCACAATAAATAAATGGGTATGCAATCTGTTAGAAATCACTATTTATTTATTCTATTGACAATTCAAGGAGAAGTTGTACAGATTAGAATGTCTGTGATAAAGAAAATGTAACCCTGGATACAATTCTGAGCATACAGGATCGACCATTATGGATATGGATGTGAAAAGAAAACATTCATATCCAAGCAGAGTGGACTGCAGAAGTCAGTTTTCACACCCCTTAGGAAATAATAGAATTACATGATGTACAAGTACAAAAGAAAGAAGTTCTACTTAGGCCACTTTAGGAACTTGCTCTCTCTCTCACTCACGCACGCACGCACGCACGCACGCACGCACGCACGCACGCGCACACACACACACACACACACACACACACACACCTTTTGTCATTATCATCATTGATTTTCTCAAACCATATCTGATCTCAAAACCATACAGGGAATAGCAGAGACTATTCAATAACATTCTCATACAAATTCTATACACATTGATAGAGGCATGATATGGAAGTTACTTTCTGGGAAATAACATGTGGCTTCAACACATGGTTAAATGGTAAAATAAATTAAATCAGCATGAATTCATGGCACATTCCCATCATTGAGATCCATCTGCATGCATCTCAATACAAAACAAGACATCCCTACTAAAATCATTGCCACAAACCAATATGTGATTAGGTCACCTGGGACATCCCAGGTCACCTGGGATGTTAAACCCCTTTCAGTATATTACTGTATGTCAGAACAAAAAGTAAACATTTCACACCAGGGCTTAATATAACTTTGACAGGGAAGTTAGGGAAGGTGTATTTAAGTAACTGACAGCCAATCTATGCCAGTGCTGCTTAAAATATATGTAGTGTTGGACCATCAGTAGTGCCCACAATACCAGATCCGTATAAGGCCTTGACACATATTATTATGACATAATATAATTTATGAAACACAGGACCCAGCTTATATTTGTGGCATGGAAAAACATGCATCCGAAGGTCCACACCTTAAAAATCTTTATGGCTTGATGATACAGATTCCAGCCTCCATGTCCCATCATAAAAAGGTGGAGCTGGAACATTCACCTTTGTAAACTGTGGGAATCTTACAGGGGAGGGAAATAAAATGAGGGGATGACTGTATCGTGTCTGCTAAATTACTGTAATGTAATGTAATGTTTCGACCATCTTCATGTATGGACTAAATATAAAGCTTGTTCCATTCATGGTACGGAGCCTCATCTTTTCCTTAATTTGACGATATAAAGTGGGGTTTAAAAGTCTCTTATTCATTTCCTGAGAAAATATGAGGAATAAGCTTCTGCATCTGGGAGGAAAAGACAAGGTGAATTCATTATTAAGAGTCAGACAACGTGGAAGGGTGCCTGCCCAAAGATATTTTTACCAAATCTTGTCAATGTTTTTCACACTAAGAGTATAAGAATCACCATGCAATCATTGTACCCCATGTTTGATCCGATGATGTCAATGACTATTCCCTCTCCTCCATACCCCCCGCCCACCCCATGTTCTACCGTCCGCCATAAAGATGGACCTTAACGAACGAGATAGTCTCGTCATAGTCCTTGTGTCCCTTCTCATAGATGACATAGATGTACTTCCTGTCTTCTGTGGAACCGCTATCCAGTGATGTCATGCTGGAGTAGCCGCTCGCCCCCGCCCATATCTGGACAGCGTTACTCTCCCAAGATGTGCCATTGGTCAGAGACCAGCGTAGGGTGAGGTTAATTCCTGAGGGAGATATATAAGGGAGAGACAGTAAGATTAATGCTGCAAATCAATAGTTATTATGTTCATATTATACATATTATATAGTATATTGAACATATTATATAGTAATATGTTCAGTAAAACTTCAAACTTCAAACCACATTCAGACAAGAACAGATTCTGTTGACCCCCAACTCAAAAGCTGTCCTTACTCTGTCCAGCGTTGGCTGGGTTGACGAAGTAGAGCACTCCTTCTTTCTGCAGGGCCCCGGCTGCCACTGCAGGGTCCACCAGCGTGGAGTCGAAGAATAGCTCATCTATGGGCAGGGTCAATCCCCCATCAAGGCTCCGCACCACCACGCGACAATGGCAGTGGTAGTTGTTCTGGTTCCGCGCATTGATGATGATGCTGCCATCCCTCATCTCAACCGGCTGCAGGGGGATGCAAAAAACAGGCAGGGGGAGAGAGAGCCATAATAAGAGCTTTAAATCCAACATAGTCTGCCAGCGTGTTTTAAAAGGTGGATTCAAAGAGGATGCTGCTACTTGTCCCCCCTCCCCGGCATCTCTCTGTATGCGTTTGCTTTCTCCTTCGTTTTACTGAAGAGATTATTCCATCTGCCTTTCACTCATTCCACCATCTGCTGGTGCGAGAAACTCTGAAAACTTTAGCTCCATTTGTGCTGGAAGAACAGCGTCCTCTTCAAGTTTGTTTTTTTTGCCACAATACATTAAAATAGATTTCCCGAGATATCCGACCTGGTGGCACACAATGTAGAACTCGGTGCAGGGACCGGTGGAGGCTGCCAATCTTCACGCCGATTGTGTTTTTCGTTTACAGTAACTACACTCATGTTTCAAATTGACGCAGTAATTTGTTGATGTTAAAATGCTCCAAAAATGCACCTTTAAGTGGTGCAAGCCATGTAAAACTAATAGCCTGATTGCTTTCATGTATGGCACCAAATGTACCTGGCACTCGTCAGGATTGAAGTCCAGTGGCTGCTTCTTCTGGTTGTAAGGGATGCTTTTCAGTGCTGCACCATTGGTCCAGTTGCGTCCATGGTTATCACTCAGGATGCAGAAAACTCCATCCCCCTCTATTGTTCCATGCCCACACACCACCAGCCTTCCCTTAGCTGGGTTGTAGCGCTTCTGTAATGCAAAGGTACGAAGAGACTCAGCACACAAAACCATTTAAATTTCGTTATAAAACAAAAAAAGAAAAATATTCACTGAGGACCTAAAAACAAGAGTCAGCAGTCACTTCACTTAGTAAAACTGAAAGTGAAGCCAAAGATGAAAAGGATAGAAAAGAAACCTAAATGTAAAAAGTAATATTGCGCTGGCCTTCACAGTTGGAGTTGGTTTAGGGACCCAAGAGCTAGCAGGAGTCGGTATAATAATAATTTATAAAATATCCTACACAGATGCTCATAATTACAAGTGCACTTTTGTTATATAATGGTTCTCTTGCCGCGACCACTTCAAATGCACTATTGTCTGTATGTATGCATTGCATGTACTTATTTAAACCTATATGTGGGAGAGGCCAAAGATAGAGTTCAACTATAATAGACAATAATCCAATCCAACTGAATCTAATAACGGGGTGATATAACAAGCCTCACATGAGGAGAGAGAGGGAGGACAAAGAGAAAGGCCAGATAGATGTTTGTATTCTGCAGTTTTAACTTCAAGTTCAAATATACCACTGATCATCATACTGATGTATGTAGTCAGCATAGCTCTACATATTAAAAATATCGAAATTTCACCTTATCAAAGGATACTACTCTGATGAGCTCTCACACACTTTGCCTTTATTCAGATTGCTTACTTTATACTAAATACTGTGTAAAAAAGTAAGTAAGTGAAAAAAAAAAATCAAATACAGTACATTGTAGTTGTACTCAATCCCTTCGTACAGCGTAATTACACAGGAGGAACAAAGAAGCCGTCAAGCCAGTAAACCAAGCCAATCTCAATCAAACTGACTGTCTTTGTTACTCATTGACATTTATTGCGATCAAAACAAGATGAAGGTATGTGTGTTTCTACTGTACATGGGAGTTCACTACATACACAACAACAGCAAGAGGCTTGATCTAATTTAAGTGTATGGTACAAAAATAAGAACTTGGAAGCGTTCATGTTGAACTTCCACATCCCAAATAATTTTTATTTATGAATTTTTTAAAAATCAACCACCAACTAACCGCAGCTGAAAATACTTGTTCCTTCCTAAGTAGGGTTGATTGTGCTAGTGTGAATATAACTGATAGTTTTGATTCACCTGTGATGACAAGTGGGAGATATTGCCGGACACAAAACAATTCACACGTCCTACTAGGCACTAGGAGGCTGACCAGTCGGAAACTCGTATTTACGATAAAGCTGATAAGACATGAACACACCACTACGTAAACTAGCTTTATTTCAGCTTTAGAACTACAAAACGACTTGGCCATGGCTTCTCAAGAGCAGTTAGCACAAATGTCATCTTAGTACCAACACAATGAACTGTATCAGTCTCCCACCTGGATGCCGAAGCCTGGCCCGGGGGCAAAGCTCTTGACTCCGAGCTGGAGCGAGAGGTTCCTGGGGGGGCTCCAGCTAAGGCCGTCATCTTTGCTCTCCACCATCATGATGCTGGAAGGTGTGCACTGGTAGAGGTGGAAACACAAACTGTAGACCAGTATCACTGAGCCAGTCACCTCGTCCACCACCACCGAACCCAGGTTCAGGCCGTCTGCCGCCGATCCATCATCTACGATAAAGGATTCGGGAGACCAGGTGGCCCCTGGGAGGAAGCAAGGGCAGGAGGGTGGGGGGAATCCAGACAAAAACATTAAATGGGTGTACTTGTCCCGTAGTTCACATGTTTTAATTGTATTTTTGCTATTGTACATTGTTGTATGTTGTTTGCCTGGAACTTTTGTGCAAGTTTTGTCATGATCTCTTAATCTCAATGTGACTACCTGGGTAAAATGGGTAAATAAAAATATAAATAAATGTTAGACATGTAGCAATTTAATAAAAATGCGGTATGAGAAAAATCGCACATTTCATTGCTGAGCTGAAAAATAGATTGAGATCAGAGCAGTTACATTTATGACTGACTGCCACCAGTCCAGTTTGATGCTTAAGTAGTTACACATTGTCCTCACTGAGTTTTAACTCTTTTCATCGAGGAAGAAACCAGGAATATATCCTAAACTTCACTGATTGCAGACTATTGGCAATATTTCACTGTGACTATATTGAAATGTTATTCCACAGCCACTCAGCATCACGCCTGCTCTCTCCTTGTACACAAGTGTGTGTATCATCTCTCTGCCCATGGGCCTTCTGCAGTTTTTGCATGTGACTGTCCAAAGGTCCATCTACCTTTGTCTGTGGATTGTCGTATTGCGATGAACTTTGCTCCTCCATCCCTGGCCGAATCCTTCCTGGCCTCAGCAAAGGCCAGCAGGCTTCCCTTAGGGGTGAAGGTGATCAGGGGGATCCGATAGGTGCTCACTTCCCCTGCACCTCCACTTATCCACAGCAGCTGCTCTTCATACACCAGTGGCTCAATCTGGAGGAGAGAGAGACAGGGAGAGGAGGAGGGACCAGATTGAGAAAGATAAACTGACTCTCAGGCTTTAGGGGAAGCATAAGAGCTTTGTGCTTGATAACTTACAGGCAAAACCATGTTAGGCAAGTGGAAATGTCTGCTGAGCAGGAGAAACAGCTTGCAGCATGTGACCAGTAGCAAGTTAACAAGTGATGATCAATATCACTACAGGAAGGCTACAGTTAGCCTGTTCGCAATCCGCAACAATAACGCTGAGGTTGCAGAAGCTTAAGCTGAAAACAATACGTCGCTGTTTGAAAATACAATAACTCTACGTGTGTGTGTATGTGTGTCTGTGTGTGTATGTACCACCAACTGGAGACGACCCACTGTACCTGTAGAGAGCCGGTGTGCACACAAGGAAGCAGCACAAAAGACAGAAGTGATGTCAGTGCAGCGAGCAGACCTCTTTTCTCCATATTAGATCCAGGACCTGCTACCGTGGTGTTCAGTGTCAAACACGGTAGATCAGTATCGGTTTTACTTCGCCTGCCGCCTGCTACCTCTATTCTTAGTTTGGGTCATATGACCAAGGTGCATCGGTCACATGACTCTATTGTCACACTTAAACCCCAAAAGTATATCCAGCTACATCCTGTAGACAAGTATGTGTCTCTGCAGACGCTACAAAACACGCCCAGTACAAAACACGCCCCCTACAAAACACGCCCGCTTATGCACGACACTACGGTGGCCGAGGAAGACAAAAGACCGTAGCAGATCAAAAATAAATTGAAAATGTTATTAAAGGTAGCAATTTTAGCAACTATTAAGCAAATAAATAAGGATAACCTAGTCTGTGCGTTTGAGTCACAACAATATATGACTTTCTGCTCAAATAATGTGATGAATGAATATTCTAATTAATAATTGTCTACTTTTTTACACCACATTATGGGGGCCACTAATGAGCTAAATCATTCACATTTATTATTTTATTTTATTTCTGATGAGTCAACAGCACTTGGGGTCCATTACAAAACAGTTCAAATTAAAAAATTAGACATCTAAGAAGGTTGTGCCATGTTGCAAGTGACAACTAGGCAAGACCTGATATGAGCAAATGGCATTATAAGATTCTACTGGATATTGACCATGAGTTAATCACACATCCATGACGAATGCCACCCGATCAGCGAACCTTTTCTCAGTCTGGGTTTTTCCGACCACTCGTGACAAGAAGCACAACAATCTGTCCGCTTAGTCATCATCTTCAAAGAACATGGAAATGTATTTTCACTATATAAATTGCAGTAGGCCCTGGACACATATTGTCAGTATTCAAGTGCAATTAATGCGCTAATTCATTTTCAGATAAATTGATCTCTCGTAAGAACGCACCATGATTACGTTTACCAACTTCATCCACAGGAGGGCAGCATTTGCAGCACTCAGCAGCCTGGGGTAAACTCAGTTAATCTAACTCTTCTCAGGTACAGTAACACAAAGTGAAATTCAATTTAAATGCAGGCGTGTGTGTGTGTATGTGTCTGTGTCTGTTTCTGCATGCATGCATGTAAGTATGCCTGTGGCGGTCCGTGGTTGTGGTTCTGTGTGTGTGTGTGTGTGTGTGTGTGTGTGTGGGTGTGTGAATCATTAAGGCATGAGTTAATGTGTGACAGTTCCAGTAAAACTACCAGACAACAACACCATACTAAAGAACGCAGCTGCACAGCAAGTCACATGTACATATACGAACCCTGACAACTACGTGGATCATGGGACGGTTTTTCTGTTTATAATGCCAATAAAACACCAATTTCTCAGGCAGCATAAAATCATTCAGTGCACTTTGCTCTGATCATAATCATGTTGACTGTGTGAGAAATCCCCCCCAAAACAGACTCATAATAAAGCTCTCCATATACATAATGGCTGCGCTTAGGTGAACTAGCACTCTTAACACTCTTTCTAGTGTTCTCCCTGTTGGGTTGAGAACCACACACTACATTCCAACAGTCATGCGGCGTAGCTGATCTGAGTCACACGCTAGGAGAGAGAGAGAGAGAGAGAGAGAGAGAGGGAGAGAGAGAGAGAGAGAGAGAGAGGGGAGAGTAAAACGAAGGGGAGAAACTTTGGTCTGAAAGAGTGTGAAAGAAAAGCACAGTCTGTATGTGCTGTATGCTTTAAGGGTGACTGTGTGCAGAAATGAGGTAGAGGAAGGAGACATATTTTCATTAAGGAAGGGTTACATACAACCAGGAAGGGAATACAATTTTTGCAACCTTGTTATGAAAGTGAGTGGGACTTTGATGGACCTTCACCTGAAGTGCAGGTAGGATGTGTTTAATTGTGTGATACAGAACCCTTGATCCCAATAAGCAGACCTGAGTAGTTTGGAGGAGCATAAAGTAAGGATGTACTCTGGTATTCCCTCTCAACATGCAGGCTTCGGTTTACCTGAGGGCATTCGTTGGTAGAAAAGCGAAACAAGAGATGCTGCTGATGTGCAGACACAGCCTTGTGCTTGCACATGTGTGAAAACTCATTTAATCTCCTCTTGAACAGGTGCAGTACAAGCTGGCGCTGACAAATTGGTTCAGAGTCAGTATAACTTATTTACAGGGCAGGAAGTGAGAATGAGACACAGCACAGACCACTGTAAAAAAAAAAAAAAAAGTAAAAGAAAACAGACGATATACCATCATTTCCCACAAGGATTCACATTTTTTTCAAAAAAATATGAATAGAAAATGCTAAAACAGCATTAAAATCCCTGTTATTACCATGTATTAAATAATGTACTTGTAATATATTTACAGGGATATTTTAGATCTATCAACCTGGTTTATGTTTGGCAACCCGTGCTCCAAGCTGTTGGCTGTTTTTTTACTTTCATTTTTACAGGGAGGGTAGAAGGTGTGTGTGTGTGTGTGTGTGTGTGTGTGTGTGTGTGTGTGTGTGTGTGTGTGTGTGTGTGTGTGTGTGTGTGTGTGTGTTAGTACAGAGAAGGAGGTTACAAGGGAATGAAGTAGACAAGTTGACTTCACGGCTAGACAGCATTTTCACACTTCTGTGTTAAAAATGTGCCTCCTCACAGGCAGGCAAACGAGAGAGCAAGATGGAAAGAGAACTAGAGCGCCGCGGCTCTGCCTACATGTAGCTTTTCTCTAATTTGTTTATATCCTCTGTTTCCTTTTAACGGAGCGGTAGGAAAGGAACGGAGGAAGTCTTCTGTGTATGCTGTGCCGAGGAGGGTTCCTGTCAAGGTGCAGTATATCTATCACATGACTACAGACAATCCTTATCCTCTTTTAACACACACAGCTTCAGTTAGCTGCCCATAACACCAAGTGACCCAAAAAGGTGTCATATACAACTGTCTATACAACTGTCTAACTAACACACTATGTATGTCTGCTCAAGGAAATGGTCATGAAGCAATTTTGTTAGAGGAAATTTTCATTTTTTCTAGTCTTCCAAATTAATCAATACAATAAGATGTTAAATAGCTTAATCTGTGCGGCCTTTGCGGGCAGAAATTGATAAAGGCATTGCAGTACTGCCACAAGCACTGAAAGGAGAAGTGACCTGGTTTCCTGCTGCTTTTGAAGCTCAAGACTTTTCAACAGCCGCTCTAGAGCAACCCAGCCATGAATTACACCCTGATAGTAAAGCTGTGGCTTATCTGAGGGGGTTTCTAGAAAGGGATTACAGACATTTGACGTGATGTGCTGTTTCTTGTAGCGCAACTAACTCATCTCTTGTAAAAACGAACGGAAACCAATGGAGCTTCATGATCCTCTTAACTATTAATGGACCTCTGCTTCTTTTTACATGGCCTTTGGATTGTGTTGCTCCACTGAGCCAGCATGCCCCCATCCAATCAATACACCCATGCACTTACTGCATGCACCTCCACAGTGAAGAGAATTTTGCTCGGTGAAACAAGAACATGTCATGTCAGCTCCGTATATCAGTCACCCCATCATCCCGCCATTGTAACATCCTGCTTTGCATTAACCCACAGATCTGTATGATACATACTGGTATGATAATGTTACTGAGTTTATCTTCCTCCACACCCAGCCATTAGGTTCATCACACCATTTCTTCTGTGAGGCTGTTGTTGATTTAAGGAATATCCAGCTACGAATCATAAAATACGCTCGTCAATTCCTTAAAAGTTGACGTTCTGGACATTTTCAGCAGCTGCCTATCTCTGCGGCACTGATGAACTGAGCTCTCATATCAACTTATCGATCGCTTACATATTACACATTACACACGTCTAAAATAGCTCTGCACCAGTACCGCCCCGAGAAACAACCCTGCACATGTATGTTCCAATCTGATACGCCTCCTCTCCATCAGGATCTGGTTACCTCTGAGGTGATGGAGGACGATAATGAACCGCGTGACGTGATGGAGGAGAGTGAAGTAGATGTTCAACCCGGACTGGCCAGCGACAGACCTAAATGGTCCAATGGTAACAGTATTGTAGCTTTCAGTGTTTAAGTCTTTATTTGGTGCTGCTTTTATTAAAACTCTGGGAGAGCTGATACTGTGGGTCATTTAACCTTCTTTATAAGTCAAGTTTAAGGTCCGAATTTATGGTCCGAAAAAGTTATACGGATCTATAAATAAAATGATGAAGCAAAATAAAAAGATGAAGACAATACAAAATGTGGATTTATGGATTATTAATTGAATGTCTTTAAATTTGTCCATTTTCATGCCAAAAAAAAGTATTCAGTGTTAATTAATTTACAAAAAACATTATTGAACCATTAAACTGATGTAGCTGTGGTCAGGGAGGGACCTTCATCTTCATCGCCAGTGGACAACACTGATTGGCTGATATCCAATATTTAATAAAAGCCCAATATCAGCAAACTAATATATCGGTATAACCTTACTTCAACCATCTGTTATTGCAATACCAAGCAAGGATTACTTGTCAAATCACATGAGCATGTACAATGACGTATGGGCATTTTCACCTCAACTAGTTTGCTAACTACAGTCCATTTCAAGTAACCCATGATCATCTTCGTGTGTTTGTTCCTCCTATTTTGCTGGGTAAACTGATTTGACTGCATAACTCACTTTCCTGTTTTTTGTCTTTCTTCCTTGTTTTCCAGTTTCATGACCTGTTCATGTTGCCAGTCAGTGTTTATTCTCCTTTTGTACACTGTCTTTGTCACTTTCTAATATCCTGAAAGACTTTTTTTCAAACAACTGTGCCGTTGCCAGACTCTCGAGCTCACGCTTCATTTCCATTTTAGGTGTCTCGCTGACGCTCTTATCCAGAGCGTCTTACGATAAGTGAGAAAGTAGGGGTGCAGTGACTTGCTCAAGACACGCTATGATAGGACATATGGCTGTTGCTGCGGGCCTTGACCCGGTGACCTTATGGGATGGACTAACCACTAGGTCACCGGCCTGCTCTCTCTCCCTCTCTCTCTCTCAGGTCAGTGTGTGCTGGCAGTGCCCAGCTATTCCGTGATAAACCCCAGCTTTGATCTGTCCCTGTGCCGGTCCATACTGGAGAGGGATGGCTTCCAGGTCAACACACACACACACACACACACACACACACACACACACACACACACACACACACACACACACACACACACACACACACACACACACACACACACACACACCTTTCAATGTAAGACACTAATGTTCAAATATTGCAGGGGTTTAGTATTACAAAGATACAAATCTGTCATCAGGAAGCAGACGCATCATCATCATCATCTACAATGACCTACTAGTGGCACTTCCAAACACTTTTATTTTGTTAACTTGGTTTTGTTTTATCATCATTAGATTCCAGTGGAGGACTTTGAGGCCCCCCTGAACACAGCTCTGGGTGTTTCCTCAGTCCGGAGATACATGGTCTTCAATTCTGCCTTCTTCCATTTCATTTTGGCACCGGTACGCTCATCCCATAACTCCCTGAGTCTGTAACCCCATCAAACCCTCTATCATTCAATCTAACATTACAGCACTTTCTACCTCTCCTACATCTCATCTCTCGCTAATTCTTTCCTATATTCTTCCACTTTGGTTTGTTATAGGAGTTGCACATCCTCACATAATTAATTAATCTAAATCTTTTTGTCTTTTTGCCATTTTGCACACCTCACTGAAATAAAGAAAGTACTTATTATGTCTGTCTTTTATAGTCTTTTATCCGTTAAGTGATGAGAACATAGACAGTAAAATCATCCAAGTGTCCCTGGTAGATCGTTAGCACCAGCGCTACATGCTAACTCTATTGATTACACTATGTTGAGTGACAGTAAGCGACTAGCATTATCCAAAACAAGAACACTGACGTTTTAGTAATAAAAAGTTGGAGGTAACACGTATTCATCTGCTGGGCAGTGATTGTAAGCAGTACACAGTCTCACATCACCCACCACTTTCACTTCCTATGGAAACAGGGAAAGTAGTCCCTGGTCATTTTTGTGTCTATGCTACCAGTCTGCCAGATGTAACTGCATATCATTTAACGTTACTCACCATTTAGCTTAAGAGCTGATGCAAGTTCTCATGTTCTCACCTTTGAAATAATGCTAGCCGCCTGCTATCACTCAACATAGCATATGCTAAAGTGTTAGCATGGAGCAATAGAGGAAACAATCTACCAGGGACTGATGGGTGATTTTGGTGTCTATGTTCTCATCACTGCACGGGTAAATTGACAAATGGGCCAATCTCCAAAAAAACGTGGAGTATTCCTTTAAACCCGATATACTGTACGTTTCACCATCTCTGCTTCCCGTCCTCCAGGTGTTGTATGTGGTGGTGTGGTGTGCCATGTTCTCCACCCTCCACATCTACATGACCGTCACTGACTACTGGGTCCTCTGCCTCTCTGTCAGCCTGGTCTCCATCTTCCTCACCACTGCCATCATCTTTATCCTCCACCACAGTAACAAGGAGGTGAGGGGCTCTGTGTAATTACTGGAAGGAAGTTGTCGGTGCAGCAACTGAAATTCAACATTTCCATGTTCATTGGTGTTAATCGTGTAGTGCTGACATCATCAGTCTCAAGCAGGTGGATTTGAACCAGTTTGTCATGGGGTTTAGGAGACTTTGGCTTTCCAACTTCAAACTGTGTGACTGAGTTGAATCCAAAAACCTCCTCCTGTGGTAGCCCTTTATTGAAGAATGATATAAGCAGTGTAATAAGTAAAAGAAACTCTGATTCTCGAACTTCTGCCTGTTTCTGGTCAGATCAACATGAATTTAGACGTCCGGCTTATCCAGGTAAATGAGAGGATGGTCCAACACAAGCTGCTGGTGGGCGTGGCCGACTGGGTACGGAACTGCACCGGAAACCTACAGGTAGTTCCTCTACAACCAAGGGAAGCAATAATACTCAGGGTGTCTGCGGGTATTCAATAGATTACTATACATGTTAATACTATACTATACAGATTAATAAACAATTTGTTTGTTTGGATTTCATGGACCCGTTAAAACTAGGGAATGTGAGAGCACAGATGGACTATTTTATGTGAAGTAAAAATATGCTTCAGAATCAGTTTTACTTTACTAATCTTGCACATACAAGGAATTAGAAAAAGGAATTAGAAATTTAGGGAACTGGTCTCTTTTAGAAGTAGTATGTAAGATAAAGTAGTACATAAAAAGTATAAGTAGTATATACAAATCTCTTTTCTACAGTATGCACATGGTTCCCTGAGTCTTCAACACTGCTAGGGAATAAAAAAATATATATCTGTACACATGGAAGAGTAATAGTAATATATATAATGCTTGTATCCATCGTATTTTTTCTGTTTTTCTACCCCCCCCCCCCCCCCCTGTTAGCTATACTGTGTATATTGGGACATGGCCTGCTGTTTGAGGACACTGACTGAAACTCTAGAGGAGGAGAGCTTTGCGGCACATGAGACCCAGGTGAATGAGTAGAGTACATTTGTCGCTTTGTTTGTTCTGCTGCTGTATTGATTTTTTTTTGTGTGCCTATGTTAGTGTTCCCTTGAAATCAATAGAAACTTAATTCGGTGCAATGTAGAAGGGACTTCTTCCTGGAGATGATTTAATAGAAACCGGACAAGCAGAAGTTAGTCTGACTCACTCTTTGAAGAGTCATATTATATTTTGTAGCATCCATCCAAATAATCCCATTTCTACACTTTTACCATTAAGAAACTGAAGAAGAGAATGTCCCACCTTGTCCTTGTGGCTGAGGGAATGGCCGTTAGCCCTGAGGGTGGACGGTCAGAGGTCGAGGAGGGTTCAGATGAAGAGAGGCCTCTACTGCTGGGTAACGAGGAGACGGGGCACAGGACCACATCCAGCCAGCGGGAGGACACCAAAATCACCAGTAACTACAGCCTCATCCCTGACACAACATTACCTGCTCAGGTAGGAGGCTCAGACACAGCCAGGGTACCGTCTGTCATGTTAACACAATGAATGCTTCAAGGCTTCTTTGGCCCACGTGTCACCTGTTGATATGAATGGTGGAGCCAGAGCATCATAAATGGTAGGAAACCTGCACATAATCAAAAAATGATGATGATCCATTTTATTCCTATGTGTAAAAAGTAGGGTTTAGCCGAGCTGTGATTCTTCCTTTAAAGCCCTTATTCCCTTACCACTGAATAGAGTGTTAGTGTCACATGACGGTCAAATGATAAATGCTGTTTCTTAAAACAAAGCCTCACAAAAAACAGGCATTTCCACTATGCCAAGAATAACATTCTTGGGTCTAATCTATTTTTTAGCAGGAAAATGGTCGAATTTAATGACATTGAATATCAGCACAAAATTCACTCTAAAAATATTGACATTGAAAAACCTAAAAACTTAACTGTGAGCAATTAAATGAATAAATAAATTGTTTTAAGAAAATAAAATGTCAGTGCAGACATTACAGACTGTTACAGACTCTATGTAGCTGTGGAGGGAGGAACCTTTATCGTATTGGCAGCAGACAACACAACTGCCTGATATCCCATATTAAATAAAAGGCCAGTATCGACCGAAAACTTTAATATACTGTATGACATGAAATAGTAGTAGTTGCAGTACATGTATTAATGCCTGTTTCAAGGATACTGATGCTTCATGTTACCTAGAGGATGACCTAAAGAAGATTTTTCTTCCAACACTGTTTTGTCTAGTCTAGCGACCTTTGTTATTACGACCTGAGGTAAACCAAAAGGGGCTTGTGTAACGTGTAGGTATAAAGATCCTGCTCACTCTGCTGCAACATGATTAAACGATCACTCTGTTTAAACAACTTTCAGTGGCAATTGGCATCTTTGACAAATTTCCAGGGCACCCTGTCTAAGCCGAGTGCAGCAAATGCTTCAGTCGTGAGACTATTAGCTACTGAGTCCATACTTTGAAATAATACTGTAATTTAAAAATTTTGCAGCTTGGAGTAAAATGGATTTGAATCTTGCATTAAAAAAAGCTGTCATGATTTTTTGATAGTGGGCGAGTTTCCTACTGCTCAGGGAATTGTGTCACCAAAAAAGCCTGGAAATCAATCATGCCTTAGCAGTATGTTCATTTGCTACTAACCCTGTGTGCTAGACATGGTGTTTACATTGGAGGTTTACTTGCTGTGTGAGACATAGACCATACTGTACCTAGAAACATACCTTTCATTTAGTCAGAGGAAAACAGTTTCAATATCATCAAAAAATGTTATTTTCCATGAGCATACACTATTGTTTTCTTATACTCAATAATAATAAGCATGGCTTACTAAAGCCCATGTGTGTTCATATGATGTTCATTTGTTTTTCTGCAGGCCAAAGCCCACCAGCTTCTTATGACCTACAGTGCAGCCTATCTGAAGCTGCTGGTGTCTGAGAGGTTGTCAGGCCCGTCACACCACCACCTACAGTCCCGGAGGAATCACTGCAGCACCGCCTCTCTCTGTCTCTGCCAGTACATCAAAGCCAAGATCCTCCGATAAAGAGACACTAACCAAGGGCAACGCTGGGAACTTGACACTAGGAGACCAGGACTATTTTTTTTTTTATAACCCTTATTTATCCAGGAAAATGTTTTGCTGAGCATCCATGCTGTTTAACTGAACCACCCCGTTTTCACACCAGCTCTTTCTTTGTACCTCCTGGATCATTACCCATCTTTCCCCCAAACTGCTGCACCCCCATGCTGACGAAGGTTAACTGCATTTACTGTAGAACAATCCAATATTTGTACACTGTTGCACATGATGATCAAAGTTTAAGTCACTGCTGTTTAAATTATTTGTATAAATAATAAATAAGTGTATAGATTCTTGTGATTTGTCCGTTGTAAGTGTTTCTGTGTGTCCTCGCAGTGCCGTTGATAGCTGACTTATAGCATTTTGCAGGAGAAGAAAGTGAAAGCAGAGAGAAAGCAGAAAGAAAGAGGGAGGGAGAGAGAGAGAGAGAGAGAGAGAGAGAGTGAGCGTGTGAGAGACACAGATTGTGTGACAGTGAGAGAGACAGCAGAGAAACCCATTGATGCAGATGTGTAATGAAGCTGAAAGGGGGTTCACATGAATCACTGACTTGCTACATCATCTCAAATGTCAGCAGCAGCACAGAGTAAGTGTGTGTGTGTGTGTGTGTGTGTGTGTGTGTGTGTGTGTGTGTGTGTGTGTGAGTCTGTACACACAATGGCGCGCACATGCTTGCGTGTTTGTGTGTTTGTGGCAGGAGGCTGAGTTTATTTTCCATTATCCTCGGTATTAACAGTGATTATCAATCAGCCCTGATGCTGCAGCTGAGACGACAGCCCAGTAAGTAGCTGAACGCCGCATGGCGACACAAACACGCTCAGCGAGACAGACAGCATGGTCCATCCAGGGGAAGCTGGGACCGTGTGATGGGAGGGAGATGCGTGCAGCGTGAGTCCGAGTTAAATGATCTCAGAGACGGCGGCTCTCCTCGGGAGGCTAAATGACCATCTGTGGTCCTGTACACACACACACACACACACACACACAGTCTGGCTTGGCTCCCACCTTAACATTCTCCCTCCTGCATCAGCGCCTGATCATTTGGGTCCATGCACTTCACCTTTCATCAGGCAATGAAGTTATGAAAAGCATCATCAGAGGAGATAGGAGAGTTATGCTGCCAACTGGGTCCAAAAGTAGAATTAGATGTGTTATAGTGGATTTAAATTTGGGTTTGTATGCCGTGTGTGCAGTGTGCCCTGGGATATATTCAACTGGGCATGATATAGATGCACTGAAAATGATGGAACAATCCCCGCCCTAATGTAGAAAAATGAGCAGCAGGAAAGGTTATATTAAGCCCAGGCCCTTTTGTGATTAAACACAAGATAGTGAGAGATAGTTCATGTTCTGACAGAGAGAAAAAGAGAGACAGGGAGGGAGAAAACCGGGGCAACTATAAATAGCACCTTAGAGATGAGGGGAGAGGAAAGGCCAGAGAGAGAGAGAGAGAGAGAGAGAGAGATGTGTGGGAGATGTGGCCTACAGAATACACCAGCAGGTCGTTCACAACCAAAATGTTTTCTTTTATTCATTATTCAAACAACTGAAGTCAGAAACAACCAACGCATGTGCAACACATCCATCAACATAATAATAAACCCCAAGAGAATCACATGTACGCAGGTAATGTGGCAGCCGCCTCTTTGGCCAAGCAACCCGTTGCATTTACAAGCTCAGAAAAAACAAACAAAAAAAAAAAAAAAACCCAAGAGGTACGGACTCTCCCGACTGTATAGTAAACAGCTACAGTTTGTTTTGCCCAGCCAATATCATCTGTAGAACAGCACAGAAAAGTCCTATTAGAAAGCACATAGGGAGATGCAGCCTAGCGCTGTCAAGACTAGATATGCTAGGAGTGACTAAATATACGCACACTCACTTCCACAATCATTTCCCTTCTGAACAACGGTGAGAAACAGCACTAGGGGTAACAGCACTGTGCTTAATTGTCCTTATTTTAATGGCTTGCCGTGTCATTAAAATGGGGACAAATTTGTCATATCATACATTAGTGATAATAAAACGCAAAGCCGTTGCCATTTAATAAAATAAGAAGAATAATAGCACTGGAAAACGTCATACTTTCAAATACAATAATAACAACCGTAGTTATACCATCTCTGTTTGTGGTTGCCGTCAATAAACATCATATTTTTTATATCTCTGTATAATTCTTTTAAAAATAGCATTATCATAGGAATGGACAGAGGAAAGGGAGAAGCAGAAGAGATATGTTTAGGTCCAATAACCGATGTGGACAGGAGAGAGAGAAAGAGAGAGAGAAAGAGAAAGAAAAAGAGAAATTGCAAAGGGGTTCAGAGAAAATTCAAAGGGAGGAAAGTGCTACAATATAGTATAGGCATTGATTTTTTTCTCTCCCTCTCCATGGAAACATTCATTTTCAGTTTAACCATAATTGTTCCTTCAATGGTTGCAGCCTCAGCTCCTTCAGTTCATACTGTTATGTTACAGCCATTTTGGTCCTTACAAACAAGGACGTACCTGCTGCTCAGTGCTACGCTACATTAGAAAAACCATACACGTATGGGGAAACCCTTAATCGTTGGGGAGAAAATTTGTGGGAAAATGTAATAGCTCACAGCCTCACAAGCATCAATATTTAAGAAAGGGAAACAAACAAAGGGTTGTGTAGCCTGATAAGCAGGTACTGTCTCATGTCGTACTTGAGCCTTTCAGAGTCCTTGTTTTCTTAAACAGTGTCTAAGAGATTAAATAACGGGAGATGTGCAACACAAAATAGGCCAATATATTTCTAAAACACTTGAGAAAACATGATTTGCAACCCTATCAAACCCTAGATTCAAATACTTATGATCTAAACTGTCTCCTTTTGTAATGGCTATGACAGCAGATTGTTCCATTTATACAAACAAAATCTGTGAAAAATGCCACACAGCTCTAGAAATATGAAATTTTAGGAAATATACCAACCACTTCTGGGACACAAGCATGTTTTTGCACTAAAGCCCATCAGCTTCAAAACCAACTGATATTTATCATGCATTAAGAAGTATAAACGTAAGCTGCTGTGCCATTTTATTACTAGAAAGTGCAACATCATCCCATGAGATATCAAATTTAAGCCAATTTCAAAGTATCAGATAGCTGCAATAAGCTAGTGATATCCTATCAATAATGGCAGGCAAAGACTATGCAGTGGCAGATATCAAATAAATTAATAAATAACAGATTTTAAATAAATAAACAAACATGTAATACACAAGGTATGGCAGCCAATACTACTTCACCCAACTAAAATGTCCATATAACAGAAACGGTTCAACCAATCTCAAATAAATATCCCATGTTTGGTTACGTTAGACAGTCACTTCGCCAGTCCGCTCTCCATTTGGTTGTGAGTTGATTGTGTATTGATCATCCCTCTAACACTACTGTACCGTTTGGCAGCCTGTTATGTAAGTATCAGCAATAACACTATTGATCAATAGTAAAACTGTGTTTCAACATGGCACATTATTTTGAAAAAGGAAAATACATGAAATACAATTACGCGTAGAACTAATATGTGTGTATGTAGTTAAAAAAAATACCTCTTAAATGTAGTGTGTCTAATTTCCGCTATTGTGTTGGTCCATTTAGGAGATTGTGTGGTTTTGGCGGTTTAACACTTGACTGAAACACACAGTGACCTATCCTCTGATCTAATGGCTTATGAATGGATCGGTGTCAGGGTGAATTGTTGACGCCGGGAGCTTTGTTTCCCCCACCCCTGCATGTAAATAATAAACGGTTACTGTGTTAACAGGAATACCGGGGGCCTCATTGGATAGCTACTTCCGTTTTGCGTTTGAATGTCGGCTGTGATTGGTTGTTTTTGGCCGGTCAGAGAGTGTGTGTGACGCCAGTAGGTTAGGTCAGAGCTGTGTGTGTAACTGTACACACAGGGCCGGCATTCAGACCCTTAGTGTAGCAGCAAGCAGTAGCGGTGAGTGCATTTCCAGTGCTCCTATTTCTCCACCTGATTGAGAGTAGTTAGCTAGCTAATATATTCCATGTTTTTCCTGTCTGTCTGACTCTGCATGTAGTTACGGCTCCCAGTCGTCGTCGTGGTGCTGCGAGGCGATGATGACTACCACGGTGAGGATGGTGCACAGCACGATGGAGGCGATGCCAACAGCCAGGCTGATGAAGGAAAAGTTGCGCGCCTCACGGGAGGCTATCTCTGCCTGTCACCATGTCCCCTCTGGCTATCGCCGTGCGCACCTAAGGGTTGGGGAAGGGAGGAGTGAGGTGGGCGGGTGGGAGAAAAGACAAGAGAGGGAAGGAAGAAAAATTTGACTAGAGATTATGTAACAAGAACAAGACGCGCCAGTGGGAGCAAGAGAGATGTAGAGAGAGAAAGCATCTGGTTAACGGCGTCTGCTAAACAGCTAAAAAAAAACAAAAACACGATGGGATCGATTTCACTGCAGTACATCCTGAAACTGCGGAGAGAGGCCACACCACACGCAGCATTAACAGGCCATAACAGCAGATAAAGTCCAAACCTCCGGGTCTATGCCTTGTCAGCTCAACTCAACTCAAACCCAGCTAAGCAAGCCCAGAGGAAAAATCCATTGTATCCCACTGCGCCGACAACGCTGCAGTTACATAATGAGGTCCGTTTTGTGCGTGTTGGTCAGCGCAATCTGCCATTACAGCAATAAACAGCAGGCGACGGTAGACAACAGACCGATCCTTTACGTTTCTTATATCATGCTCGACTTATCTTGCCTGGTGCATTAGAACCAATGGAGGCTTAAAAAAAAGAGCAAACCGTGCCTTTTTTTGCAGAAGTGATGTAGAGGACATTGCTGAGACAGGAGTATGAACTTTGGGTACAGTGACAGTGCAGTGGCATATTTCACTTGTTTGGCAGACAAAGCACCAAATATGATGAAATCTCACGGCAGGTGTAACCTAAAGATTTGCAACGGTGATTTCTCCTCCAATTTTCACAATTTAAGAGTCTAATATCAAATGCTGCTCAACCCATTTCTGTCTTGTTGTCCAGTCCTTTCACACTTCATGTACAGGAATAACAAGGTGTGAGATTTAGGGAGGAAAAGCAAAATTATCCGCAGGTCTATCTTAAATGTTTGCAATGAACTCAAATGAACTGCAGATCATCTCTATACCAAGGGAAAGCACACGGAGAGTGTCCATAATAAATTAAACCATCACATCCAACCTTTGACACTAGTATTCCTCAGGGAGGTTCAGCGCTTGCCTTACAGTCACATAGCATGTACAGCATGAAACCAGACAGCCCATTGGTTAGATTACAAGCCCTGCACCACACCATCAAACTGTTGTAAGCACTGCACACGCAAAAAGAAGTCTTCCAAGTCTTGAAATCTAACATATGTGGAGTCGTGTATATCCACATCAGGGAAAAAATGAATCATTACTTGAAGTTCATCATTCATATTTCCCATTTTGTCAACAAAGAACTACATTTATCTGCTGTCCTTTCAAAAGCAACATCATTTATTTTATATTGTGCTGAAAGAGGTGTCATTTTTCAAACGCAGACAAGTCATTTTGGAACAAACTCATCATATATTACCTGAGAAATGTCAAAAGTAGAATAGTCATCCTGATGATGTGAATGGTGATAGGCCTGTGTATCTAAATGGTGCCTAATCTGAGTTTATCGTTGGTTTACCGTCTAAAATCCCTGGTACCAGCAATATTACGTTAAAATACTAAGATTAAAAGATACCACTAGTTGCCACTAACCTGCACTGCTTTGATGATGGCAATGATGCCTGTAGGCCAGAAGCAGCAGACGGTGGTGAGCACGGCAATGGGCAGGTAGTCGTGGGGGGGGGCGTCGGTCCATTAGGGTGATGCTGGGTGGCATCTGCATGGGATGGATCTGGCCGGGTGGGATCCCTGGGTGGCCTCCTGCACCTGGCATGTAGGGTTGACCCTGATGAGAGAGAGAAAGAGAGAGAGACAGAGACAGAGAGACAGAGAGAGAGAGAGAGACAGAGAGAGAGAGAGACTACAGCAGTTGTATAGAAGTTAACAAAGTGCTTCCCAAGCAAAAGACACAGGTGGTTACACAAGCAAAGAAGAGGACAACAGCAAAAACAAAGACATAGCCATGAGGGCGGAGGTGGGCTATTGACCCTGGTTAGGGTAAGGGGTGGGAGGGGGGGGGTAAGCTTATATCAACAAGCCAATAATAATAACTTTACTTTTAACTGTAGCCTGTTAAAGTAATTAGATAAATATGTTCTAGTTTGGAGACCTCATGAATTAATCACAGTGCAGAGCCCCTGAAGATTAGCCTTCAAAGCCAAATGGACCATTCTCGCTGGGCCAGCTTTACTACGAGCCACCTATAGAGTTCAGATGTGCCCGTCCCCTCTGGTTCTGGAAGTATCTTCACTATGCCCATAGCCTCAGGCAATGATTTATATCAGCTGCTAGAGTTGAAAAGGGAAACCAGAGTGTGTCCTTGCTTTATGCTTCTAAGACTGTTTAAAACCAGTTTGCAAAATAAAGGTGCTCATTGGAGTCAAGGGTCTTTTCAATTAGCTGCAAGAGTGTTCTCTACAAGACCTGATGTAGTATTGATGAAATAGTCATCCTCTATTTTGAAACTGGGATTTTATATGTGTGTAACTGCTTCACGATCTTAGAAAACCAGTCAGTTTCTTGTGGCTAATGTTAGTGATCTCCTATGCTAAGGGGTTGGGCTCTATGGGATGGCCGGAAATGTCTCAAGCTGTGATTAAGTTGTATCCTATACCAACCCATACACCCCTATACAAGTATATAGGCTAATTAAAAGCATATTCTAAAATATAACACACATAAAGCTCCTCTATATCTATCTTATAAGAAGGGACCTATAAAGTGGAACAGAGTAGACCACAGTAGACACCAGCTGTGTTCAATCTCATGACACTTGGTGGTGAGACTTGATGGCGTGGTTTGTTCAGTTCTTTGGTGGCTGAAAACAAAGCTTAGTTATTTACCAGTCCCTAGAGAGAGCCAGAGGACCAACATCCTGAGATATGATGTTCGTAACGTCAGCATGTATTAACCTACATACCCAGAACTCTTCACAAGCCACACCTCTGACAGCTCCGATCACATCACTCACCGATGCCATGGGGTAGATGGGTACGTAAGCGGTGCAGGGCTGCAGCTGAAGGGGGTAGCCCGGGTGGAGGTACCCTACAGGGGGGTGAGGCATGGTTCCTGCTGGGCCCTGGGTCTGGACTGTGTAGCCGTGCGGGGGCCCCGGAGGTCCCAGCGGGCCACAGTGGAACTGGGTCTCTTGGAGGTAGCCCTCTGAGCCTGGAGGCGGAGGTGGAGGGGGGTAGTTGGGCTGGGAGCCCGGTGCAGGTGGCATGTTGGGGTGCTGAGGTACGTTGGGGTCTTGGGGCCCGGGGAGGTACGGAGGGGGCTGCATGGTTTGACGGCCAGAGTCATCGAGACCTAGGATGAGAGCGAGGATAGAAAGGACAATGGGAAAGAGAGCGAGATAGCGAAGGCACACTATCTAACCCAAGCTTCGTGCTCTGGCATTTCAGGTTCCTATTACACATCCTCAACACTATAGATCTCTTGCGTGTGCATTTTCAACCTGCACACTTTGCCACAGGCGCGAGCACGTTGGATACAAAACGTCTTATCTCAGCTCTTGGAGGAGAAACAATTACCGAGACAAGAGCTCCCCAGCAAGACATCAAATAGGATTCACCGAGAAAAAGCCTGATAGCATCCCCTCAGTGTAGCCTGTGTGCTAATGATGACAGTGATTGACATATCCAATTCCACAGGAGGTAGGCCCCACTCTCTCTCCATTATGAACAATGTTTATTGCCGATAAAAGGTTAGAAATACGACATTTTGGCCACGGAGAGCTTCGTCAGTCTGAGGAATCCATCTGAACAATTTATGGTAACACCTCTGCTCCTGCTGCTAACGCACAATATTTCTTCAGCATTGTAAGAGATTGACAGCGTGCCATGTTTTCACAGCAGGGAAGCGGATAGGTGTACAGTAATCCATGCTGACGGGGCCTGCACGGCACACAATCAGGAAGGAGAAAGGAGGATTGAGAAGGAGGAAAAAAAAAAAAGACGAGACGTCGGGATAGAATGGGAGAGGAAGAGTGGAAGAGGAAGCGTGGAGGGTAGGGATGGAAAGAATGAGAGGAAACAGAAACGGGATTGAGAGCAGGAGGTACGGGAGAGAGATCTGGTTGAGTGATGAGGGATGACTTGTGCTCGGGGACAGGCGTTACATAAGTCCCTAACTAAACTGTCACAAGCAGAACTGGACCAGAAAGAGACAGAGGGAAGGGAAGGGAGGGAGCACGACGGAAAGGTCACATAGACAGCATGGCATGCAACTGAGGAACAGCTAGGATGAACAATAGAAAAAATAAGATGGAGATAAGATGGAGGAATAAGATGGAGTGGGCTGTCGGTGTTTTTGCAGGGTCTGTCCATGCCTGCCAGTGCTGATTTGGAAATATATAAGTGTTATGTTTTTAGTTTTTTTTAACATTTGGACCAATTTCTCTATTTTAAACCTGAAAATGATCAGAATGTTGTAAAGACTGAGGATTGAAACAGACGTGTGTGAACAGAATAAAGAAATCAGTGTTGGAAGTGTCTCAGAGCTGCTGGCCTAGGCTCAGTTTTCAGGTCTTAATGAAGGAGATAAATAAATGTGAGATGGTCAGAATGCCAAAACTAATGTATTTCGAGAAGGACTCACAATATATGAAAACACTCAACTGGGCACAAAAAAAATAGATAAAAGAGAAACTTTGACAAAACCAAATTAAAGCTTTATGTTTACTGTGATGGTGGTTATCTAGCTTGGGGAATTTTCAAGTCTAATTAAGTTGTTTTTTTCATACTGTCAACATGAATGATAGAAAATATTTTCTATTGAAGGAAGGAAAACGAGCCCAGACATCTCCAACTATGCTGTGTGCAGACACCACCAGGAATAATGGAAAATAAAGGAGCAACCTAGATGACTGACACAAACGTAAACAAACAAACGAAGATATTATCCTTTAACAGACCAAGCTGCATCTATGTCCTCAACAGTGTCATCGGTAACTTTGTGGCAAGAACCAGGGGTTCATGCTCGGCTTCATCCCGGAGCTGTAGCTCGGTGTGGAGGCTCCCTCAGCATCCAGGGATATGATGAATCCCCCAGTGTAAACGGGAGAAACGAAGCGAATTAATGTGCACGAGAGCATAACGCAAGTTAGCCTGTCAAACACGCGCGTGTATAGGCATGGCACGGCATGGCACAGCCGCGGCACGCGCACGCACATAGACACCCACACTCTCTGTAGTCACACAGTAGACGGTAGGCCTGTGCTATGATGGAGAGAGAGACCGTGTGTGAAAAAGGATAATAATAATAATCCTATAATACATTTTAGACAGATACTATACAAATATAACATGGGATCTTTAAAATGGCATTCAGCTACAATAGCTCAAACATAACATAGAAAATCATAGGAAATAAAAAATATACCGTGAAGTACGATAAGGTCACTATAAACTCACTGTTGAGTGTCACAGACACACGGTAAGTCCCCTAATAATTATAGTGATTTTTCCAGGGTGCTCCCACACAGCGGTGCACTATAGAAACAGCGCTTTGCAGATAAATAGCGGATGGCAGAGATGTTGACAAGGGGAGCAGGAAAAAAAATGCAGATGGGAAAAAGATACCGACAGCCCAGCTGTGTCAGTGGATCAAACAGACTATACCGTTAAAGCCCTCGTGGCAAAACGTGTACATTTCTCACAGAGCAATAGGATAAATAATGTGTTTATGTATATGTGTGTGAGTGTGTATGTGTGTGTGGGGGGGAATTGGCTCAATTAGGCTATCAATTACAGCGGCATCAGAAAATACGCAATATAACACTATATGAACAAAAACCTTACCGTGTTTTTCCGACGACATGCCTTCCAGTCGGATTGCTGAATTCCTCCTCCTTTGATCAAATGTGCAAATGTGATTTTTTTTTTTTACTCCAGTGACTTCGTGAAAATCCTCCCCTGGTACTGATGTAGACTTTTATTCCAAATAATTACAACCCATCTTCAAGATGTCTTCATCTTCACACCCGTGGGTTAATATCGCTAAATAACTTATTTTTTTTAAAGGCAGTTTTTTTTTTAAATCCAATCCGATCACAATGTCAGTGTTATCTCTAGTGTCTGTCTTTCTCCCTGTAGCTGGTAATAAGGTTCTCCACTAACGCGTCGCCGTACATTGAATTAATCAGACACAGAGCTATCGTTGTCTTAAAGCGACAGCCCGGACTGGGCGACTACATAGGCACTAGGCTGGAACACCCCATTACAACCCAGCAGTGAACCTGCTTGTAGTTAGATGGATGTCTTCACTTGCATTATATTTCTCCCATGCATACTGTCCCAAAACAACTTTTTTTATATACAATTAACAGAGCTGAGGATTCCTGCAAGACCTATTTATAAAGATGTCAGACAGGCAGCACGTGGACTGGAGGGTCATGATGCCATGGTAGTGAAAAAAATACATCTGTCATCACTAATCTTCTTAAATTTCTACTGGAATATCTTAGAAAGGCCGAGAGAAAAGACGTAAGAGGATATCACATCATGGTTTTTTTGAACACAGTAGATTTTATTACTGTACAATAAATTACAAACCACATTTCATTTTCATTTCTATAGTCTCTACTTTGGTCTGTTGTTTTTTTTAAGAGCAGTTTTTTTTTAAGAGCATTTCCCTTTACCATTTTCAGGAATTTCATAGGACCCATTTCATGTAAACAACAGTATGTTTAGTATGTCTCTCCTGCCTGTACATATGCAATCTCTCTCTCTCTGTAATCGTGCACACACACACACACACACACACACACACACACACACACACACACACACACACACACACGCACACACACACCCTTTCTCACCTTGCACACAAAGACACACTTGGCTGCAGGCACCTTGGCATGCTCTGTCACATTCGCTAGCATTCTCATCACTGTCCTCCTTGTCCTCCCTCCCCTCTGTCTCAGTGGGTGTAGAGGGAGGCAGTGAAGACGATGTCCCTGCGGATGGCCAGGGACGCCTTCTCCATCTTGCTGCCCAGGACGGAGTCTCCTACGATGCGGGCGGCCTGTCGCACCTCCTTCAGCACCTCGTCCAGACGTTGGATGCAGCGCACCACCGTCCCCTCCTGGACGTCCGTCAGCTGGGCGATCTCTGCAAACGGCTGGGATGGGATAAGGGGGAAATGGGTTGGGGGTGGGATGGGATAAGGGCAGGGCGGGATGGGAGAGGATACGATGGGGTAAGATGGGGATGGGGTGACATGGGACAGGAAAGGTGAGACGTCACAGAGTGTGAGATGGTGTGAGACGCAACCGAGCAAGAGAGGGTTGGAGAGGACAGGGTAGGACAGGATGGGACAGGGTGAGACGAGTACATTACTTTTGAATGGGTCTTATTGTCAATTAAATTAAAGTATTTTAATATAAGCAAAGAAAACATTTCAGCTATTAATTAGAGTCCCTGGGTCTTGCAACCAATGGCCTAAAATTTTAGCTTCAAGATCTCACACGTACAATAATACTGATGAATGAGGCCTGACTACAGTACGGCTGTGAGTAGATGAAGCCAGTATAGTAAGTACCATCTTGGTTATTGTGTTAGATATTGTGATCATGACAGTTAACCGATCGATGGACAAAAAAACGTAACTGTAGACCCCCCCGGCGTGCAGGGAAGAGCTAAAGCCTCACCATGCCTCTGGCCCAGCAGTACACCACCTCCGTCAGGCCGAATTTGAACTGGCCTACAAAGTCCTCGGCCGTCTGCGCTATCCCACAATCCCTCTGCAGCTCGCCGATACGCTGGGCCACCGACAGCACCCGCTCGATGCCCTATAGGGAGGGGGTAGGGATGGGTGACGGGAGACGGATACAGGGGAAGAAGAAGGAGGAGTAAATAACGGGCGACAGAGGATTCAAGAGGGTGATACGTTAACAAATAGAGAGATGGGGAAACATGGAAGGTAAAGACAGGCGCACACACATGTACAGATTTCAGTCGTACAAGGAGAACTCTTGAAAGTATTCGACCGCCCCCTGTTATCACTTCTCTCCTCTGAACGTTTCGCTCCCCCCGCTGTCAGAGAGCTTGTCGTTTGTGTTCAGGAAATCTGTTGGCAAACTGTGTCCACTCTCCGAGGACGGCACGTCGTATAAATCACTGCGGATACAGAACTTGGCCATCACTAATTCAGGCTCTTATAAAGCACTTCTATGTATCAGGGGCGCTTGACAACACACGCTGACACGGTGTGTGTGTGTGTGTGTGTGTGTGTGTGTGTGTGTGTGTGTGTGTGTGTGTGTTTGAGAAAGAGATATATTAAGTTTGTGGTGTTGAACGCGTCACACACAAGGTGCCGTTCTGCCCTTTCTGCAGGGCAAGGCAGTTATGTATTAAATCTGCGCAAGACAGTGGTAACAGTGTGTGTGTGTGTGTGTGTGTGTATGTCTGTGTCTGTGTGTTTGTTTGTGAGTGAGTCACCCATGGAGGAGGCAAACCGGTTTTCAGAACAGTCTGCACAGTTTGTCAGTATACACAAATCATATTCACAATCACTTTAACTCCAGTGTTTTTGGTGAGAGAAGGGGGAGAATGAGATGAAATGAATCTGAACAATCTGGGAAAAAAAGCACGTTCAAAGCCTCCTGCAATAACCCTTCCAGTAGGACACACACGCACACACACACACACACACACACACACCTCCCTTGCCTCAGCCCTGCTTACCTCCCGCAGCGTGTTGGTGATGTGGGGCTCCACCTGCGTGTTCTGCGTGAAGACCAGACAGGACAGCAGGGCGGCGCTCTCCTCGGGCGCCAGCGGGCTCAGGGCGTTCTCGAACAGCAGCTCGGTCATCAGCAGCTCGTGGCTGCTGATCTGGCACGCCACGCGGCCTTTCAGCTGCACCGCCCCGCCGCTGTCCACGTACTGAAGGGACTGCAGGACCTGGGCGAGACCACCGGGGGAAACCAAATCAGGATGAGGCGAGTATGCGGCTATGAGTGTTGATTGGGCCAAAAATACAAGATCAGCCAATCATGAGCTTGACTAGGTTCAGCACAACTCAACATCATGCCAACATTTCATCAGGCTGAACTCAATTAAAAGACTTTTTGACTGTTGTCCAGTTTTCCTCTTGGAAAGGGCATGCTACAGGAAAAAAAACATTACAAATAAACATTTGTAGGCCCTTCATCTCTTCAGTGGGGCGAGGGTGACATGAGGCCACTGAATCATATCCCTTCCCCCACATCTTCCTTCTCTATCTGTTGTAATTTACCCTCATTGACATAAAAACCCTACTACCACAGCTGGTTGAAATATTGATGATCCAGGAATAGAAACTTACTCTGCTGTTGCACTCCTTGTAACTCATCCTGGATGAGTGTCGGCTAAACGGCTCAAATGCAAAGACGAACAAAAATAATAAAAACAATAAATAATTTAGCCTAAACTGTAACGTGCACGAGGCTCGTTATCTGGGAGAATCGTTTTGCACGACTGGAACCTGACTCTGTTGTGAGAAATAAGACCGCTGACAGAAAACCTAACAACTGGGTCTGGGCACGGAGTCAACACCATACCTTGATCCTCTGGTGGTATTCAGGCAGCAGAGACAGAGACTGGTCAGACACCAGGAACAGCAGCTTGTCCAGCTCTTCCTGTACACTCATCCTCTCCTGAACCCGCACATACTGAACCACACACACACACACACACACACACACAAACACCGGTTACTTAACTCGAGCATACAACAGCAGTACTGAAGCACTTGACCTGATTTCAATACAATAAAATGATGGCGCACCGTACAGGAGAGCAGAATGTTACCTATTGTATTGTCACTGACGGTAGAGAGGGAGCTTACATAAACCCACTGAGGCCAATTACTGCAGACTAACGGCTTGCACTGTGGACTATATCACATTAACCATCCCTTTCCAATACTCACGACGCCACACGCAGACAGGGAGGTGTGAAGTTATGAAGATATTGCAAGTGAGAGCTCGTTATCTTGCAAAGCTATGAGAGCTTGCATTGTGTGTGTGTGTGTGTGTGCGTGATGGCTCTAATGACGTGCCGTTTCAACGTATCCTCACTGTGAGACAGCGATGAGCTGCAGCTCTGTGGATATACGTCACACATGGAGAAGGCAAGTTGGTTTGCAGCACAGTCTGGACAGTTTGTCAGTGTACACACATCGTATTCACTTTCACTTCAACTCCAGTGTTTTTGGTGCGAGAAGGGGAAGAATGAGATGCAATCAATCCGAAGAATGAAAAAACATTTTCAAAGCCTCCTCCAATAACCCTTCCAGTAGGACACACGCACACACACACACACACACACACACACACTTGCCATGGGTAATTATAGAACAGTCGGATCCACTGCTCTCATCTCATCCTACCACGGCATACACAACACAAGACAGAAAGACAGAAACCTAGAGGCAAATACATCAGAATGTAAAGGAGAGATGATGGAGGGATATCAGTATCAAGAGGGGGCCAACTTAAGTGTCCAAATGGAGTAATGGTAACTAGCTAGCATAAACATACAATCTGTTTTCACACAGTGAAATGAATACCTGTGTGTATTGCCTAACCACGCAACCACAAGTGTGCAGTGCATCTCAAAAAACCTCACTTCATAAATGATGCAGGCACTGCTTAGGCCAATCAGCAGCAAGATACATCATCCTTCCATGTTTCGTCAAGATAAGATCAACAGAATAAAAAAAAAATGCTGGAATACAGTGGAAAAAGATGCATCATCCATCCAAGTTTAGTCAAAATCAGATCAGTGGTGTCTGAGAGAGAGAGCTCTCCGTAAGGTTTGACTGAAACAGAGCGACAAACACACAAACCTGCTCTGAGAACGTGGGTGAGTGGATGCAGGTGAACTCTTTGAGGCTGTCCTGCAGCACCCGGCGCCTCATGGTGCCCTCGACCACGTCAACACTCTTCAACTGGAGGTCATTCACTGGGTCAAGGGTCGCCACTCCACCTGGGTTGGCCTCGGCCAATCGCAGGAGCTCCTGGGTCGCTGTGGAGATGGCTTGGCCAGGAGGGTCAAGCCTGTGCGGGTGAAATAAAGGATGGAAAGAACAAGAAAGAATGGATGAGGAGAGGGAGAAAGAGAAGCAGATGAAGTCAGAGGAAAGGAAAGAGGGGATGAGAGGATACAGTGGTTTCGTAATGTAATGTTAATGGATGCTGTATGTTTGCAGTACAATTTGTTATACACTCCATTTTAACTTCTGTAGTCACACATGAACAGCTTGTGTATCACAAAATACAGACGACAGTGTGGGTTCGCTGGAGCATTTCTGAAATCTGCAAAATAACCTCATCATAATGAAGCATGAATGCACAACCAACAAATGTGACAAAAACACACAAGCAAATATACACACGAGGTGTGTATATACAAGGTGGGCAGACAAACACTCCTACACACACACATCCTTGTGCCGTCATACAGAAGGAATAAATGAGTAAAGGTTAAAGAAAAAATAAAATAAAATGCGGTCCAGAAAATGGTCCTCACAAGGTACACTGTTTCTAGGTTTTCTAAACTTGAGGGGACATTTGGACCCCATAAGATTGGTAAAAACATGTAGAACACACACACACACACACACACACACACACACACACCCACACACCTGAAGCGTGGCTGTTGCCTCTTGTGGTAGTTGTCGATGATCCTGTCAGGAATCACCTTGAGGGTTTTCACCGTGATGGCTGAGATGTCCTGCAGCTTCAGCTTCTGCACTGTGTGGCTGCATGGGCCTGACACACACACACACACACACACACACACACACACAAACAGCAGAGAGAGGAATCATGTGGTGCGTGTTTTATGTAGTGGAAATGATGCTTATTCTACTGCTGCACTGCTGTTAGTTTCTCTAGATCAGCGCCGGCTAGATGCCTACGATGTAAATGAGTGTGTGTGGGCGTGCTTAGTCAATGTGCACCGGGTTTTGGGGAGGAATGAAACTGTCTGCATGTGTTAATACATTTGAGAGGAAGCCAGAGTGTGTGTGTGTGTGTGTGTCTGTCTCAGTCTATTTAAAAAGGTGTAAATATTTGTTCCCATTTGTCCACCAGCCAACCTTCGGGTATGAAGAGAGCAGTGCTGTAGAGGTGAGGGGAGGCGCCGCCGCCCCCTTCCCCTTCCTCGTTGCCCTTCTCGCAGATGATAAGAGCTGTGAACGTGCGATTCACAGAGTCGCTGGACACCTGGCACGCAGACAAAACAGGACAGGGAGGGGAGAAAAAGGGCAGAAAACTAGATTAGATGCTTTTATGTCAAGTGACGGACGGATGCACGCAACGATGGAGGCCCCATCCTTGCACAAACACCGGGGCGTCTATTAAACTCAGCGCAGGTAAATGATTCCTTGGCACCCTCGGGATGTGCAGCAGAGCACATCTTGTTGTGGAGAGCCGTCAAATTGCTTTAAAGTAACAATCTGTGACACTGTCATATAAATAAATGTTTTGCTATTCTCTATCGCTGACTATTGTACCTAAACCCAGTGAATGACAGCTTTTACATTTGCTCTATCTGCTGTTCTAAACACACTGCAGCGGGTAGGAAGAAGAACTGGGTAGTTAGCATGAGCGGCGATAGCCACCGTGGATGAACAGACAAAGAAAAGAGCGCCACCTACAGAAACTCGTCAACTTTAAATACCAATATCAACAGCATTGCACGGTTTAATTTCCGTGACCCAACAATTCATATCCTAATTGATGCTTTTAATGTTTTTAATGTGTGTTTCCTGTTTACAATCATGATCCTGAAGGGGGCACTAGTCTAGACTGCGTTTTGTAGGGAAAGAAGAATCCACGAATCGTAACGTGAAGGAGGCTGCGTACTCCTGCATGTAACTCCAGCACAGTGGAGTATTAATTACTTCACCTGCTAATTAATTAAAGCCCCCCCCCACCCGTGACAAAAACACTCACACCTACCTGCAGGATAACACCCAGGGCGTTCTGATGCTGTTTGTTGTTGACTACCAGAACTCGGCCGACAGACAGAGCTTTCAGCCCGTTGACAGACTCCAGAGTGGCGCGCTGAAGAAAACCGAGACAGCAAAGATGAAAATGGAGGAGACAAGTCAGGTGGCAGCTTTGTGTTAACCGGGGTGTCCTGCTGGGAACTCGGTTTAGGTAAACTGCATGTATTTGTGCTTGTGCGTTTGTGTGGGTTTGTTTGGGAAGGGAGATGTATGAGCACAGTGTGTGTGTGTGTGTGTGTGTGTGTGTGTACCTGTATTGCCTCGGCGGTGATGCGCAGCTCCGTTACGGTGCGATAGTAAGGCACCAGGTCGGACAGCTGGCCCTCGGTGTCCAGAGGAGGCAGAGACGACAGCGTCTTCCTCAACTGCCTGATCCTCTTCTCATGGGCCTGGCATAGGAGGAAGAAGAAGGAGGAGGAGGAAGAGGAAGAGGAGGAGGAGGAGGAGGAGGGGAGGAAGAAGAGGGCTTTATATGGTCCATTTTAAAAACAGCTTTGTCATTTGTCACGACTCAGTGGAAGACATACAAGAGGAGGAGGAGGAGGAGGAGGAGAGGACAGGAAAACAGATTAGAGAAGAGGAAGAGGAGGAAGTCAGGAATGATGCAGTAGAAAAACAGGACATCGATGATCTGACGTTTCCACTTTGCCTCCGCTTGCGTATTGTGCTTTGTGATTTACCTCAGTTCACTACTCCACTGACAAACCACGTCTATGGCATCTATAAATAAACCCTGTTCGGTTTTGTTCTGCCGCTGTGCAGTGGCATATCTCACCTGAGTGTCTCTGTGGCACTCAGAGAAGCTCCTCCTCATCATGTCGGTGACCTGGAGGGCCTCCACCCGCAACAGATTGAGAATCATAGTGTATGTCAGTCTGAACTGGGACTGGAGGACAGTCGGCTTACCCTGGACAGACACAGAAGGGATGAGATTTAAACATCTGTACTGTAGAATGATACCAATGTGCACCAAGAGGGAAACAACATGCTTGACTAGTGTACAGTCAGTTGGTCTACAGCTATATACCTTTAGTGAGATGGGTGGAGGTGTGAAAGAGACAGAACACAGTTATTGTAACATAGAGAGTAGAAGACTTGCCGCACCTGTCCATTCATGTCAATGAGATATGTCACGTGTTATTTTCAACCTTTGACTGAGCAGGCTTATTTTCAGCAACACCCTGCTTTACAATCTCACACCTGGGACAGAACACAACCACCATCTCCTACCACCGGACACTGAGCAGCTCCACTCAAGCGGTTTGTGGTCAGATGCCTTGCTAAATGCTTTGATGGTGATTGGTGAGGGAGGAGGGAGGGGGGGGGGGGAGAGCGTTTCTCATTTACTTTTCCCACCGCAGCGCAATTCAAACTGGCAACAAGCCCAGTTGTCTAACCTCTAAGTTACCCCCTGTGCCGTTATGAAGTAATTACGAAGCCGAGGTATCACGTCCTCTGAAATTAAATTGAAATAAATGAACGAGCCGTATTATAGCAAATGGATGTAATAGCCGTGCAACAGTGGTAGATGAGGGGACTTCTGTATGCGATGGAGATATGACCAGTGATAAAGGATCCATCTGTGCTGAATAACAGAAGGACCCATTGAAATAGAAAACACTCCAAATTGGCACAAAGAGAAGATTAGTTAAAAATAGCCCACTCGACTGTTTAATTGCGTACTTAATAAATAACCTGGCACGCAACGACGTCCTCCGCACACAAGCAGAATAAATATTAGCTTGTGCTCTGCTCTCGGAGAGAACAGACAGATGACATCCTGAAACCTGCAGGAGGAGATCTGCCCTGGATACATAATGCCACATCGAAACTGGATGACAATATAAACCCGTACGGTAGGTGGGCGTGAAATCTAAATCATTAAGGGAAATTACTACTTATTTGGAGGGCCTCACCAACATCATGACGTGCAGGTCGCCCATGTCGTGGACCCCGGCCTTGCAGAGAATAATGACCGTGCCTGTGGAGTCCAGACCTCTCCTGCCCGCTCTGCCTGCCATCTGAATATATTCACCTGAGAGGGAAGTAAAGAGATGTTGATAGGAAGAGAGAGACAGAAAGACGTGGATGAAGGATGGTTGGAGAAAGGAGCGATAGAGAGCAATGCAAGGAGAAGAAGAGAGAGAATAAAACCGCAATAAGTTATTTCACATGGAGCTCGTCTGAGGCATATAAACACACCTCCCTTTATATTTTCTACCTGTCACTTAAAGCTCAGAAATGAAAGAGCATAATAAATATGGGTTCACATGAAAGAGCGAAGCGTACCGGGCAGCAGGTTTCTGAAGCCGGTCCCGTCGTGTTTCCTAATGCTGTCGAATACCACGGTTCTAGCCGGCATGTTCACTCCCATGGCAAACGTCTCGGTGGCAAACAGCACCTGGGAGACGCAGGACGATGCAGAAGGAGAGTAAAAAAAACAGCCCTGGGTCAACGAGTATTTGCAATTGACTTACAACTTACAGTGACGCTATTTGGCACTGGGGAGTATCAGGGGAGAAAACAAACACTCCACTTTATTTAGGTCCTTTGTGTGAGCTGGTGACATACTTCAGAGAGCAGGCGCTAAAAGTACCGACACAAAAGTGTGACAAGGATCAATGATGCATTCTCTCTCATCTTCCAGCTTGACTCACTTTCACGAGCCCTCGTGAGAAGAGCATCTCAATGACCTCCTTCAGTATTGGCAGGATCCCGCTGTGATGAACCGCTATGCCCCTCTTCAGCAGGTCCCTCATCAGCACGATCTAAGAGGCGGGACCCCAACAAGTCATCAATCTATTCTGCCTTCGTCTGTGGTTGCATACATTGTAAGGCTTCTAAATTCCTATAATGCAATGACATTGTAAATGTAATGAAAAAAGGAATAACATTTTCATGGCATTTCATGTTGTCTTTTTTCCTCTGTACAACATGAGAGATAAACTCTATACATATACACCAGGCATTTCTCCTCGCTATCCTTCCCTCATGATACTCCTTACCTTGGAAAACCTGTCAAAAATGTCAATTCCAAATTATGATTCAGGGCTGCTATAAAAAAAATGTATTATTCATGCAGAGTACACTATCAATACAAGCTACCACCAAAAAATGTCTAATAAAGTCTGTAGAGAGAACCCGTTGGAGAACGAGGCTCTGCTGACCGGGAGCGCTGTTCACCTGGGGCAGCTGTCGGTCTCCTCCTCTGAGGCGACTCAGGCTCTTCTGGAAGAAAGAGTGGATCTCCGCCTTCTCCACGGAGCTGGTGAGGTCCATGGAGGACAGCGAGCGGGCGTTTTCGTCGCAGCGCGTCCGGGAGAAGGTGAACGCCACCACGGGCGTCTGCTGCCGCTGGGACAGGGAGTGCAGGAGAGAGAGCCACACCGCTCGGTCCTGGGAGGCCAAGAGGATGGAGGGATGAAAAGAAGATGCTTTAGAGTGTGTGGTTAGAGAAAGGAAAGAGAAGTGATTGAATAAAATAAAAGGGTGACAAAAAGATAATTTGACAAAAGAGCAGTAGAAGGGGAGAGAGAGAAGGGAAATACCTGATTGGCTGAAGTGTTCTGAGAAGTGTTCTTCGTGCCAAAAGACTGGGCATGTTTGCTGGTCCGCTCCTTCTTGGTCTCGACAGCAGCATAATACCTGGCAGACAAACAAACTACCTCCATCAGAAACAGCTTCGAGGCAAATACTCTGGATACTCTGCCATGCATCACCAGCCTGTGATGGTCGGTGCGTTCCAGGAGTTGTTTTGTGATTAACTTTTTTGGGATACACATTTTCCCTCAACCTGCTACTTCTTCAGTTACTTCAGTTAGTGATTTCCTACATTTCACAGACTGTCGACAACCCCCCAGTGTACTCGCCTGAACTTGAGGCTGCATTGCATTACGGACTATTGAGGCTACTGCCAGTGGAGATCTCTTCCTCTCCTACGATGGATTTCTCCCTGCATGATTTGTTGAACGTCGGTGCAAAATGGTGAATCTAGAAAGAAACCTTCCTCTTTGATTCTGAGGGACAGAAACCAAAACTCTTGATGTTTCTATTAAAGTAAATTGTAGCTGCACTGGAAATATCATCTACATTTGGCCAGCTATCCACAGGAATGAGAAAAACACACCACCGCACAACAAAATGGGCCCAGAAATGCAAGGCTCACTGCCAATAGCTGTTTTCAACAAATGTTTCACGGTGCATTTTTCCTCTGAATGTCTTTCTCCATCACTGAACAAGCCATAACCATCAATCAAACCATCACACAGCTGCTTCTGACATGCAGCTGCAGATCAGCTAGGTGTGTGTGTGTGTGTGTGTGATGTACCCTTTTGTGAGGAAGTTGCCTGTAGCATCCAGCAGCAGGAACATCTCCTTCTGTGTCTTGGTGCTGTTTCCTGTGTACAGATAGTGCTCCAACGGCACCGGCCTCTTCACCGTGCTGATCACGTAAATATACTTCTTTTTGATACGGCTGGAGAGGGGAGGAGAGGAAGGGGAACGTTCAAAACAAGCCAAAAACACATGTGCTTCCTGTGATAAGAAACTCTCCATTCAATGGCTCGTCGGATGTCAGCGTGGAGCACCTACCCAATCCACTCGCTGAACTCCAGAGCGTTTGGCACCGTGGCGCTGAGCAGAATGATACTGACGTGTTCAGGAAGCATGATCAAAACCTCCTCCCACACAACGCCTCTCTGAGGAAAACAAAAGGGAAGGGAAGGGAGAGGAGGAAAACGGTCATCTGGTGACTTTCAACCGACTGTAAATCTGACAACTGGAGGATGCTGGAAACAGTCGGGGCCTTTCCTGACCTCCGCATCGTTGATGTAGTGAACCTCGTCGAAGATCACCCATTCCAAGTCCCTGATGACCTCTGAACCATTGTAAAGCATGGACCTAAGAGAGAACAGTGAGTGGGAGTCTAGAAGCTCATCCATTTTTATTGTAAACAAATTTTCACTTTAATGTGTTCCTATAACAGGTATATTGTCGTTTAATATACCTGCAGCAGCACTGGTTTCACTTGAATTTTCTTATCCGGTAAATAATAGGGACGCCATATTTTTTCATGAGCAAGGGGATATGAAGTACCTGAGAATCTCGGTGGTCATGATGAGACATGAGGCTTCAGGGCTGAGCTGGACGTCGCCCGTCAGGAGTCCAACATCCCCAAAGGTGGTCTTGAAGTCCCTGAACTTCTGATTGGACAGGGCTTTGATGGGGGAGGTATAGATGGTCCTATAAGAACAACACGACCAGAAAGAGAGTTAGGTTGCACCACAGTTCAGAATATGAACAATATGAACAAAACACAAAGTCGTTCACTTTTTGATATTGATAAGATATTTAAGATTCTGACCAAAATGACATACTGCTGATACTACCTGATACCACACACACACACACGCCATTTTTTATTCAATACATTAAAAAGGTGCATGCAGCAACTCCTTGATTGAATTGAAGAGACACACACACCTGGTCATGTGTTTCTGCGAGAGAGCGATGGCGTATTCTGCCACCACTGTTTTGCCAGCTGAGGTGTGTGCTGCTACAAACACAGACTCATGGGCCTCCAGCCTCAACACAGCTTGTTTCTGGAACACGTCCAGTTCAAACGGCCACTGGGGCAGAGGAGAGCAGAGAAGCAGATCAGTGTCGACGGATGCTCAGCAACTATGCAAAGCGATTTTCATGTGATAATGGATAATAATGGATAAAATAGAGACAAACGATAAATAAATATACAACAAACATAAAACACCTACAGCACTAAGTGGGATAAATACTGTACAAGTACAAATGCAAAACCAGCTTTATATTATTTTAGGACAAATGGAATATCGGGCGATACCCATCCCAGAATGCTTTGCAACCTACCTTGAAAGCTGGGTTGGGGATGCGTTTATAGAAATCAGCGCAGGGTGAGGTGATGTCGACATGGATGGCCCATTTCTTGGTCTCCTCCGGGTCCTCTCCTGGTTTGGATGTCACGTCTTTTACCTTCACTGATGTAGAGGAGGATGACACGGCATCCTGAAGGTGGAAAAACAGAACTAGCTTTCAGTATAGATCGTGCTTGGCCAGAGGCAATACCACGCTTGACATTTAGGTGAGTGTAGTATAACTACTGTTTGGGCAAAGTAGGGCTTGGCAGTTAATGGTGTTAATAATCAACATTTCCACTGTAGTTGAAAATCACAATGTTGATATATTAATTGTGATCACAAAAGACTACAAAAGACACAAAAGACTATCATTTCTATCTGTCTATTTCTGTTCAATCTCTCTATCCTTTTCTCTGCTGCTGCAATGACCCAATTTTCCCAGGAGATCAACGAAGTTCATGTTATCTTTTATACAGCAAAATCATAATAATCAGGATTATCGTTTTAGCCCTAATTGTGCAATCCTACAACAAAACTGAGGGGTTTCTTCCTTTGAGGCACCCTAACAAGCTCCGTAATCAAGTCACACAGCTGTAATCAACTACAATACCTTGATGCCCAGGTCTTCCAAGCTGTTTGTTCTGGGTAGTTTGGGGGCTTCTCCCTTTTCTTGGCCTTGCTGCTTCTCTTCTGCCTCAGGCTGCAAGTCAATGATGTCATCAAAGGAGGATAGGAGGGACATCAGGCTGACCTCTGCATTTGCGGTTTTGGCATCTTCGAGAGAACATCAGAAAAGAGAGGAATAAAATAATGAATTTCATTTAAACCCCAGTTAGATCGTTTACCCAGGACATGATATCCAGACAAACCTTTGTCACTGAAGTCCACCCCAGCTTTAAGTCCAGGGGCCACTCTGAGTAAATCTGTGAGGGATAATGGAAAATTGCACCTTAAAGAATGGGACATAACAGCAGCAGTCGCAACAATATTTTACAACAGTGATCCAAAATGTCAAAATCACCATTCTCAAAGTCTATGTCTTCCTCCAGCTCGGATTTCTTCTTTATTTGGTCCAGAGTAAGTTCCTCCATACCACCTGGGAAGGGGTGGAGGTAAATAATGTCAACATCACAGCCAATAGGACACAATTAGGACACAGTGAAACTTTCTTTTCACTTTCATATATCTCTAGTAGATGAAAGAATCCAATTTTAATGTCATTGATAACAGTGGCCAATTTGGATAACAAACCGCCTGTAATGACCTCCATTCCCTTTTGGATGAATCTGACTCACCAGGCAGGAAGGGGTAGTTGGTGTTGCTTCCCCGTAGGCTCTCTGAAGGAGGCCCGGGTTGGCGCTGTAACGACAGAGAATTCTTTGCTGACAGGCCTGTGTCCTCCAGTAATACCTGAGTGAGAAGAAAGAAGACAAAAAAACACAAACAGCTAAATTAACATTTACATTATTTGAAGAAATGCTGCATTTACCCACAACAGGAAATCTTTCTGACTTGACTTGGATGGATTGGATGGATGCACATAAATGCAAGGTCACGTCACAGCGTCTTCATCTCAGTAGAGCACTTTAAAACAAAACAAAACAATAAAACAGTAATAAAGAGAGGTGAGCAGTGTGGGGCAGTGTTTTTGTGAAGTACCTCTGTGAAGTCCAGCAGCATTCCTGTGGTTGGATCTCTGACTACAGACAGGCTGGAGTGAAGCGGAGATGGGGCGCATTTGAGCAGAGAGTCCACATTAACATCTCTATGAGTCACCCTGGGAAGACCAACAAGAGACCCACTACCTCAGTGCTTGGTTTACAACACTAGGATTTCTGCATTGCATTGTGGGGTGGCCTCCGAAAATCAACACACATTATGTAACACACAATACCGAGCATGAGTTACCTGTGCCCACTGTAAAGCACTTATTTGTGTGTCTTTCCAAAGAAATAAACTGCAGACCATCAAAGGATTAACCAGTGATAATGAAATGAAACATAGGCATATCTACTTGAGAAACTTCTGGAAGGCGGCGTCTATGTCGTGGACGGGGAGCCAGGACGGGTCACGCAGAAACTGTTTCTCTACTTCTGCCTCCAGGCTCACGCTGGTAGGAGGGAGTCCATGAGGGAGCTGTGGATGAAATGACAAAATTCAATATGAGATGACTGACGAGAAAAAGAGATATCAGATACGACGTCTTTTTTGGACATAATTATATGCATATGCAATTTAATATCTCTATTGTTCATTGGGAATACACATACACACAAACTCAAACATTGGGTTACTTTAACAACTGATCTCTTTCTTCTCATTGATAAAACCTACAGAGTAGAGGTACAGTTACAGGAGAAATCCACTGCTGGGGTTACATGCACAGACCAATACTTGAAAAGCAGTTAAGCACATTACAGATAGACCAGTATGGATTAACGTGGACACACAGACTGGAGATATGGACAGTATGTCAGATTCGCTAAGCACAGCCACCCCGCTATACTGACCGTGCTCTGAGGAGGTAAAGGCTGGCCGTGGGGCAGAGGGTGTGTGATCAGCTCAAACCTGCCAGAGCAGCCCACCTCCAGCAGGGAGAGAGGCAGGTCTGCGGGGCCCACAGAGGGCAGGCCTATAGATTGGTGGGAGAAACGAGACAAAGGGTATGACTAGACAAATACACACAGTTCCCAGGGTTAGTCCACAACAATCCAGAGTGCAGCCAGTAGGAAGTGTAGGGTAGAGTGTGTTTTCTGTGATATACTGCTAATTTAACGTTGTGCTTTTTGTTCAATATTGTATAAACTGTCAGCACAACCAGTTACAGATAACTAATTCAATATTGTTATGAATGTATAAACCAAAAGGGTACTGAACAGGAACTGATTGACAGCAAGCTGGCTAGCCTGTTAGCCACATCATCACCCAAAGAGCAAAACTGCACATAACTGTTAACCAGCAGAAACCAGCTGTAATACGCATTTAAATGCTAGAACGTATTGTTGTTATTTGTATTTTACTAAAAGGCCTTATCTTACCTATTCTTTCCATGTCTCCACTCGAAAATGAAAGCTAAAAGTTGCAAGTGTCGCCTCGGAAGTTGCCAAGTTTGTCAAGCGGAAGTGGGTAATTTGGTAGCTACAGTGAAACAAAAAATATTGAATAGTTAGATCATATTTTAAATATATGTCACGCGTTTGCAGTCGGTAACCAGAAAGATATTATTAATGATTACATTCGAGCGGGATATCACTTTGGATGTTGATGTTGAATCTCGTTGCAGCAAATCTCCCCAACAGCAACGTCATATTCACGCGCCCATGTTTTTGTTGCGCTCCGATTCCACTGTATGAAATTGGTAAGTCAACTAGTTATTTAGCTATTAATCATTTATTCTGTGATTATAGGAGATTAATTTACTGTGGTGCGGTTTGTTTATATTGGAAGGCGTCTTATTTTTTTCTGTTTTTGAATATATTTATTTAAAGTCCCTCCAAAATCGAGTGCTGTATTTTGTTGCTCGGTAACTTAGCTAATTTAGCTAGCCACTGATGATGCGCAAGAGTTGATGAGATGAGAACGTCAACGATAAGTTGTCGAGCCTTTAAGAAGTGTAAATAATACGTTGCCGTAACCAGCTTACATCGTTGGTTGTTCCCAAGAGTAGACGTTGCCATCATGGTGGTGTTCCCAAGCTCCTTGACGGAGGAAGAGGAGTCCCTGCAGAAGAAATACGCTAAACTCAAGAAGAAGGCAAGTAACGTTAACTTCGCTCACGACAGCCAGTTAAATGAGACATTCTTGACATTGTAAATAACGTAAAAAGTACTAACTAATACTACTATCATGGCTTTATTTATTTATTTATTTTTTTCAGAAAAAGGCCCTACTCGCTTTGAAGAAGCAGAGTTCGACCAGTCAGACCAACCAGAGTGGCTTGAAACGCAGTAAGTTTATTTTGGCACCATGAAAGGCATGAGTGATCTGCTTACTGCAGATTTTGTTTTTACTCAACCAACTTAAACGTATCTAACTCAACACCAGCGGTGATATGTTCCACATTTACTGGTTGCTTTTGGCTTATAGATTGTCTTGCTTATCTATTTACTTTACACCTTCCTCAATCACAGCATTGTCGGACCAGCCTGTGGTTGACACTGCAACAGCGACAGAGCAAGCAAAGATGCTGATTAAGTCGGGGGCCATTAGTGCCATCAAGTCAGAAAACAAAAACTCAGGCTTTAAGCGCTCTCGGACACTAGAGATCAAACTCAAGGTGAGACATTCCTAAATATGCAGTGTTTCCCATAGCTTCTTAGGTTATTTGTGGTGGTAGCATGCAAGGGACGTGGAGTCAAGCAGTGCAATGACGTGTGCACTTGCAATGCAATAAACACTATTAATATATCATTATCAGGTTGGGGAATCTATTTAGGTGGGCCTGTCTGATCTAATGGTTAGCAGTCAAAACACTCAATGTATCAAAGCATTTATGTTGTGATAGTAAACGAATGGGGAGAATGCTCAAAAGCAAACAGTCTTAAACCACACCCGTAGAATGCACATTTTAAACATATACTCCTGTTTCGGGTAAGGTCTTTCAACTAAGTTTGTGCTTTCTTGTTTTTGCTCTTCATCCTTCACAGGACCCTGAGAAAGGCCCAGTCCCAGCTTTCTTACCTTTCCAAAGGAGTGTCTCCACAGATGAAGAGCAACCTGAGGTATAGTGAAGATAAACCATTTTGTTGCATTTTGTGAAACTTTCCACTGAATATTTTGACATTTATCCAGTGACAATGATACAATAGAAGGCAACACGATATTAATTTCAGTGGGTAATATATTTAAATAGACAACATATAAATTACTGTGGATTCATTTCTCTGGACCAAAATATTAGTGCCATCAAATTATCTGTTACAACGTATGTAGTCGGTGTCACCAGTAAAACAACGTTAGCCTGGAGCCTTGTATACAAATACATTTTTTTCATTGAAGGCTTTATTTGTCCCAGTGTAGCAAGACATAAAACACAATACATTGCTCACATCAGACAAAATATACATAAAATATAAAAGGCCCATTAAATAAAAATAAAATGTGAAGTCCAGAAAATTACTGTGGAAGCAGGTTTACAACACATGGAATAAACAAGAACGTCAGTTTGATTTGTGAATTGTTGTGGGTAAAGAAAAAAAGAAAGAAATGCAACTGATTCTGGTGTTTCTCATTTTTTATGCTTCCTCTAGTCTGGAAAGAGAGCCCACAGAAAATCTCTATACGAGAGGTAATGTCTAAAAGCCCTGATGAATAGTTAAAAAGATCCTGTTTAATACATTGACTCAGTGTATCTGTGGGTTTTAACATCTTTTCCCCCCCCGTGTGCCTCCGCAGCTTCGTCAGCTCAGGTGACCGACCCAGGGACGAGGACGACGGCAGCGGCGTGCCTCCCAGCCGCGAAATGGACAGAGAGAGAGAGAGAGACAAAGACAAAGACAAAGACAAAGACAAAGACAAAGACAAAGACAAAGACATGGACAGAGAGAAGGACCGGGACAGAGAGAGGGACAAAGACAAAGACAAAGACAGGGAGAGAGACAGAGAGAGAGACCGTGAGAGAGAGAGAGACCGGGATAGGGACAGAGACAGAGACCGGGGGAGGGAACGAGACAGAGAGCGGGACCGCGACCGAGAGAGGGACCGAAGCCGAGACAGGGACCGGGAGCGCGGACAGGGAGCGGGACCGAGACGGACCTTTCAGACGTGAGTAGCCATTCCCTGTTTATGACTGTCTGTCTGGTGCTATCTTTCACTGCTAATAATGTCATCATCTCTTGTTACCTGCCACTCTTCTTTCCCTGTCTCCCTTAACACTTTCCACTTCCTTGTATAGTTGCCCTTAAGCAGTGTAGTTAAATATGAATAAGTATCTCCTCCTCCTCTCTCCTCCTTCCTCTCTCCCTCAGGGTCAGACTCGTACCCGGAGCGGCGAGGGGTGCGTAAGGGGAATACGGTGTATGTGTATGGCTCCGGGCTCGTCGAGGACACCCTGCGCTCTGCCTTCTCTCAGCATGGCAACATCATCGACCTCTCCATGGACAACCCACGCAAGTACAGAACCATCAAAACAAGCCTCTGTTCAGACCAATCCTCTTGTCTGATTGTATACTGTAATGTCCTCTGCTGTTTGTGTTTCATGTTATGATACAATTCTGATTCTGGTTTCTCTTTCTAGCTGTGCATTCATCACCTTTGAGAAGATGGAGTCTGCAGACCAGGCTGTAGCGGAGGTCGGTACCAACATCTAAGATAAGATTCCATATAGTTGTAATATCTGTAAGACGTACCTGTAGACTAAGAGTTTCCATTCTTTTTCATGTCAAGGGATGTGTTAAGCAGTGGACCTTCTCTGGTCAGATTTTATGTAGACTAAATAAGTACAATGTAAATAAATGAGGGCTCCAGATCTCACCTTGACATTTTTGTCTCACAGTTGAATGGAAGCACCGTGGGAGACATCCACATTAAAGTCAGCATCGCCAGGAAACAGCCAATGCTGGATGCAGCCACTGGCAAATCTGTCTGGGCTTCTTTGGGTAAATGTAGCTCTCTGTTATTTGGTTGGACATTTCTCAGACTCTCTCTCTGTCTCTCTCTGCACACTGGATTAACCTTCACTGCCATCTCTGTCTTTCACAGCTGTGCAGAACAGTGCTAAAGGCTCCTACAGGGACAAGAGGAACCAAGTTGTGTACAGTGAAGATTTCCTTTGAATACATGATGTTGACCTTAATGGAAAACACAATGGACTTAGTTCGAAGAAACTATGTTGTTTTTCTGCCATATTGCATTTCATTTTTTTTGTTCTTGATAACCTGTCAGCTACTGCTTACTTTTGGTGTTTTAGGACAGATGAAAAATTTCTGTTGTCTTTTGGGCTACATCAGTTCACACTGTCAGTATGTGATGCTGTGCATGGTGGCCTTGCTCTTGAGACATTTTATTTTGTGGAGCTCAATAAATATCAATGTTATTAGCCCTCCTAGCACTTTCATGGGCCTTCAATCATCTAGGTCTAATAAGATAGGTCAGTATGCCATAGCGGATAAATAATAATGTTAGCCTAACTGATCAATCCCTGCTATAAATACATCTAATAGCATCATTTTCTGTTTGTCGTGGGATGACATAATTGTGCTATAATTGAGATTTTACAAGCTCAAGCTGTTAAATGCTGTTTCCAAGAGTCCCCACATTCAGTAATGAAAAGACATTTTAAGTTGTATAACTAGATTTGCAGTCTTATGCATATAGATAGGACAAGGGAAGTCAAGAACATATTCCCTGTGCTAACCCCTTTGAGACAAGGGGTTAGAAGATAAAATTCAGCAGCCTGGGCAAATAAAAACAACTTTCAAATCCTGTTATCTAGCTAAGCAGGTTTTCCAGCCGGCCTGCCAAGAACCCAGGAGGTCTTACTTTGCTGAATTTGAGTTTGGACCATTTCAGTGATGTTGAGAAACTGTGTTCCTCCATGTCAGGATATTATTCAAGAACTGAGTTGAGTTCAAACAAATGAGACATTCTTCAATTGTATTTACACATAATTATTTTATTTACACACATTTTTCATCTAAGTACATCATCTTTGCTTTGTGGGCAATCCTCACGCTAAACACATGCAACTTATTAACATCTCGGGGGGGGGGGGGGTGGGGGGGGGTTGACCCGGTTGTCCCGGTTGTCTTATGGTGTGAGCTATAATGTGATATGTGGACCAACTCTTTAAAAATGGGGCCCTTCAATTGCAAAGAAACACAGTATCAGTCTTCTGTAGGCTGTAATACATTACTAGTGATTCTTGCATGAATCACTACTCACACACACACAAATTGTGTGCAAAAACAAGTTGAATGCTTTGCAAATCAGTGTTTGCAGAAATGTCCATATCCATCAGACTAGCTCTGATTGTTACTTATGTAGTTATTGGCTGTCTAACTTTCATGTCTAGCCTGCATTTTCGGTCTGTTATGATTTTAAAAGTCTGAAAACATATGGCGTTTTCAACCGCAGGAACCTGAACCTTTTGGCAAGAACCTCCTCAGCAGGAACCTTTTTAGTTACCCAAGAGTTTGAGGTTGCTTTCCCATCACACCGTACTGGGGAGATTTTGCAACGGTTTGATTTCATACGTCATTTGTTGCGTATCTAAGTTGAAGCAGAGATTGAACAAGCCGGTATTTAAAAATGGCGGTTGGCAGATTTGATTTTTGCGTAGCTTGCATTGACCAATTAGCATTGTTCAGTACTGCAACTCCCCATTGGTTCCTGGTCCCCCCCCCCAATCTACAGTACTACCTCACTAGCAGGAACTATTTCGGGGCCAGGAACTATCCAAGAGGAAACATTTTTTGGGGCTAGTTCTCCCGGTGGGAAAGGCTGAAGTTCCTGGAAGTAAGTACCAATAGTACCAAATTCCTTGATAGTTCCTGCAGTCGAAAAACGACAATACAGACTTGCTGAACGTCCATATGAAAATGTTTAAAAGTTAAAAAAACCCTATGTAGACTGATTCCTCCACTGGACAGCTCTAAACTCTTTAACGGCAGTGAACTGAGAAGCCTGTAGACACCCGGACGTTGAGACATTTTGTTGCCCTTCTCACCTTCGGCCTACGATGCCTGCTCAGTAACTGGGCGTTCTTGCTCTTCCTCTCTTATTCCTCTTCCTGCTCCTCCTCCTCCGCCCTGCTCCCTCTCCCTCTCCTCCTGCTCGTGTAGGGAATTCTGCCCCGTGGTTTTTCCGTGTTGCTCCTTGAGGTGCCGTCGGAGGGCAGGCTTGTGGGCGAAGCGGGCGTGGCAGTAGGCGCAGCAGTGCGGGCGCTCGCCGCTGTGGAGGTTCATGTGGTCTATCAGTGTAGACTTCTGGGTGAAGGTCTTGTAGCACAGGGGGCACTGGTGGGTTTTGCCGGCCCCTCGGTGGACGGCCATGTGCCGGGTGAGGTTGGCAGAGTGGTGGAAGTGCTTGCCGCAGCAGGGGCAAGCGTACAGCAAGTGAGTGGAGCGGGAGTGGATGGCCAGGGAGTGGGCCGAGGGGAATGTCATGCCACAGTGCTCGCAGATCACGGGCCCTGCTACGCTAGAGGTGGACCCCACCACCGCCACAGACTCGTCGCCCCCCTCATCCGTGGGAACAGTTTCCATCCCGGAGCCCCCCTCCCCAGCACCGCAACTAGACTCTTCCAAGGCGTACTGGGCCATACTGTTGGCAGCCACGGGGGAGACCTCGTCTCCCTGACCATCCCCCGTGCTGAAGTCCACCTGTGAGAGGTCAACCGAGAGGAAGTTTCCCGCCTTCAGCCCTTCTTGACTGTAGTCCAGCCCCAAACCCCCTCCCATCCCGGCGGTGGCCAGGTACCACAGATCCTGATGGTGAGCCATGTCTGGAGGCCTTCTCTCCTGAGACGACGCCCACTTCTTCCTCTTGAAACCCCTCCCTCCTCTGCCCCTTCCTCTGCCCCGGCCAACTTTAGGCTCAGGCAGCCTGCGTCTCAAAGCACGGAGCCCCTCTATTGAGAAGCCTGAGAAGCTGGCTGCATTAAGTTCTTGCTCTCTTGGATTTAAGCCGTAATCGCCTCCTTCCCCGACTCCTACTATGACACCGTCTGTGTCTGAGTAACAGGCATCCTGAGGCCCGTCGGAGGAAGCGCCTTTTTCCTCCTGCCCGTCTGTCCTCGTTCCCGCTCTCTGCTCCTCTTCAGGCATGTACATTTTGTACACGTCATAGTCCTCCTGCCTGGCCCCTTCCTCCTCATCCGATGCATTAACCTGTCAAGATACTGGTTTATTATTTGAAGAACAATTCACACCACGGCGGGACTAAACACCAGCCACACACTCGTACATTTTTGTTGTGGCTCGTCAGTTTGTCCGTTCTACAACCCAGTCTGACAGGTAACCAAGCATTATTTGGAGGTCCTATTGTATTCTGTGACCTACCACACACTGATGCCTATAGATGAAAATGTATTCTGGTGCATAATTTGTCTCTCTCTCGCTCACACATACACACGCACACGCACACACACACACACACACACACACACACACACACCTTAATGCATAGCTCGTCCAGACTGTCACTGTGGTGTTGATTGCTGGCCTGAGTTTGCTTGTCGGTGGCGTCCTCATCCAGGGAGCGTACTGCAGGGCTGTGCGGCTGCACTGGGGAGGGTCGGCTAGTGGGGGGCGACATGGAGGCAACAGAGTGAGTGCTACCGCTGACGATCACCGGTGTAGACTGGTGCTCCTCTGTCTGCATCTGGAGGGAGAGAAGGGGAAAATAAAACAACGGCACTACAGGTTCCTTTCTAAACCAGAAATAAAACAATGCTGAATGAGTGCAAATCTCACTTCATGCAACTCTATAGTTTACCTACAGTGCCGTAAAGTACATCTTAATGGAGGGCCCTGGAAGACCTGTGTCACTTATGGCTGCAGTTTCTCAGGTTTCAGAGCAAAACAAAATCACTACATGTGAAAACGAAAAAAAAAGGAGCTGACCAAATTCAGTAGGAAAAAATGCAGAAAATCAAACAGGGGCAAAAAAAATAAATAATTCAAGGCACACTAAAGTATGTGCTCTAGCTGGAAAGAATATGAACACTACTTCAAATGATTGATTGCTTTGAAAAGACTGACCCTGGGCAGACCGGGGTTCCTTGGCTGCATGTACTTCTTCAGTGCTTCTCGGCAGCGCTCCACAATATGCTCCATCTGCAGGTAACTGGCAGCTGTCAGGTAGTTGACTATCTCCCCCGGGTTGAACTGCAGCACTCCAGTGTAGCAAGACTGGAGCAGATCACACACCACCGTGGAGCTATGGAGCATTGACACCTGGATAAAAATGTGAGAAAATAATGACCAAACATGTTTTTTTTCTTAGATATTTTAAGAGCATTTTTGCTTCATAAATAAACAATGATACTTTGCTCGCCCCCTCCCCTCCACAGGGAGGACTGAGTGCAAGGTCAGCAACATAACAGCACCAAAGCACATAGGGATTCAGTTTTTGGACAGTACAGTAAGGTCTGACCAAAAGAAAAAGTAGAAGAGACTGGTGATGGCACGTGACTTTGATTTGGAATGAAACACACAATGTCTTGGGTACACCTTAGCCTGCTTAGCCACACATAATTGCCAAATATGTTAAATATGATGCTGAGTAACCTTACAGACTTGAGAGTTGCTGGATTATAGTCTGTTTGGCTGACTGCCAGTCAGTGACTGGTAGATGATTTGAATACTGTGTGGGAGATGCAGATGTGAAACTGTGGCAAAAATAATTTCTCAATGGGGATCAATTATGTATTACCTTCAATATGTGCCCTGTTTATCAATGAGCAGCACATACATACCTCTCAGCATTCAACTACATTTAAAACAGTTAGGATGGTGTTTCTCAAGGAGCATGTGTGTTAAAAAAAAAGAAGGAAATAATTATTATGAAATTGAAAATTATTATGATTATGAAAACATTATGAAAGTGTGAGAGTGAGATAGGGAGAGACTGAGTATGTCAATACGCAGGACATGTGTGTTGCTGTGCACTGCACACCTGAAGCCTGGAGGAGTGGTTAAGGAGGAACTGGTCCCTCAGGAAAGGCGAGCAGGCAGCCAGCACCACCTTATGCCCCCTGAACGTCTGGTTGTCACTGGCCACAATGGTGATGTCGCAGAAGTGCTGGCGTGACCTCAACAAATTCATGTATTTCAGGGTCGTGTCCCCGTGGCCTGGTAACCGGAAACACTGCATCTCCATCTTGCCTGAGAATGTGGATGGGTGAGAGTTTAGGAGATCCACAAACGGGTTTGGCAGGTTTTACATAATTGGGTGAGTCTGTTGTTACAGTACGCCCACATAAAATCGCTTCATTTAATAAAAACGCACTCAGCAAGTACTTCATTAATTAACGCTTCAATATATGAAAGAATCGGGCAGTGATCCGAACATGTAGTCCCAAGTAGCTAGCTGGTAAACTAACTTGTGGATTGAGACTGGTTTGAAAACTGGCTAGCAACGGTGACAGCAAGGCGTAACGTTAGCTGGAGTGAAGTGACTTTAGCTAACTAAGTAACTGACCGAAATCGTGAGACGCCCAAGTCGTTTTCCTTCTGTTCGGGATGTCAGTTGTTCTGCCCGCAATGTAATCACGACGGGAGTCCCACCAATTTTAACCTATCAGTTAACGAGGAAACGGGTAATATTAAAGGAGGCAATTCCATTTCATTTAAACAAAAACTCACTGCGAAATGTTTCAGAAATCAATCGATCGTTATTTATTTATACTTTCGTCCATCTAGGTGTTGTAAAAACGCGACGGAGATCAGCGTCGCGTGGGTCCAGTTTCGAAGGGAAACGGACCCAAAACAATTCCGCCCTGTGGTCATTTGAGCAAAGTCCCTCAAGGCATTTTCCATTGGTGAAAGGAAATGTCACTCACATTGTAGCCAACCCCTGTCCAGATAACACTGTCGACCGATCCTAGTTGGACTGTGGAAAATAGTGCTGTGCAGTTCGAGTCTTTTTGGTGATTCGTTCACATCGAACCAGTACCGCGACATGAATCTTAAATTAACTTCAAACTCAATTTTAACGTTTTTGTGATTTCTAGTTTATTTTCTTAGATTGAGCTCCGGGCAACGTCCCGTTTGTCCCTGTTATTAAGTGCCGTTCACAGTTTACGCCAATAGGGGGCAGGGCATGCTAATAATGTTTGCTAGTATTGTGAATTAATGGTGATTCATAAACAGTTTAAATGTATTGATTCTACTTTATAGGGTGAGAATACTGTAATAGTAATTTTCTAATTTGTGTGTGTGTGCGTGTGTGATGAATTGTAATATATTGAGAAAGCTCATTTTAACATAACGTTTCACAGGGAAATGTGCAATTTTAGAGGAGGCGATCGCATTTTATGAAAACAAAAACTCACTGTGAAACGCTTTAGAGGTCAATTGATCGTTATTTATTCATACTATCTAGGTCTAAGCCCGGCTGCCTGTGGGACCTAAGCCAGTTTGGAAGAGTTTGCACAGCCAGTTTGAAAGAAAAAATGACCCCAAAATAAATATGCTCTCTGTTCATGTGATCAAAAGTCCCAAAAGGCATTTTCTATTGGTGAAAAGAAATGTCACTCACATTGTAGCACTGTCAAATAAGCAGAATATGGGCAGCAATGTTCTAATGCAAGGTTTTCTAGTGCGATCACACTCTTACTTCAGCAGTCCAGACAGCACGACTGATCAGGAAAAATGAAAATAAACTGCATTATGCAATAGCCTGCATTTTTAACATGTATTAAATCATTATTAAAGGTCGTTGTTATGTCGAGAACCCCTCAACTGTAGTGTTTTTGATAGAGCTGACCAGAAGTGGGTGCGAGTGAAATAATGGGCTTGCTCAGCATTGGCATTTCAATATAAATATGCGTGCGATGCTGTCTGTTTATTATGCGTTGTATAGGACACAGGGCATTTACCAGCTGTCACATACATTGCACCAATCAAATGCACAGGCAGCTGCAGATGAGCGACATCTTCCAATGAAACGTCCCCCACCCCTCCCCCTCCCTTCCGCCCACCCACCCACCTACCCCGCTCTCCTAACTGTTACTGATAATAACGAGCTGCAGCAGAATGAGAAAGGTTGCTAGTGTAGAGTACGGAGAGTGTAAGAAGTTGGGGGTAGACTTTGACTTGTCTGTCGGTAGGACAGAGAAGCTAGATTCAAGTCTGCTAACCAACGGAGTTGCTTTGGAAATAGATAAATATCTTAGAGTAACAGGTGCGTCCGACAGGGAGCAGCGCCTAGTCCGGATTCTTTGTCACAACTTTTCTTTCCCGCTAGACAGTGTGCATAACGGGAGTATTAGGGCATATGTGGCAAAGGCTGATTCAAAGATGAAAAGGTTGAAGCGCAGCGACAAAGAAATCTTTAAAAAGGCACTTTTTAAATTGCCAAAGAGACGCAGGAGTGAACGGGTAGGTGGAGAAGGGAGTACCAGAGCAAGTGCCTGTGTTGGCGAGGCTGGGGATACTGCTAGAGGAGGAGATCGTAGAGTATATCAGACAGAAGAAGTTCTGTGCTGCTGGCCTAACGTTAACCTACCTGTCTGAACCTTAGCTAACGTTAGCCGCTAGCTTGCTGATGCCCGCTGCTAATGAAGACCTGCCACTGAAACAAACAAACCCCTTGTCTGGAATCGTCAAACTTTATCGTTACTCACCACCGCGTGCGTCCTTTTGTTGAAGTGGATGTCTCTTCAGATTTCTAAAAACAAATCAGGTTTCTAGACGGTACGTGGCGTTTGTTAGCTGGCGATGTTTGCTCATCCCCGCTGCCGTTTTCACACTGTTTACTTTTTTGGCCCTGTTTTGGAGACGGCGCCTCTCGTTACAAGTAACGATACGTACCTTGTCATTCACAGGTTAACTGACTTTGAATCGGTTTTCGTGGGAAGATTCTCCCAGTGGTTCATTGTAAAATTAGTCAAGACACACTGACTTCTGATCAGTGATGTTTAAATCAATGAACAAAGGGGGCGGGGCTCGCACGGTGACGCAAACCACGTACAATTACGTCGACGCTCATTGGGAACCATGTCGGCATCTGAGACGACGACAAAGGTAGCAAACCCAAGGCATCATAAAATGGCATGCTGATTGAATTTATGGTTTATTCACCGGTTGCAAATGCAAAACCACAACAGGAACGTGACACGCGACCGGCAGTCTGCAACCGTGCAAATTGTTATCATTTGCGGTGTCGATTACTGGATAACTGCTAGCTCGCAAGCTATGCTACACTGCTAACGTAGTAACAGTGGTGTGTTAAGGCTGGCTGAACAAAAAGCGGTCTTGCTTTGGCAACTTACCTCCTACAAATTGTTTAGGCGTCTTAAGGGTTATGTGCATAGCTAAATCCTGTTGATGTGCAAGCATTATCAGGAAAGATAACGTTGCCAAGTCTGTCGAGCATAAAGTTGTGCTCAGCAAAGTTCAATGGTTTCCAGTTAACGATACATCTCTCATTTTCTTTGGATGCACTCCGTCTTTAAACTTGGGATGCAGTGTTGTATCATTTCCAACTTTGGGACCAGAATTTGTGTGTGTGCCCAAGCAGCTATGTGTACAGTCACAGCACAGTTGCAGCAACACTCAAAGTATTGCACACATGTAGTGGCTGCTTGATCAGTTTCCTCGAGAGTGATTGTGTTTTTGCAGGAGTGTGAACTGCAGTGAATAAATGCATTCTCCTCAATAACCTTGAATATCAATTGCTTGTTCAAGGGAGTGATACATGTCTTGATGATATGATACTTCCACATCTTGTTATCTGTTGTTTGTTTCATCTACCAGGAGCCTCCTGAAGGAGATGCCTCGGAAACTCAGGCAGAGTTGTTAGCTGGGCCAAGTCAAGAAAAGGAAGGTACGTCTACAGCTCATTCAAGCAGATGATGCATGAACAGTATGTACTCCATTGTCTGGGTCCATGTGTGGAGGCTGGGTGAGAGAGTGAGATGACAGTGGGCATGCTTTTGTGTACGTTTCAGGGTAACAAATGAATAGACATATTTTTGCAAATTTTCACTGGAAGTGTCAATACTGATTTTCAGCTGATCGAGATTTGTAAACGTTTCCCAGGTAATGCAGCATCCACCCCAGCTGTGGTCGCCAAGGAGACGGAGCCCATTGATGGGATGCCATCAACATCGTTGATTCAGCCGCCTGGGAAAGACGCTTCCAAAGCTGGAGAGGAGAGCGAGAAACGACTGCCTCCCTCCTCCACACCAAACAAAGCTGCTGCAGGTGAGATTTTAATAGTCATCTGGTTGGGTTTTCTTACTTGATTTAATTATGTCTTCTAAGTTAAGGTGAACTTTATTGATCCAGAAGGGTATACATTTGACAATTGAAACAGTACAATACAAACAGTGCAATAAAAATACAATAAAATGAAAGAAGATCAGAATACCTTGGTCTAATTGCTGTAAACAAATGAGACCTTGATCAAGACAATTACAAACTTCTTGGGAATGGTCTCATTTGTTTACGGTAGTTATACTGATGTCTCAGTAATGTAATAATGATTTATTCATGTTAAAATGATACACATAGCACCTTTAAATGATATCATGTAGTCCACGGTCCTCATTATTTGCCTATATCCCCCTATAACAGGACATGCAGCAAAGTCCCTTCCTTCAACGTCCTCCTCTTTGCTGTCCTCCTCTCCCTCTACCTCAACATTGTCCCCTGGCCGAGCGAAGATGAGTGTTTCTGGGCCCGGCAGCAGTAAATCAGTCCTGCCACCTGCTCCCCCCTCCTCTTCCTCCTCCTCCACTCCTTCTTCTTCTTCTCCTTCTGTCTCCACTGCCCCACCAAAGATCCACCGGGCCCGTAAGACCATGAACAGACCAGCCCCAATGCAGGTAAGCCCACATTATCTTCAACAACATTGAGCTGGAATTCAAAAATAAGGGCGCACTGTGTTTTCAGATATCACGCTAGTAGTCATTTTTTCTGCATAACTGTTTAATTACTGCTGCTAACATTTAATTACATTATATAGTGTCAATATATTATTACATTGTAATAAGTTTGTTAGTGTCCTGCGAAAAACTTTGGATCTTACATTTTTAGGGAATCTAGCCAGACAGGCTGAAACTCAAGTGCAGACATTTTTCTTTCTCCACAAAAAAATGTCTCACGTCATTATGAGATGCTACATGCTGATGGAGACAAACTATATCAATATGAAACAGCTCTTTATCCCAGGCTGCATTCAGTATTTTGTAACATAAATCTGACATTCACGTATTTCATAACCCTTGAACCCTGAAAGTGCATTGTAAAACGCTAAACGATGAAGGTTTTTGCCAGACACTGACAAGACGTTTTCAAAAGTATAATGATGGTCCGATTCCGTGTTGCAACCTTTTCATGCTCATTTGATTCACTGAGTATCTGTTAACCAGATAAGCCGCGTTGAGGCGCCAATCGTACCCGTCATTCCTTCAGGACCCTCTGCCTGCCTTTCCTCAGACAGTGAAACTGGTTAGTGGCTATATTAACTCTAATGTTAACCGGTATAAAATAGCAACATGGTTTTACATAGGAACGTGTTACAAAATGTTATTTAAGTTGAAACTCACATTGCGGTGTAGAGTTTATATTGTGTTGCTTGCATTGTCATTGTGACAGTGTGTCTATTTCCAGCTGCAAAAAGGAGAAAACTGGGCCTATTATCTGACGGCTCACCTGAGAAGGCTGAGAAGGTTCCAGACAAAGCTCAAAAGGTAATCAATACTTTGGCATGACGAGGAATAGTGTCAGGGATGGAGCTTTTATATGCTGGTACATTAGCTATTCTCAGAAATATGTGTGATTATATTACTAAGGTTCTGTTTCTGATGCCTTTTAAAACTCAGGTAGAAAATGTATTCCATAAGGAGGTGGAGCCTGTTACCAAGCCAACGCCAGCGAAGAGCAACAGTTGGTTGGAGGAGGACGAGGAGGAGGCGGCAGCTGAGCAAATTAAAATTTTCAATCCATGCACGAGAGATTCAGAAAAGGTGCAAGGCTTTGATTTGCTTACTTCTATTGAACGTGATCGCTTACCGCCAAACAAACTCCTTATCGAACACTATATCACACTCATGTGTTACGTACATGATTGTTTTATCTGACGGTGGGCAGTCATTTGTTGTCTGTCGGTTTAATGTGCGTTCGTTTTTGATGTTTTTCAAGTCTGAAGATGGCGGTTTAGAAGCAAGGCTGCCTGCTAACGATACAGAGGGGTCAGTGAACATGTCAGATCATGTGAGTGCTTCTGTCAGTCTTCTTAGCTGGCACTTTCTTGTATCTTAATTGAAGACGCAGGATTAAAGCTGCCCGATCTCCTTTCTTTTAACTCTTTAAACTCTGTCTATACCTGTAGATGTCGTGCTAGCTACCAGAGAAATGTGGACTATATGTCACTCAGTCAAACGTCGTCTATAGCATTGACCTAAAATATGGACAGTTTCAAGTTTCAATAACTTGAAAGGCACTTCTCAAATGAAGCTTTCACGCTATTTCAGTGGAACTTCAACTTAGGTGGCTAGCATTTCCAAGAATGTTCTTTGAGAGGCAGTACTGACCCGTTTGATAAAGCAACGTTTTTTTGTATTCAGCCAGAATCTCTCCCTTGCAGAGTTCAGAGTCTGACACACAGAAGGGGGGTCAGAGTAAAAACGGGACCGGTGAGTTTCCATGGTCACCATCAGGCCGGGGCAAAGAGAGAGACACCGACGATGGGGTGGAGACGCAGGGAGGTGAGACACAGAAGTAGTTCAATCAGCGCTTTTCTCCCATAGATATTATCCTTATTACTGTATATTAGGTTTTATGAGTAATATTCCATTTTTTAAATTTTAATTTAATGCTTATAATTTGCCCTCAGCAGTGACAGGAGTAGCAGGTTCCCTAGCAAGGTCCAGTGATTACACAGAGGTTCCCTTGGGTGCCCTGGACATCGTTGCTGCAGACAGTCTTACACTTTCACCTCATCATGGTAGGTCTACGATGATAAATATCTGACAACAATCTGCACTGTTCTTAGGTTGACTGCGTGGTTCGTAAAAGAAGCGCCTGTGTGCACAGCTCAATTTTTCCGTTCTTTCTTAAGTACGTGTTTTTGAAAAGTTTTTATTATTATTTCTGCTGGAAATTGTCTTTTCTCTTTACCTCTCACTACAATTATCTGTGTATTACACTGTTTTTGTTTACTTTCCTACATGTTGAATGGATGATGGCCTGTGAAGCAAAATACATTTTGGAAAACGGTGACATTAATGCACCGTCTAATCTCCCCCTCTCTGTAGAAGGAAGTGATGCAGGGGAGACGGAGAGGCTGGAGGAGCTTCCTCTGTGCAGCTGCAGGATGGAAGCTCCCCGCGTGGACAGCACCAGTCACCGGATCAGCAGACAGTGCATGGCCACTGAGAGCATCAATGGAGAGGTTTGTCCGTCAGCTGCATGAAATGTATAGTTATAAACAGTCAATGCCGGTTCTTACCTTCTCTCTCCTGCGGTGTTTGTCAGCTGAGGGCTTGTACCAATACGACGGTAAAAGGGGAAACCATGCGGCCGTCCAGTCGCGTGCCTCTCATGGTGCTTTGCGACAGCCACCGCTCACACATGGTCAAACACCACTGCTGCCCTGGGTGTGGATACTTTTGCATAGCGGTAAGGGTTTATGCCACCTGCTGCCATCATTAAAATATACTCAATACAGTTTTTTCAATGTTGTCTGTGATGTTGAGCGTTGTTATCGGATTGTACAAGAACCAATTCTCAATGCTGTTGTTGTTGTAGCATTTGAGTTTTACTTGAAGCTCATGTTTCCCATACTTAGAATGAATGAACTAATGCTCAACTTTGGTCCCTTCTATCTCCCCCTCATTATTCTCCTTTCTTCTCCTCGGTCAGGGTACGTTTCTGGAGTGTTGCCCGGACCAGCGCATCGCTCACCGGTTCCACCGGGGTTGTGTGACGGTGCTGGGCGGCGGGCGCAGCAGGGGGAACGGCGGCGGCATGCTCTTCTGCCCCCACTGTGGCGAAGACGCCTCTGAGGCCCAGGAGGTCACCATCCCGTCCTTTGCCTCAGCGACGGCCTCCGCAGCAACCGTCGTCACGATGTCGGCCTCCTCCACCACCACCCCGTCCCTCCCTCCTCCCGCCCTGATGACGCCCTCCCTCACAGCGTCCACGGGAGGGATGATGGATGGGAAGAAGCCCGAGAGACCTGTCAGGTAAGAAGGAAAGGAGAAAGCGAGAGGTTGACAGAGATGGATGAACATCTCTATCACTATCTCTGTCTATCTAATTGTGTTTGTGATTCATGTAAAAAAATGACCCTTTCCTCTTCCCTACTCCCTCCCCGTCTCTTTCAGTGCCCGTATGCGTGGTCACGGGGTGGTAACACGGGAGGTGGAGCAGCAGCAGCCCCCCCAGCCTTTAGCCTCAGCAGGGCCCATGGCCACCGTCCCCCCAGCAGAGGAGGGAGTGGACAGTGTGGGGCCCTCGCTCTGTCTGCCCAATGGGAAACCCATCTGCCCCAGTGCACTTCCAGCGGGGCCCAGCAGGGCCTCGCTACAGAAGGCCATTCTCACACAGGACACTGAGAGGTTGGGACTCAACCTGTCACCACTTGAATGACATATCTGGCAGATGTGGCCATTGCAGAAGTCCCACTTTTGCTCCACTGCATGCTTGCTGAATTAGTGCTGTACTGCTGTATTGTTCAGAATTTTTTTGCTGTCTTTTCAGCCATCAGAGGCTACAAGGAATGGGCTGGTGACTAGTTTGTTGAGAGACATTATAGTTTTTAATAATGTACTTGTTCATCTGCAGTAGTAACTATAATTTAAATTCATTATTAAGAGATGAAAGGGGACTTCTGCAATGGAAGATGTTTTGTGCTAACAATAACAAAACATACTGTATATTAAAATAAGTATAATTGCAGACTGCATTCGAATATTTCAAATACGTCTCCAGTATTTCCTTTCTTTGAGCTCTCTAGGATGATAACAATGTTGAATGGAAGAGAGGATTTTAGACTATTTATTAGCAGGACCCATTTTAAAAAAAATCCTATTTGTGAATGTCCAGGAGGAAGAAACTGAGGTTCCACCCCCGCCAGCTCTACCCTGCCGCCAAGCAAGGCGAAGTGCAGAGAGTTCTGCTCATGCTGAGTAAGTGCCGGAACGACTTTATCATGTCCTATGAGTCTTGTGATGATGCCTCTTGTACCTTCACTGTCTGTCTGTGTTTCATCACACTTTCAAGGTTGCCTACATTGAACCTTTGGTGAGAAATGTGGACTGTATGCTCACCTCTGATCATGACAAACCGGTGACGTGTGTGTGTGTGTTCGTTTGTGTGTTCCAGTGGAGGGCATAGACCCCACGTACCAGCCTGACTCTCAGAATAGGCGCTCTGCTCTACATGCTGCAGCTCAGAGAGGCCTGCTGGAGGTCTGCTACATGCTGGTACAGGTGAGCAATTGAACACATCATTAGTACCCTTTTTTTATTTTTTTTTATTTATTAGTTTTTTAAGTATCTGAATGAAGATGGGTAAAAGTGCAGCATAAGATCAAATGCATTTGAACCTCCACATCTTGGTACATATGTGTTTGATCAAACTGGGGCAGTTTTACACAGATTTACATTCTATCCATTTCTTGAGGGTTATTGTAGAAACTATTAAAAACATTTTGGACAATTTCCACATGCATTGAATTTGGCTTTTAAATTCTTTACAGGTCTTGTGCATTAGCGTAAAGATCATATTTTGATTGCGTACTTACAGGCAGGTGCTAAAATCGATGCCCAAGACAAGACCATGAGGACCCCTCTGTTGGAAGCGATCGTCAACAACCACGGGGAGGTGGCTCGCTACCTGGTCCAGAGCGGTGCCGCTGTCTATCATACTGTGAGTGTCTGTGAACCCAGTATACAAAACTCCAACTAGTACGTATCAGGTATACGTACAATGACATAGCGCGTTAAAGCTGCACTAGGCAGATTTATTTTGCCAAATACACCTGTCCTATCATCCCTCCTGTTTGAGACCCTAGTCACCCTATCTGCCCATTTTAAATTCTGCTGTCGGGTATGGTCACTGGTGGGAAATGTTCTCCACACAGGAAGTGACGAATCTAAACTTCAGAGTGAAATACCATCTCCCAAACAGCAGAGAGCAGATGCAGGACTGAATTGAGCATAATTAGAAATAAATGAATGAATAAATATATTTACACAGAGAAATGTAAATAGCCCCGTGCACCGCTGTTCTCCTCCTGGGTGCCAGCTGGGCCAACAATCAAACTATGTAAAAAAAATAAATGAAAAAGATATCATTATTATATCAAATATATATATAAATATATTATCAAATATATCATTATTTGAAAAAAAGAGCAAACAAACGTTTCGCTGCCCACCTAGTCAGGTTCGCTCTACATGGTTAACCACAGGTGTTTGTATTTAAAGGTGTTGCTCCAAAACCTCTCCAAAAAGTGGCCAAATGACCGAATGATATCCAATGTTATCTAAATGATATTTATGTCACTGCTATGGTACCTGGTGTGATTCACAGGCTCTCCTAACCCATCAGTCAAACCAAACCAAACCAGTCAAACCAAATAAGTACATGGTACCTGGTTGTGTCTTCATTTTAGTTTAAAAAAAACTAAAAAAACTTTCTTAACTCAAGAGTAGAGGTTTCTCTCTGTTTAAAAACTAACATTTTATAGCCTTGAAATTTTATGTCAATTTAAAAACAAAGAATATGTCTCCAATAAGTCATTGCCATGCTGCAAATATGGAAAGGGCCTTCAACCACCACTTTTCCTCTATTCTGTCTCTCTTTTTCCTCCATCTCTTCCCTTGTTCATGTCCATCTTCCTCAGGAGGAGGATGGATATACTGGTCTTCACCACGCAGCCAAGCTGGGCAACCTGGAGACTGTCAGCATGCTGTTGGAGACTGGGCAGGTGGATATAAATGCACAAGTAAGGGAAGAGGATGACCGTTCTCTCCTTTTTCCATTATTCCATTTCCATTCCTTGACTGCTTGTTTGCATTGCCCTGATTAGTGTTTGACAGATATGAGTTTTTTGAAGGCTGATACCGATACCAATATATTTGGATTGAAGCTGCCGATATTCACTGGCTTTAAATTTGAAGATTCCCCAAAATTCAGTGTTTTACCCCCAAATTGTATTCTTGGCAGGGTGGAGAAGCCTCTGAAACAGCACCTCTCCATTGGAACTCAACAACAATAATAATAATAATATATTTGTGCGTACATGTGTGGAGTCGATCAAAATGTCACATTAGAACCAATTCAGTCTAATGGCTGGATTGATCAATTACAATACATATGTAATCAAATAAACTATATCACATCCATCATATCAGAGGTGATACTGAATGTGGCATCTAATACTTCTCACTGGTGTCCCTATTTCAGGACAGCGGTGGCTGGACGCCGATCATCTGGGCTGCAGAACACAAACACCTAGATGTGATCAGAGCGCTGCTGAACAGAGGAGCTGATGTCACCGTCAAGGACAAGGTCAGTTACTGCTACCTAGTGTTGGACTGTGCACCAGGTCTGAAGTAGCTACTGCTACATCCTACCAGGCGTACGTCCCAGGGATGACTTGATGAAGTGTGAGTCTATGTAGGCGGTGGCATTTTCTGTGTCTGTTCAGCCATGGTGGCTAACGCTGCTCGTGCTAACTACCCACTTCTATTCATTCCAAACACACCTGCTGTTGCTGCTGCCGACAAACGCATCACTTCCTGTGCACCAGAGGATTTTTTTCCCAGGAAAAGACCTACTGGCCACCGGGTGTTTTAGAACAGCAAATGTAAAAGCCTTCACTAACTTGGGTATAGGTTGAATCACTAATCAATCAATCCATCGGCGATAGAAAGTAGCAAAACTGAGCAAAATTTGTTGTGGATTAAGACGCAGCGGGTCTTCTCTTCCTTTCTTCTTCTTCCTTCCCTCCAGGAGATGAACGTGTGTCTCCACTGGGCGTCGTTTGCGGGCAGCGTGGATATAGCGGAGCTGGTGCTGAACGCCGGCTGTTCCCTCTCCTCGGTGAACATGCACGGAGACACGCCCCTCCACATCGCCTCCAGAGAGGGCTTCCTGGAGTGCGTTACGTGAGTGACTCTGTCCGGTGTCGGTCGCAAGGCTTTTAAAGGTTCAGTTGGACCGGGCATCGTGACCTGAACCTCTTCACCAAGTTTCTTTTCCGCCACCTTTCTGCAGGTTGTTCCTCTCCAGAGGGGCGGATATCGACATCATGAACAGGGAAGGAGACACGCCTCTCTCCTTGGCGCGAGCCGACACGCCGGTGTGGGTAGCGCTCCAGATCAACAGGAAGCTGCGAAGGGGGATAGCCAATCGCATGCTTCGGACAGAAAGGATCATCTGCAGGTAGGCGGGATTTGTGTGAAGCCTGTCCATTTTGGTCCTCGCCATCTCCCCTGTAAGAAATTCTGGACTTGAAGAAATGAATAAACAGGGTTCATGTGGTCTAGTTTTTGAGCCATGAAGCTTTTCTTTTTGAGCCAGGTTGCTATTTTGTCGTCGTTTTCTCTGACATTTGACTGATTTTAACCACTCCCTTCCCCCGTCCAGCGACATTGCACAGGGCTATGAGAACGTACCCATCCCCTGTGTGAATGCAGTGGATGAAGAGGGCTGCCCCTCGGACTACAAATATGTTTCAGAGAACTGTGAAACGTCAGCGATGAACATAGACCGCAACATCACACACTTACAGGTGTCTCTCTCTCTCTGTCCCTTGCTCCTTCACACATACCGACAGAGCTGTGACGTTTTGTCTGCGATGCGAAATGGATCTCATTCTTTTCATTATCTCGCCCTCAGCACTGTAGCTGCACAGACGACTGCTCCTCCAGCAACTGTCTGTGTGGACAGCTGAGCATCCGCTGCTGGTATGACAAGGTAAATAGAAATGTTGTTTTACAAGCCACATCAGCCAGAGTAACCCACTCAGATGACCTGTGCAATTGCATCCAAGGACTGAACTTTTGACCGAACCCAGTTTTACCACTGGGTAGGAGTTTAAAGAAAATATGGGCTTTGGCAAAATTGCCATCCCTTGCCTTGGAGGGCAGGATGATGTGGTTGGTACAGGGAATGGTCCCTGCTGAAGAAACTGAATCCCTACCACCTCCAAGTGTATCCTGTCCTCCTGAGGCTCCCTGTGGACCGGCCAAGTGAAAGAAAATTTCAACAATGCCTCAATAAAGTATCATATTATTTAGTATGAATAGCATATGAAAACCTTAACTGGGAGCTGATAAAGATCAACTAGATTAATTAGGATCATAACAGAAATCCTTAAATTATTAAATCAGGGATGAAACTAATCTCACTTGGCTTGCTTTCCCTTTTGTCTGTTACCAGGATCAGCGGCTGCTTCAGGAGTTCAACAAGATCGAACCTCCGCTCATATTTGAATGTAACCTGGCGTGTGCCTGCTACCGGACATGCAAGAACAGAGTGGTACAGGCGGGCATAAAGTAAGAAATATATCGGCTTACCACAAGTGGTTTTTTGCAACCGCACACCACAGCAGCTGATTTTACTGAATGGCACAATTTAGCCCAACAAGAGGAGCAGCTATTCAGTGAAATCCCCTGTAGTGGAATGAAAACCTGCAGATTGTTGGGCCTTGATCGTACATGGGTGAGAAACATTGATCTAGCACATGTAAACGAAGGCACCATTGGCAAAATACTGATGATTAATCACACAGCAAAGAGAGAGACACATGTTGCACACGGCAAAAATAACCAAAGCACAATTTCTCAGCCAAATATCCACTCAGTATATCCTGCATGGACGGACACACATTCGTTTGCCCTACAATCTGAACCCCCCCACAATTTCCCCTCTTACCTCCCCCCAGAGTTCGTCTCCAGCTCTACAGAACAGAGAAGATGGGCTGGGGGGTTCGTGCCCTACAGGACATCCCCCAAGGCAGCTTCATCTGCGAGTAAGTGTGGCAGACAAGCTGGTGGTTTTCAGTGATACAGTTAATAAATGTCCAAGTTAACTTTCTCTTTCTGCACAGATATGTGGGGGAGCTGATCTCTGACGCAGAAGCAGACGTCAGGGAAGACGACTCCTACCTGTTTGACCTGGACAACAAGGTAAAAAAAAAATGTTCCTCGCCATTTCCCGCATTACCCATCAACTTGTAATTAACGTGCCACACTTCAGGAGCTGTTTTGGTTCATGCACGATTTGTCTCCGTCTCTCTCGTTCTCTGTCCAGGACGGCGAGGTGTATTGTATTGACGCGCGCTACTACGGCAACATCAGTCGCTTCATCAACCACCTGTGTGACCCCAACCTCATCCCAGGTGCGCGTGTTCATGCTGCACCAGGACCTGAGGTTCCCCCGCATCGCCTTCTTCAGCTCCAGAGACATCCACAGTGGACAGGAGCTAGGGTGAGAGGACACTGGAGTTGAGCTTCCTTCTTTCCTTCCTTCCTTCCTTCCTCCCTCCTCATCCGATTCAATGATATTTGTATTAAACTGTGGAATATATATATATATAACAAACAACCTTGAATGTATGTTCACTCAGACATGTTATCTGTCTGTTTCATTAGCTTTGACTATGGAGACCGCTTTTGGGACATCAAGAGCAAGTACTTCACCTGTCAGTGCGGATCAGAGAAATGCAAACACTCGGCCGAGGCCATCGCCTTGGAGCAGAGCAGGCTCGCTCGGCTGGAGGCCTGCCCAGAATCGGGAGCTGAACTCGGGATGAACATGCTAGGAAACTGTTAGACTTCCCCCGTCGAGCCTTTGCCGCCACCCTCATCGGTTTTACATGCACAAAGTACCACATTGGGAATAAGCCTTGGGGTTTTTATTGCGTTATCATGTTGTTGTCTGTCTTTTGACGTATGTTGGTTTTGTGTACTTTGGTGGAACTGTTCATATTTTTTACATTCAGATGTGTCAAATAAAATCAATAAGTCAGTCATTATGGCACTTCAAAGTTTGGTTGGTTGGTTGAGCATATGGGCCTTACGTCTTTTCAAACTGAGGGTACGTTTGAGGAAAATAAGTGGTCTTACGTGTATAATCCTACATACAGTATATGCTTACTGTAAAGTCACTCTATGCCATGAGAGATGAAGCTTGAGCACTAAGAGTATGTTATTAAGTAACAGTTGTACTCATTTACTTCTGTGCCAAGAAACACGATTCATTTCAACACCAATAATAATGGGTCAATCTGTAGCCAAGCTGGATTCAATATGGACCTGAAGATAGCATTAAGTATGGATGTTTCTGTCTGCTTTGTTTTGTCATTTTTATACTTATTTTTTGTTTATCACATTCAATTTAATAAATTAGTTCATGAATTGATCTTTGGCCTCTTTCGTTCAATGGAATTATCTGTCAATTGTTTTTGTTTTTTTCTTTCCTATAAGACTGAAACACAGCACCAAAAGGTTTGTGACTAGGGTTTATAATGGTACTGTGGTTTCAATAGCAGCTCTGCATTGTACTATACATATACAATTTCACGCAACTATAGTTACAGCAATGTCATCTCCCATCTGTAACATGGGCATGGCCAAGCATTTTCACTGACTTGCAAGCCTGTCTCTTGTGTGTAAAGATATAACAGAGATTGGTGGATTCTGAGCTGTGACTTCCCGTTGATACAGACCGTAAACTTGGGGGGTCATCAAAATACATCCAGGTAGCACAAACAGCAGGGGACGTTTATGGACCTGGATGTATAAAACAGAGACTGCAGCGCGTGATGCTGGCATGAGCCCCACAGCCAGAGAGGGGAAGAAGTGAGGAGCTCCCACTCTTCCTCTGTTTCCGTGCACCACAAACGTCATCTTGAAGTGGGGCGGGGAAACAAAGTGCAGACCATAGCCGGCTCTCAGTGGGCTGTCTTTAATGGAAAAGTTTAGTTAAAACCGCTGAAGTTTATTTGGACCAAATTATAAAGTAGTAGTGGTATGAGTAATAAAACAGTTAGTGGGAAAAAAACAACTTAATTTCAGGTCTCGGAGGCTTGGTGGCTGTGGTAATGTGGTTGTGTTCACACTGCTGTGAATGATTATTGTCGGTAAAGTCTATACGTCGCTGTATCAAAATTGCAGACTACAAAGTGAGCCTGGTAACTGATTTAACGTTGACACTAGAGTTGTCTTTCAATCAGTGTTGGGTGGTAACACTAATAGTAGTAGTAACGAGTAGTGTTACAAGTTACAATTAATTTGCAGTGAATGGTGACGGTTTCAGTAGTTTTTCGTTAGATAGATAGATAGATAGATGGATAGATAGATACTTTATTAATCCCTGGGGGAAATTCTGAAATTCTGTTAATTTCAGAATTAGAATCAGTCCAGGTGTTTGATGGGAACATCAATGTGGGACCTGTTATTGTGGCCTGTTAGCCTACTGCCTTATTAAACAACAAAGTTGATAAAGACATCGTGTCTGCCATTGATTCATTTTGATTTTGCCTAGTCTGTGGTTGCCATGCTTCTTTTGATTAATAGCCTTAATAGGTGTGCTGTTATTGATTGGTCGCCTGATTCTGAAGGCAAGAAGGGGGTGTGTGAAGTATAACAAGTAGTGTAACAAATTACTGCTCCAAGGGAGAAATAAATGAAGTAATATTACTTTGAATTAGTAACAAGAAATAAGTCCAACACTGCTTTCAATATATTGGCATCACTCGTTGCAAGAAAAAAGTTGCAAGGCGTGACCTGCTGTTACAGATGTCTTTTGTCTTTTGTTAAGTCTCAAGTTAATTTGGACCAATTAACTTAATAGATTTGTACACAAACTGAAAAAACCAACACCCATAGCTAAATATGTGTTTTATTTGTTTTACAGTTTTTGAGGAAAACAACAGTCAGGTCTCTCAAAAGAATCTTGTGGTTCATCTGCTCAATATATCATCTTTGGCAGAACTCAGGTGCGCATCCCTCAGCAGGTTCACTCGTGTCGTCACTGCTTAGTTACAACCGACAGGAAGAAAGATTTCCCAAGTTGGCTCCGATATCTGCGCGCACACGGAATAGCTTACATTAAATTGTGTTTTTGCCATTTGTTTTTGAAAGTTTTAAGGTTTATTTAATTAAACGCCGTTGTGTTTTATAAGTGAATAACAGGAAAGTGGAGGGAAGCCGAAAAAATGGGTAAAAAACAGGAGGATAGTTCGGACTCCGAGTATGGTGAGTTTACATCGTCCGCTACCTGAGGGGGCTGCGGCTTGGTTTCACGTTTGTCTATTTTTAAACTTCACAGAAAAAACACACACTTTAAGATTTTGACTACCCCGTGAGCTATTCGACATGTCACGTGCATTTTATTATTTGTTATTGTTTAAATGTTGTATTCTTTCGGATCAATAGTGTTGACAACAGCATTTCTAGCATTTAGATGGGTTCATTATCAGTTGTTATTAAGACAAACAAACTCATCTATGATTAAGACAGAAAACATAAATAAAATTAAAGAAAAAACATAAAGAAAATAATATCTCAGTTTGTTTGCAGCTTACAACATTGTCCTCCATTTACTGGGTAAACCCAAACATTACCTAAAGAAGAACAAGTAGTAAATCAACATTTGTCATTCATCATTTGGTTTTAACAGCAGCTTAATTTCTCAGTGTGTAAAAAATGTCATATCATAACCCCAGTATGTTATTATAATGAATAATACTCAGATATACAGTCAGCTGTATTGTGTAACATCGCTTAGGTTGTTGGTTGAATCATTAGGAGAAAGATGATGTGTCCCACTTTTCCAGACACGAAAAAAAAAAGTGTCTTTAAGCTTGTCTTGTGATACAGTCTAAAGGTAGGTTAGTTTTTAAAAATGCTGATCGACCCAAACTGGCCTTTTCCACTGCATAAGAGGTCTTAATTATGGTGTTCAGGGTTTCGCATTAAACAAAAGACACAGAGGAGGAAGTTGGACTGTTTTGTGAATGCGCAAGACTTTATACATTTTGAGATTTTGTGACTATGCCTGGATCCTGGCGGGTCGTTGCCACTGTGACTGAAACTGTAGGCACCTACCCAAGATGATTTGCACCTGCAGCATCATGTAGTCTTCACAGCAGATCTCTGCGTGTCCCGTTTCCCTGCCTCACTGTTTGCTCTTGTTATTGGCATTTGATGCATTGATGGAGTCATGAGTCTATAGACAGTGTGCGTAGCTACAGTAAACAAATCCTCCCTACAGGTAAATAGTCATGCCTTCTCAGTAAGTTTACAAAAATAAACACAGAATAGGTAGATGACAAAGGAGGGTAAAACAAGTGTTGCTTTTACAGTCGTCTAATCCGTGGCAGTGTGTGACCTCAGTATTCAAAAAAGCCACTGCATGTAAATCCGGGTGCCATGTAGATGCATCATCAACTTGTTTTCTAATAGGGAAGGTGCGTCTCTCTAGTACTGAACCTGCAAGAGGAAGCAGAAATGGTGGCCGTTGGGTGTGATGAAACAATTTGTTGCAGTAAAATGAGGTTTCGGGCCATCTGTGGTTGCCCAGTGTTGTTGAGTCTTTCTGTTTATCTATTTGTTTTCTTGTCTGAAGCAAAAGTTTAAAAACATCCGGGTTGGCAGAGGATTGCAAACACCTTCCTTATTTGAGGCTTACTTTCATGTCAGCATCACCTTTTTCGATAGGTGGACAGCTTGGAATGAAAGTTTTGAATTGAATAGCTCTCTCCATGGCCCTTTGGAGTAGTTGTGTCTAGTTTAAGAAATCCTTTTTTGTTTTTTGGGGGTTTAATTGGCTGCCGTCATGGTTCTTGATAACAGAAGTTTAGCCAAAATGGTTTTCAGGGGTTATATATCAATATGGACAATCAAATAGAGACTGCACGGTATTAATACGTCCTCTACCATCACGCACCACCTTGTTATGCAATTAAATGTCTCTCTCTCTCTCTGTCTCTCTCTCTGGGATAGTCTCTGAGGGGCTCTATGTACAGGTCACTAACCATGTTTCATCTCTAAGACTGGTAATCTGGAATGGGATTATGAATAGAAGAGAGCTGTAATGTTTCCTGTTAGCAATCTTTTCCTCCAGTCGTTTAGAGGAGGGTGCGGTGTGACTATTGGCGTCCTTATAGCCCAGTGTTTAAGGACCGTTTCCTTGTCTGAGATTTTAAATTGCTGTCACTAAAGTATAATCATTGATTTTTGATTCATTGAGTCACAGATTTCCTCAACGTCTGCCAAGAAAACTAAAAATAGACCGTTCATTTACGTCACTGCTCTTCATCCAAGGTCAAGCTATGACTCCTATTCCCAGTTTCTTAGTATTGCGCCAGTCCAAGCCATAAAAATGGGTTCAAGGTTTTCTTTCCCCTGGCTCTTTATGAGAGCATAAATACTGTAAAGTCTTCTATAAATGTAGAAGGAGTCACAGTCAGCTGGTTTCCAGGCCATAACTTACTCCAAACAGACAAGCACTGCCTGTTTGGCAGTGGCGGTGTTGAAATCTGATACTCATTGCAGGACAGACAGGTTCCTTTGTTGAGAAGCATTCGTATTGCACCAATATTACACAAATAAAGTCTTGGATTTAAGCTGTCTGTCTATAGATGAAGACTTTATTTATTAGTTGAGGGAAGAGGCCCACACGTCTTTATCATGGATACTGTATCAAGCATTTTATTTGTGTGTTTCTATCACTTGTGGTGGAGGGTATCTCTCATTCTCTTGTGTATTGGACTGCCACTCGCCCTCCTCTCCAGTGTTACTCCAGGATTTGGAGATTTGTATCAAAGACTGGTGACTATTTTCTGACAAAATCTCCCTTCACTCTTACTAAGCTTCTAGCCAGTGAGAGTCATTTTGCACTGACTTGTGATAAATTGGTGATTTCCATTCCTGGGGACTCATTGTAAACAAGAGCTTGCTCAGATTTGCATGGGTCAGATAACCCGGTACCTTTGCCTGGAAAGTGAAATGTGTTAGTGAAGTGTCGTAGAGACAACAGAAGGTACTCTGTTGTGTGTTACATTTCCTGTCAAACAGGATAAGGTAAATGAAGGCAATTGATCTCACGACTGGAATGCTTTCTGTTGGGAGCATCACAAACAAGTTTTCAGCTGGTATTTTCCCTTTAGTTGACCGTGCCGGCCATCGCAGTTTCTAGAGATACTGTTTTCTCAGTGTGAAATGCAGCCTGCTGAATACAACCAGCCGACCCCATGGATTTCTTTGTTGTCTTCTAGCTCTCTTGGCCTCGCTCTTCCAGGAAACACCTCCTGACATTTCTTTCCTGTAATACTGTCACCTCTGTGATAACAAATATACTGTAAGACATTCAGCCACTAAAACAAAATCCTCCCTCCCCCCTTCTCTTTTCTCTGAAGTTTGTTTCCTCGTCCACTTGCACTGTCACTCATTAACTCTTGAGGAAGACAACAAGGCTCCCTCTCACTGCTTAGCAACAACGCCAACCTGCTCTCATAGCGACACGCTAGCACATACGCACATACATGTTAGGACCTCCTTATGCCTACATTAACTCCCTATTACACCAACCTCTTTAACTGGCTCGTAACCCACACCAATACACGCCTGACCTGACCTCCAACCCTATTTCTAACACTCCCTGTTCTAACATAAAACATGTTCCCTTTTCAAACTGAGAACTGGACACAATGGGCAAAAGAAATTACACTTCCCACTCGCCATGTGCAGCACACTCCCCATATCCCCACGAGTACACATGTATTACACACACATACACACAACTCCTCGTGGTGGAGCTGCAATGTAAGTGCTTTAGTAGAAAACGATAAGCCCTAATGTGCTCTTGATAATCTGTCCTGAAAGTATAAACAAGGATCTCGCCAAGGCAATAAAGGCAATAAATGTTCGACGTCACACAATCAACAAAGGTTATTGTATTTGCGTGATTCTGTGCCTACTGGCTATCAAGTAGTTTGATATTTTGCTTTCCATTAAAAGCCATTAATGAAGCCCGTGTGTTCAGGCAGTAATGGACTCATTGCTTTATTGTCTTTTCCCAGGAGAAGCTGCTCAGTTTGACCCGACCTTCAGAGGGCCCATACATAAAAGGTGAGGGAGGTACCTCTTCCCCCGCTTGGTCACCTCGGCCTCGCTGGAAGGTTTCTCGTGTGATTGTGTTAGGGCATGCCTGTGTTTGTTGAGTAACTATTGACTGATAGACTCAGGCTGCTCACTTGTGTTGTCGTCTCTCTCTTTCCTCCTTGTAGAGGTTGCACCGATATCATCTGCTGTATTCTGTTCATGGCAGTGATCCTCGGCTATGTGGCGGTCGGGATCTTAGGTAAGACCGACCTGAGAACGCCAACCCCAGACCTCGACCTCTTCTTACTCACACTGACGTCACCACGTATTGTTTTCACCGTTTCCCTTCCCCTTTTTATTCTTTTTGCTTATTCCACAGTCTTTCTTTATCTCGCTCATCTGTTTTTCTCTCTTTCACCGTCTCTTATTACACACTTACTGTCTTTCACCTCCTTTTTCTCCCTCCCTTTTTGTGACATCTGATGACAGCATACAAGGCACAAGGATGACCTATGTAAATCTAGCATTAGCCACAGTGTAAACATAAAGTCTCGGCTGGTGAACCAAATAAAACTCAGTGACAGACTTATTTTTTTTTTTTTTACCTGGATCTTATGGCACTGCCTCATTGATCCCTCCACTGTGTGCTTGTTTGATGTATTTTAGTTTATCAGTAAAGGTGTGAGAAGATGAAGAAATGCCTCGCAAATGAACATCCCACGCTGTTGTTGAGTCACCACTCAAAAACCACTTCATCACCACAGTGGAGAATAATCTCTCTTTTCCAGGGTGTGCTCTAAACACGCCATTCATTATCTCAATCACTTTCGATCAGGGGGTCCTTGAGGGGTTTTGTTTGTGTACAAAACAACCTACCGCTACTACTACACTCTCTTAACAGTATGTGATATGATTATGGCGGATACAAGTGGGTGGAAGACACCAAAAGGTACCCATGCCATTTGTAAGCTTAACATTGAGTTAGACTATGATTATTGACCTACGAGGAGGTAATCTCCATGTGAAGATGCAGTCAGTGGCTCTATTACGCCCCGTCATCCAACACATTTCAACACACAAGGCCGTCGCTCTTATCTTATCTTAGCCAATAGAGTTGCCTAATAGCGTATGAGGTCAACCGATGCGGACAGTGTGTCAACAAATATTCAACTTAATTTCCTGCAGCGGGGGAAATATTGTTCAAGAGCACTGGATAGCTCAGCAGATGAGGTGTAGTGGTGGTCAATGAATAGCCCAGCTCTGGCTTGTTAATGTGCTCGGCTACATAAAGAATAAGCAAAGTGCAAGTGCGATAAGTTGTACAATGAATGCACAAGAGTTTTTCCTTTGTTAGCAAAAGTGCATGCAGGGAAAAGAGGACCTCATGTGCACCTAAACGGAAGTAATACAGCATGGCCGACTGATAATGACTCATTAGCTTTTACTTCATTGTTCTTATCTGTATTTGGATGTTTGTTCTGTTCCAGCTTGGCTCTATGGGGATCCTAGGCATGTCCTTTATCCGCGAAACTCAACGGGATGGTTCTGTGGCCTTGGGGAGAATAAGTAAGTTGATCTTAGTAGGGCCGATGTTGAATTGTAGCCACGGTCTGTATTTGTTGTCTCAGTATGTGTCCTGACCTCGCTGCTCTTCCTGTCTGTCTCCTCCCTTTCTCAGAGACCGACCCAATGTGTTTTACTTTGATATTCTCAAATGCGCCGCATCTGCCAATGTGATGGCAGCCGCCCTCGATGGTTTTCAATGTCCCACCACGCAGGTAGGATGTTCTGTTTTAGTCTCCCTGTGTATGTGTAAGTGTTCGTGGCACGCTGCATGAGGCACCACCTGTATTTGTAAAGCGTTCACCTACTTTTTCACCGTCCCTCTTTTGTGTCTCTGCCTCCGTTGTATCTAAAAAAACACAGAAGTAACGCAGCCATTTTTGGGACCGCTTTGGGTTTTCACAAAGTAATATTGCCCTTTTTCATCACCCGTAGTTGTGCGTGAAAGAATGCCCCGATGTGTTCTGGGGTCTGCCGCTAGATGCCTATCTTCCACCAAACAGGCCACAAAACTTTTTCAATCAAAGCCTCTGTGTGCCGTCCATAGACCTGGCAACAACTGAGTTGGTAAGTCCCGTTCTGCTGGTTCATGTGTTCAGAGCGATGTCTCTCTCAAAATTCCCAGGAATTCAAGGTCCAGATTCTTGATTGTTTTGGTGAAGTAGAAATTGTTGTTTATTCTGTCTACTTGTGATTTACTATGGGTATTCTGTTCCCCTGTTTATTTCTCAGTCTGTTAGAGAAATTGTGGACAGAGAGCTGTGTCCTTTCTTCTACACCCCTACTACCTCTGGTGAGTGGCACTGCTCATTTACACTACATTCCATTGATCTTCTTGTTAGAAGCATAGAGGGTCCGACGGTGCGGCGTTGTAGTAAACACATGGTTTCTTGCACAACTTCCTTTGTATTTATGTTTATTTGTATGGAATCAGTGAATTTGCATCGCACCTGTCCATTTATGTTTCGTACTGTATTATGAATTATTTCCCTGTATGTGAAATGGACGACGGCTTGTGTGATGCAAAGCAAATTTCAGAGATATCTACCAATAAATTCTAATCTATTTTGTGATTTCTTTCCCCATAATGTCTAGTACTGGGAAGATGCTTACCTGATATCTCAGCACTGGCCAACATTCCTGCTGACTTTTCCAACATCCCAGGCTTGCCCTCTTCCATCAACGACACGGTCAATACCATCAAGAATGGCACTGGGTATGACGCAGCAGGTTTTCCTAAGATCATCATATCAGCCGATTTAAAACAAATCTGTTGTACTAGAACTTTCACACTTGCATATAGGACAACTTCTCATCTGTATACGCAATGTTAAAAGATACACACATACTTTGTAACCCTTGCTCGTTCTCTCTCTCCTTCACCAGCACAGGGTACGTGAGTTCGTGAGGTTCTGTATTGAGCGTTAACGTCTAGCGGCTGTCTCGTAGATGTAGCTCTGCTCTTCAGTGCATGGCCTAGTTATACACAACCGCCTTAGACGTTGTGTGAAACGTTCTCTTGGGGGACTTGCAGAATTAGAGCGTGGTTGTGTAGCGCATCCTACAGAGAACGCGCACACACACAAACACACACACGCGCACACACACACACACACACACACACACACACACACACACACACACACACACACACACACACACACACACACACACACTAAGTGCCTAAGCTTATCTCTGTCTTGTTACCCCATCTTGCTTTAATAGTAGCTAATCAGGGATGTAGTGGAGGATAAACCCACCTTATGACCAAACCTGAGTACATCAAGTATAGGTTTAATATGAATGCATTCCTGAAAAGATGATATTTATTTGGATATATTGGTGGCTGCCTAATCATGCTCACCGGCTGGAGGTCGTAGTTTACCCCCCTTTTCATTTACCACTACATCCCTGTTAGCAGCATCTTTAGTATGTATGTATGTATGGCTTTACATACATACAGTTTGATGTAGTCTTTCTTTTTTGGTTTTAGAAAAGACCTGTGTGAGTCTCTCCTCTTTTTGTTTCACCTAAACATTTGCTTAACGCCTGTGCTTTTCTGACGTCCCTCTTGTCTCTGTCTGCATCAGGGACATTGTGAATGGCTTCAATGCCAGGGAGATCGGCATCCGAATCTTTGAGGATTTTGCGTCGTCATGGCCGTGGATCCTCATGTGAGTTGCCTCGCACCACGCACTGCCCCCTGGAGGCAGATTTAAAACTGATCGTAAACATTGTGTGTTTTGGTTAGGGACTGAGTTATTACATGTGTAATGCAGAGGTGAATTCTTCACATGGATGCTGTTACCTGTTATTAGTCAGGTTATGTATAGAAGTACCTTGAATTGAGGATAAACCTGTATTATTATTATTATTATTATTATTATTTAGTATCTGTATGTTTTGTGTCCCACCACATATCTCCAACTTTCAAATTGTTATGCTAAGATGTCGTACAATTTGATAACATGGAGTTAGTTCCTCTTCAACCTTCCTCTCTCTGCTTTTCTCAACCATTGTTTTTCTTTCATCTTCTCCTTTCTTGTCTTCCGCATTGTTCTCATTCCACCTCCTCTCTCCTCTCTCCTCTCCCAGCGGCCTGCTAATAGCCATGGTGGTCAGTATGTTGTTCCTGCTGCTGTTGAGGTTCACAGCTCCAGTCATGGTGTGGGTGCTGATCGTAGGAGTGCTGGGAGCAGGGGCCTATGGTAAACCATCTCTTGGAGTATTTCTTTGGAGTAAAAAAAAGTAAAAAGTAAAGATCTTCCAGGTTTGGTTCCTCTTGAATGAGAAACTGTTGTTGGTACTCAATAATTTTGCTCATGAGTAGGTTGACATGTAGTTTGAATGTTTTGCTTTTCAAACTTGCTCTCTGTGAAAATGTTTTTTCTGTGTAGGGATTTGGCATTGCTACTGGGAGTATAGCAACTACAAGGCAGCCTCTGCTACCATTACTGACGTTGGCTTCACTACCAACTTCAACGTTTACCTGCAGGTCCAAGAGACCTGGCTGGCCTTCTGTGAGTCTGATAGCTTTAAATTGGTTTCAGTGTTGAAGTACTGAATCGTGTCTGATTTCACTCTCGTGTCTGATTTCGTCTCATTTCAGATGCTTAAAGAGATACTTTGGCATGTTGAATCTTAGTGTGTTGTTTTTTTTGTCACATTGTGGCGGAAAAGGTTTCTAGATTTCTCATTTTTAGTTTCCCTAAAGTGACTTTTTCTGTGTTCTTCTTCCCACACATTTCCCATTCTCTTCCTCTCCTCTTCCTCAGTGATAATCATATCTATAGCCGAGGCAATCATACTCCTGACCATCATCTTCCTGCGAACCAGAATCCTCATAGCCATTGCCCTCATCCAGGAGGCCAGCAAGTGAGCTCTCATTGGACAATAATATTGTCCTGACTAATTACTAATTAACCTCCTCTTCCTCTAATTCACCTGTTCCTGTTAATTTGAAAAGTTCTTAATGTTTAAGTGAATTTATTTGAAGGTTCATTAGGTTCTTTAGATAATACCTTCCAGTAATATTTCAGTTAACACTTTATTTACTAGTATTTACAACATTTACTCATTTTAAGAGACATCCACATTCAACGACCAATACTGCATGGTGATGTTAAATATGCATAATATTATAAAATATATATATATATAAAATAAAGAATGTTCTTTTATTTTTACTTTACATTTATTGATATTGATAGTTGAAGCCTAAATGACAGTGGTTACTATGGATACTATGGACTATGGGTGCAAGTGTTTCATGTTGACCATTGACAAACTTGTACAGAGGTATACATGCTAAGAAGAAATCTACTATCAAGATATTTTCAAACCCGTCAAAATATTGGTAAAGCTTGGGAGGACCTGCTCTTTAGTGTCCCGTTGAAACATGACGATCTCTTTATTGTTGCGCTTTTCTTCTGAACCCTAATTTTACTCTGATCCAATGTAACTTCCAGCGGTTTTGGCATGACCCGTGACATGACCTCCTGATGTGTGTATATCCACAGGGCAGTGAGTCACATGATGTCCTCTCTGCTGTACCCTCTGATCACCTTCGTTCTCCTGGTGGTGTGTGTGGCCTACTGGGGCATCACTGCTCTGTATCCTTTCATAGTGTGTATGTGTGTATGTATATATATGTGTGTGTGTGCACGTTTGTATTTGGGTCCTGTGTGCAAAAATGTTATAGACACTATTATAATCGTACTCCTCTTCCCCGACTCACTGTAAACCAATTGCCACTGTCACTGTTGTCACTCATCAGGCACTTCTGTTACACTCCAGAGTATCATCACTTCACTTAACAGGGTGCTTGTAGATATCTGGCTACTTCAGGAGGCCCGGTGTACAAAGTGGTGGCTCTCAACTCCACTCAGGATGGCTGTAAGAGTATCAATGGCACCGTGGATTGTGACCCTCAGGTGAGTGGACAGGCAGAATATAGGCTTGGTGTGGTCGGTACCTGTGTCATCTGTTGAAATCAAATAACCTCCTATTAGGTAAAGTTAGGACAGTAGGTATCTACACGAAGCAGCCATACTGAACTGCCCAAAACAGGTCTTACTTATCTGCATCCATCCATCTCTTCTCTCAGGACTTCAACTCCACAGTTTACCCTGGCTGTCCATCGGCTAGGTGCATCTTTATCAAGTACAACGACGAGGGTCTCTTCCAGAGGAACCTCTTCAACCTGCAGATCTACAACGCGGTGGCCTTCCTCTGGTGTGTCAATTTTGTCATCGCCTTAGGACAGTGTACGCTGGCTGGGGCCTTCGCCTCCTACTACTGGGCCTTCACCAAACCAGGCGACATCCCCACATTCCCCCTGACCGCTTCCTTCATACGGTCACTGAGGTAGGTCGATGAGCCGCTGTCACAGGTGCTTCATTGTCATGGGCAGTAGGGTAGCCCGGTGGTGATGGAGACCGTCCTGTAGCTGGAGCAGGTTCAATTTGTGCAATAATGAATGTGTCCATCCCTGTCAGAGTGCCCTTGAGCAAGACGCTAAACCTCTTTGGGTACAATTTCTGGCTGCCCCTGTTGTCTGACACCTGCAGTGAAATACAAACATGCTTGTGTGTCTCAGACAGATGTGCAAAAAAAAATCACTGCTTTAATGCTTTAATAGTTTATATATGTGTGGACTTACCATTTTAGAAGTAATGAGCATATCATTTCAACCATGGTGGCCATGATGGAGGAAACGGTGATGCTTCTCCCACTCTGACCCCCAGAACAGTTTGCATTTTGATGCTGTGATGGACTCAGTGGTGTTTTTCTTGCTCTGACTGCTAGAGGGCGCTTTAACCCCACACAAGCAGTGTGGGGAAACAGACACCAGCCTAATGCTGGTGGCCAGTAAGGTTTCTTACTCTACCTGCCACTTTGACAGGTTACCAGTAATTGTTTGATAGATAGTTTTTCTATTTGGCTTGTAAAACACTGGAAGTGGCTTGTGAGCTTTGGAGTTCACTGGCCTCTGTTGGTGGTAGCAGCAATTGCAAAATCCATTACATTTTGAGTCCGTCATCAAATTACGACGATGACCTCCCCCTTGAAAAATGTTGCATTGTTCAGACATGTTGCGTTGTTCATGTTTTTTCTCATTATCAGGTACCACGTGGGCTCCTTGGCATTCGGCGCGCTGATCTTGACCCTGGTCCAGATAGTCAGGATCATCCTGGAGTACATTGACCACAAAACCAGATGTAAGGCTGGAGGACTTGCGTGTCCCCCACTTCAGTCTCCATCTCTGCCTAAAGGACTCTACACGTTGTTTGTTGTTTGCCAAGGCGACTAATGTGTGTTTTGCGTTTTGTTGCCCAGCGGCGCAGAACCCCTGTGCACGGTTCCTCTTGTGCTGTCTGAAGTGCTGCTTCTGGTGTCTGGAGAAGTTCATCAAGTTCATCAACAGAAACGCGTACATCATGGTCAGCCCAAGAGCTCTTTTGTCCCCCATATCGTAATTAGTAGTAGTAGTAGTAGTAACAACAATAACTAGTGGTAGTATTAGTCACAACAACTACATTTGTGTAGCACCTTTCTTAACAAAGTGATACAAATTAACACACAATGAGCTATTAGACCTACTGTACAATGTCACCATCACATATCAGACCTATTTCTTCTATCTCTCTGGATACTAAATTTAACTCTGTATGTTTCCATCATTACTGACTGTTGTAAACCTATTGATCTTTTTTCCTTGACAGATTGCCATATATGGGAAAAACTTCTGCGTCTCGGCCAAAAATGCTTTCATGCTCCTCATGAGAAACGTCATAAGGTTAGTGCTGAAGTCGTGTGTGTGTGTGTGTGGGACACTAAAGGAGTCCCAGTGTGTGTATTCAGTACAGGCTACCTGTTGGTGTCCGTGTAATGACGCATCCTTGGTGGCTTGGTGGCTTAGTGTCGTGTTTCCCTGACCTACTGTGTCTCCTCCCTCAGGGTGGTGGTGCTGGATAAAGTGACAGACCTGCTGCTGTTCTTTGGGAAGCTGCTGGTGGTCGGAGGAGTGGGTAAGGACGGCGCCGATTCAGAAGGCACACGCACAGGACTGTTCAGAACGTGGTCAAGTTCACTTTCATTCTCAAGCACTGGTTATCCATATGCTGCAAACCGTGGGGAGGTGGGAAGCAGGGTTCGACTGATATGGGTTTTTGGAGACTGATGGTGATGGCCGTTATTCAATATGTTTAGTATTAAATTAAAATGTAGTAAATTAGTATTATTCAGTAAGTATTCAGTGTTGCATAGACCATAATGTGGTACTAACACTTGAAACTTGAAATACTTTTAAATGGGTTAGCAGCACCTTAAGGCAGAATGACCCACTGCACCAATTCAATGGTGGGGAAAACTCTGGGATACATTACTGCCTTTAAATGAAGAATTCATCTCCACAAAAACACAATTGAACAAATAAAATGTTACATTTTATTGTGGGATTTACAGACTGTTTTTATGTAGCTGTGGTGAGGGAGGAACCTCCATCACATAATGCTGCTTTACTTAAATACTTTAGCAGGTAGAGCTAGCTGATATTAAGGTTGTACTGGCAGTTCCCAGATGTGAATATATACAGTATATGTAACTGCATGAGCGTTGAGTAGGGTATTGCTAAAAGAGCCTCAATGCTTGGTAAACTTTCCTTGGATAAATAAAGGTAAAACATATTTCATATTATGTGGTACTGGAGAGATCCCCTCCAAATACCCCTTCCTTCGTTATTAACCTTTCAATCTCATCCTTGTTTTTCAGGCGTCTTGTCCTTCTTTTTCTTCTCTGGCCGAATACCGCTACCAGGAAGCGTCTTCCGCTCCGAAACCCTCAACTACTACTGGATGCCAATCTTTGTAAGTGATACGATGGTTAGGACTTCACAAAGGAGATATAATTCAGCAGAGAGTTGTGTCCCGTTTAATTGAACCTATAGATTTGTCTGTCTGTCGAGAGAGTTATTGAGACACATGGAAGTAAATCATGTGTTTGTCTTGAGGTATATCCTCGTTGTTTGACCTGGCTTTTTTAAATTTTTTATCTGTACTGTTCCAGACGGTGGTGTTTGGGACGTACCTCATCGCTCATGGATTCTTCAGTGTGTACAACATGTGTGTAGATACACTCTTCCTCTGTTTCTGTGAGTATCCTCTGCCTCCGGGAGTCTTTTTAAAAGTCTGTACTAATTATTTTAATTGACCAAGCATGTCAAAATGGGAAATCTCTTAATGTTGGATGACAGATTTGGAAAGTGCACAAAATCTCAGATGATTTTTGCTCAGAATTAATTGAGGCCTTCAGTATTTTTCAGGGAACTATTTTTTAACTGTAATTTTCTAGCCAAGTACTCTGAAGTAACAATACTACTGCTACTTCAGTAAAAACACACACACACACACACACACGGGTCTGTCTCATCACTCCACTACTCAGTGTTTTAATGCGGCTCTCCGTCTCTCTCCCAGTGGAGGACTTAGAACGTAACGATGGATCAATACAGAAGCCATACTTCATGTCCAAAAACCTGATGAAGATCCTCAACAAATCCAACAAGGGACCAAAAAAGGGTAAAGGAAAGGAGTGATGAAGAATTCCCCCTTTTACCCAGTTATAGAGGATACGACGATGATGTAATCGGTTTACATAAACTCAATTACTTTATCCACTATTGATTTTATTGCGTGTATACATTGTAATGATTGTGAATATGAAAGGTAGGAGCATGTGAGAGTAAGGAATGTGAAATGTTACAAAGCATCCTACATTTGATTTGTTGAAACAATAGTTATTGAATTTTTTTAAGAAATATTTTCTCCTCTCCATATGTTCAACCAACTAATCCTAGTCAAACTGCCAACTGCCATCAAATATTTGAGCATCAATGGAAAGATGAGTCATTTCAGAAGGGTTTCTGAAAAGTTGACCCTGATAAAAAGACCCAAGAACAAAACAAATGACAAACCGTCTGAAAGAAATGTCCATAACTTTTGTTTTTAGATATTTTTAGTTGTAAAATAGTTTTATAAATGAGAATATTTTGATTAACACACTGTTGTAGATATTTATTGAACATATTTTAATACAATTGTAAATATGCTTATTACATGTGACCCATGTGTGCCAATCTTTTCAACAAACTGTAGATATGTTGGTTTGCTGTTACCTGTGCTGAAGGATTTCTTTATGAAGGACCCATTCACTGCCTTCCGGGTTCGTGGTTTGTTGTCCTTTGTAAAGCCACCTATACAAGTAACCAATCCAATCCCTTTGGCTCATAGGAGTTTTCAAACTATGTAGCTTAAGCACATCGCTGGAGATCAAATGATTTCACATCTACAGCCAGCCTCAGCAGACGCTATCAATCTACAATAAACCCTGAATCAAACCTGTGTTGTTCAAACCTCTCGTCTCCTCAGACTGCATAGGGGCTCCAGTCAGGCGTCCCGTCATGTGATCTTCTGCAGAGACTCTTATCATCATGTGTTCATTCCATAGTTCAGAAGCTAGCCTGGGCCAGAGCTGCACACGTCTCTTTCTGAACAATATTCTGCTACTACACAGCAATACACACAGCACTGTGATAGCACCTTAACTTGTGAAGTCTCCTCATATCCTCTATTATCTAATTGAGGATATGAGAAGACTTAAATGCTTGATGGCTTCTATACTTAGCATGCATCTGGTGAGCTCTTAATGGTTGAGCAAATCACCTTTTAATGTCTTTTTTTACTAACAGCTATCAGTCTTGGGAACTGAACTTTTTCCCCTTGGACTTGGCACTGTATGAAAAATCAAGTTGTCAGTAGATAATAGAGTAATAATAACAAAACAAAATGCAGGTGAATGTATTAAACATCTATTTATTCAGACTGCAGGAAAACATCTCATTTCCACAGTTTTAATCTTGACCATTTGGTTTTGCACAACGTCTCCAGGTTTAGTTTGTCAAAGACACACAATAGTGACGTCCATCACTTGCTTTAGTGTCACAAAAGCCTCATACGGTGTGTATTTTGATCAGACAGGGGTATGCAAGAAATGACAAGCCCATCAGCTAACCTGTCCATCCCGTGGAGGACCTTGTTACCTTGTCCCCATCTCTTATCCTGGTGTGAATGTTAGATAAAGTGCTAGAGGGTGCTAGATCTAGTTAGCCAAGCACCGGTTAAGCAAAGTCAAAATCTGAGATTATTCAATTGAGGATCTCCAAATTACAGAGCGAAAGACTAGACCTAATCTGTGGCTTTTAATCCAGCCCTTGTGATTTTTGTGATGTGCTTCACAATTGTTCTATGTTAGTCTTGAAATGGGGAAGGTACTGTCACTGTCACTGCTCAATTGCATCAAACAATTCATACTGATGAAAAGGAGGTAAGTTACTGTGAGTTACACAAGAGCAAATGAGCTGAACCTTCAAGTCTTCCTCCAAAATCACCCCTTTCAAAACATCTTGGAAAGCATTTCAAAAAGTGATCATTTCCACCAATCACAGTCCCAGTCTAAACGAGGCTCAGGCCAATGCGAGGCCAATCAGCTGTCACTCCTATTTTGCCTCGTAAGGCTTGTTTAAGGCTTGTTCATATTGTCTGTGAGGTCAGTGGAGGCAGGGCTTTAAATGTCCCTTCCTTAAAAACCTCATTCTACCTCCTTGTATCTCAAATCACATTGGCAGGGAAGAACAAAGTGATTTGCTCTCATACCCTGTATTTTATGGGGGGAAAGAGTGTTGGCATGAGCCTTTCTGTGAGGGAGGAGGGACTTCAGCACAACTTAGCATACCAGGAACTTGTCACATCCTTGCTTGCTTTAAAAAAAAAAAAAAAGCATCTTGAGCCGTTTTGCACATTATCATGTCCTGTCAAGGCTGTTCATCCATTCAGAAACACATAAAAACAGCATTTACAATATTCATATATACAAATATATATATACACACACACTCACCCGTAGACACACAAACAGACACATACAATCAGGAGAAACAAATCAATTGCAATAGAAAGAAGTGTGTTCCACATTTTATATCACACTGGAGCCACAGTTCATTGAACTGTTGCTCGTCATTCCTAGTTGCTGACCATTTCACCTCCATTATGAACTGAAAGTCTCCCCACTGTTACCAACACTGTATCAACTCTGCTTCTTACTTATTGTGTAGCACCTCATCTAGCTACTTTACTGAGCCAAGGAATTGCCTGCCTGACGGACAATAGCTCTATCATTAATGCTCCAACATACGGTGTATATGTCAGATTGCCTTTTACTCTACATGTTGCTCGTGTTCACACCTTTGCAAAAAGCAGACAGCAGTACAAAAATCTCCCAGACTGGCCTCATTATATCTCACCCATACCCACGATCGATTCTGTGCAGTACAGTGTTAATTTTGTTACACCAAGAGAAGAGTGGGAAAGAAATAAGAACCCAGTAGTGGTTCAACACTAGCACACCCCCCATAGATTATTAGGACAGGTCCACCTATAAAAGGACTTCACAGTGCAATGGCAGTTTTTGTTAAGACAAATATTTAAAAAAAAATCTCTCTCTTCTGTCTATCTGTCCATCTGATTTAAAGAGTGTTGTCGTATGTCCTCGGGGGTTCAGAATTAACGAACTTCATGAGTAAATTGTAAACAGGAATATAATCCAATTACATTTTTCAACCCCCAAGATCATACATGACTGATCTGCTACTCTTTGGCCTTCCAGAGAAAGAAAGAGTTGCTATAGCAACAACTACATATCTCACCAGCATTCAAAACACCCCTCCGCCCCTTCCCCCTTTTATCTCCACTTAACTTTGCACGTCTCGTCTATTTAAAGGAATAAACCAGACTCCTTCAAGGCTGTGAATAACCGAAACAAACAGAATGAGTCATTTTCCCAATTTGTCGTTTGCCTGTAGCTCTGCTCTATGCTTACCACGATACATCGCTGTACACTGAGATGCTTGGTACAAAAAAAAAAAAAAGAGACCACATTCAAACTCTGATAACGCATCTGATCATGTAATACTGTCTCTACTGATCCCCTAAACACTGAGTCCTGCCATCAAACGGCAATAGTTAGCCCCTTAAACCCTAGTATCCGCTTTAATGTGTGTGTGTGTGTGTGCATATATCTACAGGTGCACAGAGAGAGGGAGGGCTGAGATGACTTCGTTTTATCAGACCCCCACTTTTTGGGATTCACACAACACTACGTATGCATGGTCTCGCTTTCCAAGTGGGTCTCACATAAACAATACTAGTGGGGGGGGGTGGGGGGGCGGTCGGCGCGAGCATCCCACATTGAATCTCTTTGCCGGAAGGGAAACCAATTAATACCCCGCTATTTCTCATATTGCATTTAAACACTGCTTCACTCCCAAGTTAGTACCTGCTAAGAAAGATAACGTGAGTGTGTGTATCTGTGTCTTAAAAGTGTGTGTGAGTTTGTGTGCTCCTCCCTCCCGACCTCCTCGCGCCATCCATTCGTTCGTCCGCCTATCCGTCCCGTCCACTCGTCGTCTCCATCACACGCTCAGCAGCCAGAAGAAGAAGAAGATGGCCACGAACAGGAAGAGAGAATCCTGCCAGTTGTTGTTGCCGTTGTTGAGGTTACCGTTGCCTTGGTGATCGCCTGCATACTGGTCTGATAGGGGGACGGAGATAAACGTTATTACCCCACTTTATTATGTGGCTTACTTGGACAACGAACGCATTCAGAGGTCTGTTATCTCTGAACAACAGACCGCTGTTACATCCGACATGTAATCATGCCACTCCACAGCCAGAAAACGTGTGTGTGTGTGTGTGTTCATGTTTTTGTGTGTGTGTTTGTGTCTTACCTGCTCTGTGAAAGGGGTCGTTGGCGTTGAAGACTGTGGTGAAGAAGCCGAAGGGGAAAGCACCGATGCCAAAAGACATGTGGAAGCCAGTGTCACCAAAACCTGGGAATGGCTGTACAGAGGGGAGAGGGGGGGGGGGCGGGGGGGGGGGGTTGGCCAGAGAAATGGTCGTGGCTTTAGCACTCAAAAGAAATACAACATGGACAGGATTATAGAGATATATCCTCTCACATGACAGATAAACCAGTTGAACTTTACTTTATCACGTCATTCTCTTGATGTTTCATAACATAACACAAAACATTGTAAGACTGAGTGACAAATGCATTTAGTACAATTATCTGTGGATAGAAAGTGACTCACCCCGCCTCTACTCTCTGGCTCGGTTCGCTGTCCCTGAGGCCGAGGTGGAGTTTTCAACCTGGAGAACAGCAACAGTCGGCTAGGGTTTCACTCTCACACAAAACACACTACTTTCAGATAGGACATGGTTTACTTAGAGTCAGAGTAGGCTGCAGGAGAGCCACTCCTGCTACTTCCCTTGTTGTTTCTATTGGACGCGCAAGGGTTTCATCACAACGCGTGAAAGCTCATTCATGCACAGGGCAAGTCATTGTAAATAATGGGTATTAGAGCGCATGGGTGGAGTTATCGCGCCCTGTGTGAAAACAGCAACATACGCATAAATGCATCCTACACGTGCGCACTCCTATACACCTACACATGCAGACACACGCTCTACTACCTGGGGTCCTCTTGGCTGGAGCTCCCTCTGCCATACAGTGGGATGACTTTCTCTCTGCTGATGCCCGCTTTACACACAGGACACTGCTGTCTGCTAGGCCGTGTCTCCAGCCACTGATGGGTGGAGAGAGAGAGAGAGAGAGAGGGAGGGAGGGAGGTCAAAATCATGTTTGCAACAGCATGCACTAATTTCTATGTGATAAAAAACACGTTCTGCTATGTTCTTGATGCGAACCAGGTTTATTGCCTCAACATTTGGCTTAGCTAAGTGACAAATGACAGCAAAACTGAACCAGACATTTATTAGAAAGGGCTATGCGCGGTGCAGTATAGATTAAACTGTATATTAGCATGGTCTGTGTACTATTTGAGTAAGCCTAGAGCTATATCTATATGTGCTTACTCCAAAATCGCATTATATATTTGTGCATGTTCTACTACAATGGGAGCACTTTACAACTCTGCATGTTAAGACTAAACAGGAGTTGAGTAGCAGGGGCATGCTGCGGTAAACACAGGGGCATTAAGTGCATTAGCGCCTTTAAGCTGCAGTAAGTCTGTCAACTAATGGGAGTGGTCTCCACACAGAGGTCACGTCACAGCCTTCTGCTGGTTAAACCTAGGTTAACATGCTGTGTGCTAGAGCTAATGTTTACCCACGTTACAGAGCAACACATAACAAACACTTACTTGATGAAGACAGGGCCAGCTATGGAGAGGAGAGAGAGGAGAAAGGGGAGGAGAAAAAAAAGATTGTGAGTTTGAGAGTAGCACTAGTCTCTTAAAACAAACAAAACAAAACAAACAAAAGCACCAACATTCCTGGAGACAGTTAATTTGTCTTTTATTAGTTAAAATAAGCTTATAACAACCTCCTTGTTTTGGTAACAGTCACCATTATTATGACACTAATGGTCAGATTTTCCTTTCGGTCCCAACAAATCTCTGGCCAGACAAACCTGCTCCTAACGAGGTGGCTGATTAAACTCATCCCTGCTCCCTGTCGTTACAACTAATTGGCTCCATCTGTTGTGCCTCGTTAGCAGAGCCTGGCTTGCTGCTGGCCAGGCTGAGCTGCTGCTGCTGCATTGTGGGAGTGCAGGATGCAGCGTTGGGGAAGCGCCACCACGCCAGTCGGCTCCCAACACTGTGGGCAACCAGCGATGTAGTGGTGAATAAAATGTAACAATAAGCCATGAGAAGCTGATTTACAGGGGCTGTGGATTAGGGTTATATGTTTCTTTTTATTGGCTGTTTGTTAAGCACTCTGTTTAAAAAGTGCTATAGAAATAAAGTTTATTGTTTAAATTGATAATAGTCAAATACTACTAATAATTGAATCACAGGTATTTTACAACAGTTTCAAATGTGGTGATAACCTATGAACTGAAATAAGAACACCCATCAACAGAAACAAAAACAGTGGGAATGTTCATAGTGTTTTAAACTTTTAAAAGTACTACATTTTGCGTGTTGTCTAAGTATTTAAACCTTCCTGATTCTGATTTGACACCATCAGGACTTGTCAGGTCCCGATGACAACTGGTAGAACCTGATAACTTACATCATATAGCCTACAGTGCATTATGAATTACATCTTATATAGTTCTTACATGTTCTAATATTTTGTTTTGCCCTAGGAACCAGGTTCATTCAAACAGACTACAAGGTTCCTGCCCCTAGACAAATTGAAAATCTATTAATTTCCATGATTAGAGCGGAGCACATTTCCATAACCTAGAAGAAGCAGGTTCCTGTCATAGTGTTTTTTTCCATTCAGAGCACAGCTTTCTCTGTATTATAGCCTAATAACTATCAAATTGCTGCCGACAATGGTATTCCTTTGGATGAAAAAAGCTGAACAAAGGGCCTAAGGTAATAGAACAACATATTCCAAGTCCAATTTAACATCTGGGCACAAGTATAGCCCAGTTTTTATGAAAGACAATCTTCTCAATTTTCAACCAGTGTCCCAACAGCCATTCACCAAGGACATTTATGCCTAAATGTATTGTTCATTCTGTGACCCATCAAAAACCATTAAATGGAGGCATAATATCACATGCATTAAACATTAAATTAAAATAACAATGTAAGCCTAGACTAGCTTATCGTCTAATTACTTCCCTTTCGATGTTAATCATTCATGTTTACAAACATAGGCTGCAGAAATTTAATAAAATGTACAACAGTTTTTAAGAATGGTTAAGAAGTCTATCACAGGAAAACCAGAGCAGCAATGACAAGTCGGGCTGTATAAGAGTGCTGTCCTCACTTCTTACTTAAAAGTAAATAACTATTCAATTCACATGAGTTGTTTCTCTATTCAAATGCTACAAAACGTATTCCTGGAAAAGCTTCAATAAGCAACAGGAAACAGGATGTAATGGAACACTTGATTCCTCTAGCTTATTCAGAATCTGGTGCATGCGACTGCTCTGTTTTCTGCCCGAGTCCCTCCCCAGGTGTGTCCATATTCAAATATAGCTTGAAATATAGCCTGCCTTACTCCTACAGCCTGGGCCTTCCAGCCAGCAAACATATCCAAGTCTGTTAATGGTCACTTGAGTCTGGCAAAGACGTTGAAACACTGACCCAACCAGGCATTACAATCAAACTGTCTGATGTCGTTCTTCATATCACCGTTGTTTAAGCAGACATTAAATGTAGGGCTATAAGCCTAACTGTCCTTAAGATGATTGTGTGTTCTGCGTATGCTATAACTCTTCATATTCCATTTAACAGCAACTTTCATCTGGGCTACTCTTTTCTATGTCTTCAACTTGGTTGAATTGAGGGCTAATTTGTCCCATTATCACGCAACATCACTTGACCTGGGCACCTTTTGGCCAGGGGCTTGTTGGGTTGTGTTAATAGATGTTATTTTGCTCTGTCTGCTGATTTCTCTAATATTAGTTTGCACCAACTCACTAAAAAAGGTCCATTCAGCCTTCCTGGAGAACAGCATTCACTTGCTCCGCAGCCTGTGACCCACATATTTGACAAAGCCCTAGATGGGCCGAGACTCTCATTCAGCAACTTGAACGATGTCACATACTTATTAACCTCAAAATATTAAAGTCAAAAAACGTGTCTCCTTTTCACAAATCATCCTTCTGGGCTCGTATTGAAGACCTCTGCACAGCAAGCTGAGGTTAAATAGGGCTAGCCTCCCATTTTTCTTTTGCTACTTTAATTTTCACATTGAAAACTGAGGCCAGTGCATGTGGGGCAGCGTAGGTTCAATCTATTTTCTCCATGAAGATTAAAAGGAGTCTGCTAATGAGTCCCTTACTCTCTCTTGGACTGTTTCACAGCTGGACAATTTTGTTTCTCTTTCAGATTTTAACATCTATCTGACCTTAGGTAAAATGCAGGTGTACAGGTATCACCCAAACAGCAAAAGAGTCTGACGCTACAGTAGTGACAATGGTGTAGTGTTGTGCAGTTCAACAAAGCATTTCTGTCGAACTAATCCAGTCTTTTTAATCGGGGGAGTGTAGATGCTTTTTCGCCGACATCATCACAATGATGCATTTGCATTTTGGCAACAGAAGTAGTGTTTTGCTGCAGCTGAAGTAATGAAAACATGCCAAATTAGCTTGCTCTAAACAGTGAATTCTCTGTGATGGACTGGCAACCTGTCCAGGGTGATTCCCTGCCTTCTGCCCACTGCATGCTGGGATAAGCTCCAGCCCCTCATGACCCTGAGTAGGAATAGGTGGATAAAGGAAATGCCTGAATAAATGAACATTGAATTCTAACTGTTTAAAAGCAGTAGGGTAGGTGTAGTGTCAGGTGTTTTGATTCCCACTGGGGCCACCTACGCTAAAAATATATGCACGCATGGAGCTGTGAGGGACTTCGGATAGACGTTTCCATTGAATGGAATCATGCATTATGGGAGAAATCATTCGGTAGCAAGAAGGATTATCCAATAAAATTGTCGGAACCGATATGAACACCTGGCAGGTAAGCTTTCATTCACTCCCTGCTGATACAGTTTCATTCATCACAGAGCTAGTGAGAGTACAGTTAAGTGCCTTTTCTTCACGTCCTATACTATATGAGCTAGCAAACCTACAAAAAAAAAAGAAAAAGATAATACCTAACTTTCCATGCATGTACGATTCCCTGTTAGGGCATTATTTTCTTGCTTGTGTATTTTAACCCAAGCCTCATAGAACTGTAGTCTTATGTCATTGTCTTTGGCTAGGGAGGAAAACTGACTTCAAGAAACAAAACTCAGGGTTTGTGTCGTGGTACTTCAAAGTATCCATATACAGCTATGGACATGCATAGTCTTAATTTCTCTTTGGTGTATATGCTAGCTTTCGTCATCAAATATGTGTATTCTTGCCACTAAACAGAAGGTCACTTTGTAGTGTCTTTCACCGTTTCAGTTACTGCATACAGATCAGGAGGTCAGTCACTGTTTGACACATTTGTGTAGATAGCATTCCCTATCTTTGATGGTTAGTGTCCTTGCAAAGCAGATGAGCTACTGCACTCTACCATTGTTTATTTTGCCAAAATGTGCGCGCACACCCATAATGATAATCATTGTTTACAAACCGTAAAATGTTCTATACAGCTTCACGCAAACCACAAAATGACTAATTGCAGCTTCTTTCTTGTGTGTGTGAATGCTGTCAAATGCTGCTTATAACTTTCACTACTCATAATGCCTATAGGTTTCACCCCAATGCTATTCTCTTGGCCCTAATCTCACAATAAGCCTCAAGCACAGCCTTGAGTCAACACTCAAAACACATGAAAGTGACACACACACACACACACACACACACACACACACACACACACACACACACACACACACACACACACACACACAGGTCATCATGCTTGTGTATTCTCAACACACCGTGAAAGCCGTTTAAAGGTCGAACGTCAATAAAGTCTCAAACCAACAAACCACAATAGATTGGAATTATGGTCAAACTGCAAAAGTCAAAAAAGGCACTGCTGACTTGAATGAGTGAGCAGCTTGTGTGTCGTGCTCATTTCTACATGCAAAGACTACTGGAGTGGATAGTTGACAGTACTAACACATGAATGGAAACTGAAAGAGTTAATGTGTCACTGAGAAAGCTGGTGGGCAGGTGTGTAATTTCCACAGCATGGCTGCCCTTCGGACATGCGCTCAGACCTAGATCAAACCATACTACATCATTGACCTATGTCATGTTAACCCTCAAATGAGCATGAACAGAACGAATCAAGTGGGTTCAGGTGCAAATGTTGTGATCAGCCCTTATCCACGTAACCATGGCCACTTGCCCTTCAGGCAGTGAGATCAGCAAACAGGAATGTAGTAGACTAGACTAAGATCATACCAGCTGATTTAATTGATTATCGCACCTTTAACTGGAGAAGAGGATCAATCAATGGTACTACTCAGCCCTCCATGGTTGTAGTAAATGGTAGTCTTAAACTAACCACCTAAACTAATTTCAACAATCTTTTTCATTTGCGGAATAGAGTTTACGCACCTTTTAAGCCTCGCAAAAACCTTCATGAGATAACTTTCTAGTAGACGTCATCAGTAAGTAGTATCATAGTGCCAAACTGATGTAACGTTAAGTTACATGAGCACACAAGAGTGTTTCAAGGGAAAAAACATAAATAAAAACATTTTGGGCGGAAAAATATATTTTTGTTTGTGATAATCAACACCCGGGGGTCACAGTTTAGCCATTTACCACTAAAGTCACTATCAGCAAACCAACACCCACTTTAACACTAGCTAGCCATATTGCCTCCTACACATAATACAGCGACAGCGTACTGATAAATGTTTGTCGTTGGGCATGATTCCGCTGTGAAATAACTAAAACGGACAGTAACTGGAAGCCACACGCTGCCAGCAACTGCCCTGCAAACAAATGCCCAGTCCAGTGGGCTAAATACAAACGAAAACACCCCCCAGCGTCGAAACTACACCCCGCCTCGTACCAGAACAAGTGGCCGCACATACTGATGACAGCGTCCCTGGCAGTGTCCAAACAAATGTTGCACTCGAAGGTGGCCCGGTCCCGCTCCCGTTCGCCCTCTCCGCCGCTGCCTCCCGGACCATCGCGATTGTTGCTGCTCTCCCCGGCCGGGAATCCTCCTCTGTTGGCGGGTCCGCCGTCACTCGAGGACCGGGGATCCGCGGCCGCCATAATGTTTACAGTGCAAGTGATAACCCACGGGCCCGACCCGAGCTAGCTAAGAGACTCAACTGTCACCGAATCTGTTCTCGCTGTACCTGTGCGCTTCCGTTTCCGGGAAAAACAATAACGGGAAGGCTGTGTGGGCGGGGCGTGTGGCGCACCAGCTTTGTTTTATATTTGTTAATAAAAAAATAGAGAATAATCGGTTCTCGGTGTGAGCATATAACTGTTGTATCGTTAAAACTATAACTACAAATGCTGAGGGTATGAAATCTCTGATACCCGCCAAGTTGATAATATATCAAATGATACTTTCATGCATGCATACACACATAAACTGGATTTATTGGTTGCATGTCTTTTTGTATACAACCTGATGATCACCATGCGCTCTACTAGTTTTGCCAGAAACTCAAACGGCAAAAAGTATTGGAACTAACGTTGTATATTTGGTTTCCGTCCGGACTCATTAGATGTGTGCACCAAACGCATGTTGTTTACTCTGCTGTCTCCATGCTGAAGTATCTATGATGAAGTCCTAAGTAAAACCTATCCTAAGTGAACAGACTAATTGAAATTCAACTACAAAAGGCCTATAACATTTTAACATTATATATATATATATTTCTTTCAGAGAAGGATATAAAGTAGCTAGTCGATGCTTTAGCTTTGCCGACCAGTCACCATGAAGATCAAGCGCCAGAAGCAAGCGAAGAAAACCATAAGTTTCTACAAATACAGCTTCAACTTTAGGCAACCATTTCAAATTCTCCTGGATGGGACGTTTTGCCAGGCGGCGTTGAAGAACCAGATTCAGATCAAGGAGCAAATGCCAAAGTATCTGATGGGGGAGGTTCAGCTCTGCACCACAAAGTGAGTAGATTTCTTACTCACATTATCAATGAAAAGTGGCCTTTCTCATGCACACATTTAAAATGTAATATCCCATTGATCCCATCTCTCTCTATGTGTTTTGCCACAGCTGCGCATTGAAAGAACTGGAGACTCTGGGAAAGGAACTGTATGGGGCCAAAATTATCCTGCAGAAGTTTCAGGTCAGGAACTGTAAGCATTTCAAGAACCCTGTTCCTGCCGCAGAGTGCCTGCTGTCCATGCTGGAAGAGACAAACCCACACCACTACTTTGTTGCCACACAGGTACATATCATTTGATTGTAAAGCCAGGCTCGTGTCTCTCTTTGGCACTCATGTACCTGTAAAGACCGGCTGGGCAAGGAGCAGGTCTGTGCTTACCCAAAATCCTGACCAGGTGTTTGATCCAAATGGTGAAAGAATGAGATGGAAAAATAACACAACACAAAGGATTTGACTGGTTTATTAAGCAATGTTTCAACCTCAACATGCTTGTATCTGACAAAGACTAGTTTCACAAGGCTATGAAATTGCTCAACTGAGGATCTCTTACTTTATTTAATTTATTTTTACCTAGACATTGGAGATCATGTGTTATCATAAATAAGTCTTGCCAATTTTACAAGACCTGGGCATTGTGTTAAAAAAAACAAGAAAAATACAATACAATCACAGTAATACCTTCTGAAGCAAGAAGTATGAAACATCATGATGTGGATGTAAAGGACAAGCAAAGCTTAATACAGTCATGCAAAATAATCCATTCACATAAAAGGAAGCAAATAAGCAATGAAATATTTACAGCTAAGCAGTACGGGCAGTCAAATGTTATGCAAGCAGAGGATGCAGAACCACTTGTAAAAAAAAGGAACAGTGCAAAAACAGAACACAAAGACAAAACAAATGATAGAGGGATTTAGTTTGGTAAGAGGAACTTGGGATTGTGTGCATTTGCATTGTGTGTATCCACTGCTTGGGGAGTTCTGCTTAGCAAGGGCACTGAGAGCAGGAGCAAACCTGCCATGAAAATGAAATGAAAATGTTATCAATTTTCCCCTGCTCAGACTTCTACAGTTACAGCAGCAAGTAGGTTGTTTGAAATCCTCTTTGAACCTGGAGTGACTGGAGTTAAGAGTTGCACAGAAAGCATGTTCAGTGGGGCAGGATCGCTGCCTTTCAACATCAGTGTCACGCACACCCCAAGCCGGTTTGTCATGTGGCTAGCCCCCAGGCTTGGCAGGTGGTGCTGCTTTTCGTGGCTTTTACATTTTCCCTGCAAACTGGAGTAACAGCCTCTGCTAGACCGAGGCAAGGATCAGTGTCTGGCTGGCGCTAGGGAGAGTATGTTAGTGCCTCTTTGTTGTGTAGGGGTTCCTAAAGTGGGGTCCGGGGACCTCCAGGGCTCCATGAGGGAGTCCAGGGTGGTCCTCAGCAAAATGAGGAATAGTTTCATTTTACCAGTATTTCACTCACTAGAAGTTGTCACAGTAATAATTACACATAAGGATCTGTATTTTGATCATAGGGCAAACTCCCCTAATGGCAGATATGGAATTATATACTAAATCAAAGTCATCAAATGGGCATGAGTGGGAAATTGTGTTTGTATGTGGGGGTGTTGTTGACATATAGATCTACTATTTGATACGTGTGTGTGTGTGTGTGTGTGTCATGTCCAGGACTTCGAGGTGACAGAGGGCCTGAAGAAGATCCCGGGGGTGCCTCTGCTATACATCATCCACAACACCATTGTGCTGGACAAGCCTAGGCAGTCGTCCCGCGACCACGTCCAGGCAGTTCAGATGGGAGAGCTGGTCACCCCGGCACAGCAGCACAGCATCCGCAGCCTGAAAGAGGAGCAGGGCATCAGCCAGGGGGGAGAAAGACGGGGCAAGAAGCGGAAGAGGAAGCAGAGCAACCCAAACCCTCTCAGCTGCATGAAGAAGAAAAAGAAAGGGCTGCCCACACCGCCGCTGAAGAAAAATGAAGGGGAGAAGAAAAGGAGTCGGCACAAGAAAGGCAAGGCAGGCGGAGGGGAGAGTGTGCCTGCTCCCCCAATCACAAATCCATAGTATGGCAGGCAGCCAGAGACTTCCATTATGTGTGAACGCAGCAGCAGTAACAGGCATTTTGTACCTTGCCTAAATGTTAGATATTGAACTTTCATTATTGTTTTGGACGGATGATAATGCTGCACTGCTGAAAGAGAATTGAACCTGGCAGCAAGCAGTATCAGATGAAATCATCATGAATATATGGACATTTATCATTATTGTTGCCCACCTGATGTTAACAATAAATACAATCTTCATTCAGTCATTAAAACACAATCAGATAAGAATACTGGTCACGGCAGTATTTTATTAAAAAAGTTCCATAACAGTTGCCAGGGCTCAGGACTACAGGCATGGTATCATAACAGTTCTGACACAGCAATTTTTTCTTTCTATCTACATGATTTGTACTTGGGTTTTATACAAAATAAAAAAGCAAGTTTACAGGCACATAGTTTAAATATAAGATGCACTGAAACATTACATGATATACAATTTGAAACAGAGTGGATATCAAAAACAATGCATTCAGCCGTCTTTGCAAAAGGATAAGGAGAGAAGAAGAGTAGCTAGAATGAAGTGAGCTCAACTCAATTTGTAGAGTCGGCTCTAAATGAGTTTAGAGTCCAAACAACGCATATCGTAAATATGTGCATTCAGACTGAATTTGATAACGTAGTTCTTGGTGACATTTAGATTATAAAAATGCTTCTTGCTTTCAAAATCAATGATCTATAAATATATCCAATGAATTCTGATTTTATCTAACCATTAGATATTACTACAATCGATCGATATGCAACAAAAGCCGTTTTACGCTCACTGGTAGCTACTTGATTTACACCATCAGAGGTTATTCTGGAAGTAATACTCTGGTAGACGACAGCAGCTGAATGGTCTGAATTCTCAAGACACAGCATTACATCCAAACCACTATCCATCTGCAATGGGGATATTGGATAAAAAGGGAGTCTGTCACAGGATGGAAGTCATTTTAACAACAAGGGAATTCTAGTAGTAAGACAGTATAAAACATTTCTGGAGCAATTCACCTCTAATAAAATGTCTCCTAACAGAGCATGCAACTATGGTAGACCACTGGTGTTTTCATCATCTACAGCTGTTGAGCTCCATTTCATATGTTTGTTGATTCTTGAGAGGCATAAATACAGTCAATGATGCAAGCAATGTTTAAGCATTTGTAAGCCAGAAAATAAGAGCTTACATTTTCGAATGCTTCAGGCTGCTATACTACAGTTGGACACTGATACATTGCTTGTGGAGCCTGTAAATAACTACCTTAGCAGTAACTGTTTAAACAATGTTGGAGAAACCGGATGGATATACTACATGCTCCCTTTGGCTAACGCATATAAAATATGAGAACCTTTTTCCCCTCCCATGTAACGGGACATAAATCTCAGAGTACCATGGTTGACTGAGTTATCGCTGTGTACGTCACACAACGACCTCCCATTGGGTAACAACAACCACTGACAATGTCTTCCAACCATGTTATTCAGAGACCTCATTTCTCCCATCACTGCTCCACATTAAAAGATTAAGACAAAAAGGATCATGGAAGTTAAAAAAAAAAAAAAAAAAAAAGCACCAGGACTGACAAGAAATAAAAATAAACATCATATACAAAACAACAAACCCCCCCCCAAAAAAAAACAAAACAAGCCAGTGTTGTGTTGACCAGATGCAAAGAGTAAGGGAGTAGGGGTTTTTGGAAATAGAAATACAAGGTAAGTGGTAAGTCGCAGCTCCTAGATGATGTGGAAGCGGGGTCCGGGCGTGGCAACGATGTCGCTGTAGGGCTCTTCCTGGACGAGCTCCACCGCCTGCTGCTTCTTCAGAACCAGGAAGCTGTAGAACTTGGCAGCTGCCTGCTTCTTGTTGTTGTTCCTGCACAGGTCCAGCAGGCTGACTGATTGGGCGCCCGTCTTGGCCATCACCCTCTGTGGCAAGGTGAAAAAAGACGAAGAGAGTGTAATATCTGCTGCAGTTCGTTTATGGTTTGTTTTAAATTCAGACAAAAAAATATTTTGGATGTAGGCGTTCCAAACTGACATGAACACGGCATTAGTTTAAGTGTATTGTAACCATCCTGTCCTAAGTGATCATGCGACATACACACCTGGAGGCCATGGAGCATCTGCTGAGTTCTTTTGTTCCACCTCTTCTCCTCCTGGTCCTGGTCTCCCCCCTGCACCTCCTCTTCCTGGCACAGACAAACACACAGGGACAAACATTGATGCCTGTAAAAAGGGCCAACTTCGGTAAGAAACGTGTAGGATTTGTTTTTACTCGAGGGCACTTTGACAGTAGTTGTTGATGGAATGGAGAGTGTCACTCATTTACCCCCACCCAGAGTTACCCAACCTGTCTGGTGTAGCCTAGAGGTTAGAGAGGATTCCTAGAAAATCAGGTCAGGGAAAGTAAATAACCAACACCCTTGTTGACCCTTGCCCTTGGGCAGCTCCCAGATGTGAATGTAACTGTTGGACTGCTGCAGTGTTACTGACATGCTCAGTTGACTTCCCCTGCATAAATTAAAGGGTAAAATAAAAATAAAAAATAAAAAAATCGCACAACTGCTGTAGGAGTTTTTGCGAGCCTCCTCCTCACCTCCTCATCGGACTCGTCATCCTTCTTCTCCTTGTTCTTGTCGCTAAACAGGTCCAACTCTATCATCTGGCTGATGCTGGTCTCCTCTGGGGGCAAATCCACACCGGACACCTCCAGCTGCTGGGACACACCAGAAGCCCTGGACCCCTGCTCCTGCTGCTGCTGGTCCAGCGTACCCATCTGCAGGGAGGGAGAGAGCAGACAAGAAAGAGAAATGGATGGTAGAGAAGACAGAGAGGGCAGCAGGAGAGCAAGAGCAGAGAGTGAAGAGTATACAGGGATAGAAGAGAGTTAAAAGTATAGGAATGTGAGAGTATAGCGAGATAGGGAGAGTGAAAAGATTAAACAGAGTGAGGCAAGTATCAGCAGTGTAATTCGTATGGGTTCAAGGCTGGGTGGTGAGTGTACACCTCGCTACTGCTAGGGGAATAGCTTCACTCACAGGCAGGGCTGGCTCTGTGTCTTGGGCCTTGCGTTTCAGGCCACGCTGGGAGGATGGAGGAGGCATGACCGTCTCATCCAGGGTGGTCCTGCTGCCCTCCATGGCTGAAGCCTGCAGAACACTGGGCTCCTCCATGATGGTCTGGTCTGGAGGGGAAATGGAAATACAGATCAGAGAAATTCACACAAACAAAATAATTGGTTTGTGTGCCCAGAAATGGTTGCATGATGCGCCCTGCATTTGGAGCCACGTGTGCCCTCACCGGCCGGGGATCAAATCCTGACAGAGCTTGTGTCTCCCCTCTCCTTCTTAATCGCTACTTTCCCACTAAAATTAAAATACTCAAGGTGAGTGGATGACCCACTCTCCTTTAAAAATACTAATTGGTTCATGCAAGAAACTGCTCTAGGTTGGCGCACACACACACACATACACCCTTACCAATAATGTCTCTCTGCTGCTGCGTCATGGGCTCTTCTCTGGGCACCTCAGGGTTCTCCAGGTCCTTGAGGAACTCATCCAGACTGTCAGCCTCACCGCCCTTCCTCCTCTTCCTCAGCTCATCCGGTACCAGTGGTGTCAGACACCTTGTGAACATCTAGAGGAAGAAGAAAAAGACAGAATGAAAGAGTAAGGGAGACAGAGTGAGAGGAGGGCAAATTCACAGGGAAATGATCTAATCTATCTGTGCGAGACTGTTTATTGGATGGATTATATCACCATTTTATCACTGCATATAAGTATATCCGATTTACTGCACAGCCTAAAGTCTCAGGTACCTTGAGAAGCCTGGCGTTCCAGAGAGGCTGAGCGGGGAGAGAGAAAAGCTTCTCCACTCCTCCGGTCTCCTTCCACATCATCAGCTTCTTGGTGGGAGGCGCCAGGTCCAGCGTGGTGACGATGTCCGAGTAGTCAGAAAGCTGTGCACGGATGGTCTTACTGTCCAGCTCCTTCACACTGTCCACGATCAGCTTCCTCTTACGCTTAGCCTTGGTCTCCTTCACTGCACGGGACGAAGGGAAATGGAGATGAACCAGTGCAGCAAATCAAAAATATTAATTCAGCGTAGTGGTGAATTACCAAGTGTTTTCCAAACTTTCCTGTTTGTTGTTCTCATGTTTTTTCCCCTCTATATTTTAAGTCCTCGAAATGATCAAAAATCAACATTCAAGCTTTCTACACCAGTATAAATTGGTTTTATCTGATAAGCCTCATGCAATACAAAACTTTCTGATCATCAAAATAATTGTAATTTTGTGGAAGACACCTCTCTGGATGCAAGCAGATTATCAACTCAATGACAAGCAGTTGAATTGTATTGTATTGGCATTACCTATTTAGATGTGATGTGATTAGATGTCAAAGATTTCACTGGATTGGGGGGGGGGGGGGCTGATCTAACAATACAATACACCTGAAATCTTAAAAAATCCCATGTTATTGACATACCTGTGATGTCAATGGGCTCCAGAGCGAAGGCTTCTTCTTCGTTGTGAACGAGGGTGGTTTGTTCCGTCTGGTCGGCCATGGCTGGCAGGGGCTCCGTTGGGCCTGAGTCTGGGCTGTCTGGGGCTCCGGCTACCAATGGCAGACACACAATAAGTATAGGCTAACTTGTATACAGGCTGCTCATGAGGTCATGTGCTTCACAAAGATTTATTTTTGTAGCTGTGAGGGTTGGGGGTAGTTTTGGTTCTAGATCTGTTAGATCTAGATCTGAGCTAGATCTGTTCCAGGATCAGTTCCAGTTGGTGAGGCAGCTTAAGAATGGCTTTTATTTAATAACCATGTAATTCAGCGATGTTGAAGTGTTATATTCTCAATTCCCCTGAAAGTGCCGGCGTGAAATATCAAGTGCTTCCATTACATGTGATCAACCACAGCCTTTGAATGTGCAATGGGGGCTGTGCAATAAGGCCAGAGAATACATTTTATTGAAGTGTATTTACATTTTCATAGCTCTTTTTCCAGCGGCCGCGGGCCACCACAGCATACGATAAACTACAAATATATGTGCTTTAAGGAGAATCTTGTTAAGTAAGTAAATTTAAGAAGAATAAAGCCAGCTACTGCAACGCAACATACTACAAGGCTCCAGTGTTGCGGTAAACTTACTTGAGAGGGCATCAAAGTCGTCTTCATCGTCCCCGTGGGCCTGAGGCATCATCACACTCTCCGTGATGGCAGGAGGGTCATCAAAGATGCCACCTCCATCCTCGTTACTCAGCAGCTTGTCCACTGCACAGAGATTTAAGTTTATTCTACGGCGGCACTCACTGTAAGTCACTCTAGATGAGCATGACAATTAAATGCCTCAAATTTGAAATGTACATGCAGACAACAGACACGGGTGTTCAAAGCATAACATAGCTCAAAATCAAGAACGGCAACAATAATAATCTCAGTTCCCCCTTACCCAGCATGCCTCCCTCGCTGCTCTCCATGGGGTTGTCGCCGAAGTCGTCCTTGTACTGGTCATCGTACTCCAGGTGGTTGGATTTGTCTGCCATCGGGTTAGCTGCACCCTCAGTCTCAAGCAGCAAGTTGGAAGCAGACGCTCCCATGATGTCCACATCAAACGCACTCTCCTCCCGCATCATTTCCCGGTCATCCATCCCAAAGTCAGCTGCACAAGAGAATGGAGTATTTTTCTATTGCCCATATGGTAAAGTGTGGAGTGTCGGTAAGTTCAGGACGTTATATCAAACGTGATAACACTCAAGAGGTTGCAAATTGTCGCCCAACAAAAAAATAAAGCCAAAGAATGTAATATTTTACAGTGGCCTGGCTGTGAACTGCCTCGTATGAATAAAAAGAACAAGCACAAGGTCATAATAATTCAGTAGCATCTGCTGCAGTAGACAAGAGACAGGGGGAGAATGTGTTGAAATTCAAAAATAGAAGGTAAGGAAGCCACATTATCCAAGTGGGGTTAAGAAGTGAGAGTGAGAATGCGGTGAGAAATCCTGATGGCTTAAAGGAAAGTTCCACCCCTAGATACTCTTACATATATATCATCAATCATTGCATGCCAGGAGTTATTTTTTTTCTGTACCCAAAAAAAGTGATTTCAAATACTTGAATAATGACTTTCAACAACCTCAAAAATTTCTGCATATTTCACTGGGGTGAGCAATAATGATGGCTATAGCAATAGTAACAGCAAGAGTTGACAGTTTCTAGTCAAGAAAAACACGACATGTCTTGCAGCTGCATTGCACTACGGTTGATTGCTTCTCCTACGATGGATTTCTCCCAGTAGGATCGTTGAATGTCGATGCAAAATGGTGAGAAAGAAGCCCTTGTGCTTTCATCCTGACATTTAGCATTGACGTTTTTAGATAGCTGGAAAATTGTCTCATATTAAATTCCATTGTAGCTGCAGTGGAAATACCTAGACTTGACATAATGGCATTTCTGCTTTATTGGACAGCATATGGTGGAGAGAGACAGGACAGATGGGCGATAGAGAGGGGGGTTACATGCAGCAAAGGTCCCAGATTTATTGTGCCAAAGTGCAGCTCATTTGCCAATTTGAGTACTTGGGAGGAGGATTGCCACCAATTCCGATACTACACACAGTACTCACTGGCACAATGTGGGGAGGGAAAGCGTGTCTGATGCTCTCCACCCATCCCTCTGTGAATATGGTTGAAGTACCCTTGATTAAGGCAGTTAATGCCAACTCTGCCAGTGGCGCTGCTCAGTTGTTAACAGTAGAAGACTGTAGTCACAATTGGCATCTCCCAGGTATCAATGTGTCTAAAGGGTATTGCGTGTGCTCAGCAAATCTCCCCTGCATACATAAAAGGTAAAAGAAAAGAAAGAAAGTTGCCTACCAAAGTCGTTCTCCTGCAGGAGGCTGAGGTTGCCCACCTCCTCTCTCATGGTGATTTCCTCCACTCTGCTCTGGTTCAGGGTGAACTGCTGGGCCACGTCAATATCACTGTACAAAACATACTGCCGATTTAGAGCTATAGCGATAGCTGAGCAAGAGTTTTTCCCCCCCATCGAGAAAAGTGAGAGTTGTGCCCCTTATTCAAAATGCAACATGTCTTGTGGCTGCACTGCATTGTGGTCTATTGAGGAAATTGATGTCTCTTGCTCTTCTACATTGAATTTCTCCCTGTATGATTGTTGAATGTTGGTGCAAAATGGTGGGTCTAGAAAGAAGTCCTTGCTCTTTGATTCTGAGAGACTGAGACCAAAACCTGATGATCACCAGTGATGTTTTAGACAGTTGAAAGAAATTCTGCAATCATTTGGCCAGTTATTCATGGGAAATAGAAAAATCCTCCAAAGAACAAAATGGACTCAGGAAGGTGAGGTACATTACCAATAAACTTTAAGTGTTCCAGAGGGGATTTTCCCTTAATACAGTCCCATGCTAGATACAAAAACATTTGTTTTCATCTCTCCCCAAGGAGGAATATGATGAAAGCAGATGTACAGTGGATACTGTATCTCTCTCACTTGCACAAACACACAGAGAGAGCTGGGCAGACAGAGGACTCACTCTAGGTCCGGTAGCGGCTGGTCAAAATCGTGGAACTCCTCAGGCAGGGTGATGGCGTTGTAGGCCGCTTCTCTGTTCTCCTCTGGCAGATCCACCACACCTGAAACACCACAGCGTAGAGGACGGGCGGGATTACACTCTAGTCTTCAAATACTCACACACATAATCCCAGACTAAATGTGTTATGTGATACAGCTCAAATACCACAGGGTAGCCTCAACTGGTCACATTTTCTTCCCTACCTGGTCTGAAAGCCATCTTGATCTTGATGAAGGCTTCATTACAGTCGGCCAGCAGGTACTTGGCCTTCCTGTGATAGATCCTCACCACCCCCAGGAGCAGATGACCTGATGTACGCAGCGCCATTTTCACCTGGGAAAAATAAATCCCACAAGGCACATCCATAAATTACTGCTGAACACATCTCCTAGATCTGTGTAACACATACTTCTGAAATACACTGATAATGTGCTCCCACCACTACCATCTGGTGAAATATGAACTTTAAATGAATCTGTCAGAGTATCACATGGTGATGCTTTAGCACCACTTTGATAGCAAGGTGATACTATGCTGATGATGATACACAGCTGTTGCATGTAAAGCCTGAAATGTCTCAAAACTATTTTGAACTATTGAGCACTTTTATGAGTGCAATTATGAGTGCTGACCCAGGACTACCAATCACCGGGTTCGAGATCAAGGCAATAAAATTACGAAAAAATTAAGAAAATTAAGTGAATGAAAATTTGGAAATGAAGGGGAGCTGTAAGAGGGAAAACCCCCTGAAGAATACCTTAGGTGAGATGATGCTCTCCACGCTGCTCTCCAGATTGCATTCAAACACATGAGCCTTGGTCAGCTTCTTGTCCCAGTGGGCCGCCAGCCAGATTTTGGCCAGCGGCCCACGTTTGCTGAGGACAAAGTGGGCATAAAACATTGTCCCAGCGCCTTCTCACAGCAAGGGAAGGGGGAAGGGGGGCGCCAAGCCTGGGTGGACAAAACAACAGAAGAGGGGAAATAACACATATGATTCAAATTACAACCTTGGAACATGGAACAAAGCGTGACACTTGAAAGGGCACCTGCATTGTGTTGTCTGAGACATTGTAAATAGGCTCTTTCAAGATGTGGTCGCCTAAAAAGAAGTCATGACAGCAGTTCATAGCAGGACGCAAGTTGAATGAATGAGCACTTTCCTGAATCTGTAATGAAAAGCATGTGGAAGGGGGCGGGGGCGTCGCAAACATAAAGCACCAGGCTGCGTCTGACAGCTAGTTTAGCAACACGTAAACTGCAGCTATCATTCTCCAGTATATGTATGGACCAACGTAGACGTCTGACTAGTTGTTATCACTGCAACACACCACGAGTCCAACTAAACAAATAAAAAAAAAATCACGCCAGTGTTTTGAGTAGAAGCAAGTAGAAATCTTATAGCGTCACGCGAAGCCCGTTAGCCTAGCCCAGTTTAGCGACGAAGTTAACCAACAAAGCACTGGTTTTATTTGGGTAACGTTAGCCAGACGGTTTGGAAATCGCACCGCGGTGAGTTAGATCGTATCAAACGAAGACACACGCACTTAAATCACAACAGGTGATGATGCAGCTCAACGTTGTGACAAGCTAACGTTAGCCGCTGGTAAGTTGGCGCTGTCATTCAACAACAGAGCGCCGCGAGGCCTTTTTAGTTCACTGGAAAAAAAAACGCGTAAATGCACCATACCGTTAATTTAATAACGTTTAGTCGATTGCACGTCCACATACAAACACACCGACTCACCGGTTATCGTTATTGTGCTTTTCCCGTTTTGGCGGCCGTGGTGTCGCTGGTGTTAGCTAACGTATTTCCACCCCTCCTCCCACTAAAACAAACAAGATGGCGGCGATCCCTTTTCTCTCTTCCGCCCGCCCAAAGGAGCTTTTTGAATCCACAGGATGTTGCTGCCGGCTGGCTCAGTGAGCGGTGCTGATGAGGGAGGGATGCTGTAACACGAAACTACCTCCCTGTCCTCATATTCAAAGCGAAAATATAAAATGCACTATTCGAAAAATCTTATGTTGTTGCCCCTCGGATAAGTACAAAAAAAATTGATGTTAGGCTCATTTTTGCAAGTTGCATCTCTTTTTTCCCCTTTGAAATGGAAATATGAGTCTCAGACTGAAAGCTGGGGTATTTATTTTCTGGAGAAAGAATTTGAGATGTCCAACCAATCCAAAGCCCCTTTGCTGCCAAAAAAACATCTCCGGTGTATTTGGACCAAATTATACGCAAACTGTAACCACGGTTCACGTTCAAAACTAAAATGTACGCCTTTGTGATGAGAATAGATTATATGTTTACCAAGATGAAAAGAGGACCTGAGTTGTTCAAACCTGCAAAAGCACCATTAGGATGTTTTGTGACGGTTTGTATCTTATCAGCAAAATACCACCAGGAGGCAGCAAAGTGGCTAAACACACCACTCAGATACTGGATGTTGTCATAGTGATTCTGGATGTTTGACACACACACACACACACACACACACACACACTCGTGCACGCACATTCACCTTTTTATTTCCAAGACATCAATGGATAAATTCATTATTTCATTATTCGTTATGAAAAACTACTCACTCACTCACTCACTCACTCACTCACTCACTTCACTTACAAACACACTCATTCACTCATACTTTCATTTTAGTCATATAAGAAAAGGTAACCACCACTCTGTCCACCTTCCTCCCTCTGATGCTCTGTCTGTGTGTTTAGCAGGTCGTCATGCGTCATTGTGGTCATGCGTCGCCCTGCTTCCTTGACCTTTAAGATCGAAAGGCCCCAGTCCCTCCAACCTCTTCTCATGCTCCATAGACCTCTGCACAAATGGAGCCATAGCTCACGCCTTATGAGCTCTGACAAGTGCACTTCTCTATCGCGCCCTAACACCACCATCCATCTTCACAGGCCACAGTATGACAGGGCTGCGTCCAAGCCATTCATTTAATGGTCAATGTGTGGATGAGAAGTGTGTTGGAGAATTGACTGAGGGTTTATTGTAGAAGCAGTAGCCAAGCAATGCAGTGCAGGGAATCAGGTTCTCTCTCTCTCTCTCTCTCACACACACACACACACACACACACATATTTCTCTGTGTCAGTGTTTAGACAATGTTTCATATGTCACAGCATTGAAACAGAACAAAACACTTCCTCAAAGTAAAGAATTACCTTGGGAAAATGCTGTGCGGTTGAAAGCATTGAGTGTGATGTCCCCTCCAAATATCCCGTCTCAATTCTCACAGCCAGTCCCATATGTCAGGGAGGGAAAATACACTAGACCCCTGTCTCATCTCTATAGAGAAGTCAGGAGAAAACTGCATACGGCGGGCCAAAAAAACATCCCAGAAACCCCACAGGGAATGGACTTAACTCGGGCACAAAAGGCCTGGTTATATTTCACCGTAGGATGGTCTTTGTGCCGCTGAATCGGCTAACACTGAGGCTGTGTTTCTCTCCTCACCCAACCTGTCTGTCTCCTAAGCTGACAAGCAGGTCTTATTTAGGGGGAGAAGCACTGAAAAGTCTGCTGGGGTTTGACGGATTTGATGTGCACACCACATGCAGGCGCACACATGGACACACACACACACACACACAGGTTTACACATGGGCACTTTGTCCAACTGAGAGCTCACTCACGCCACATTTCTCACACTGGAATTGTATGGGGGCGGGATTGACTGAGAGCGAGAGAGAGAAAGAAAAAAAAAAGGAGGGGGGAGGGTGTGGTAGTGGTGGTTGGGGGGGTCTTTTCACTTCTCTTTTGGAGGCAACAATGGTCTTTGTCCGAGATCTTCCACCATTCTTATTAGGGTTACCAAAGGGGAGGGGGTGGGGGTGGGGGGGGGGGTGGGGGCATGCAGGCGGAGGGCGGCTTCTCCATAGTAACAATGACAAAACAGGCCAGTTCCACACCGGGCAGGCAAAGGGATGAGAGAGGCTGCTGAACAGAGGCGCACAAACTTCTGCCGGGAACAGGAGTTGCATGTAGGGAAAGGTCGGCAAGGAAGAAGAAGAAGACGGGAAGAGAGAAAGGATCCTCGAGGGGAACGGCAGATCCAGTGGAGTGATAAAAAGACAAGAGAAAAAGAGAAGGAAGCAAGAGGACATCCCAAAAAGTTTGACGAGAAAGTAGTTTATTCCAAAGGAGGCAGGATTGAAGGACACACACACCTGCTTGCACATTCACACACACACACACCCTTAGAAGGCAGCATGAACCGAGACAGTCACAGCGAGGACACTTTGTCAACCATGGTCCTGGAGAACATCAAGAACAAACTCATCCATGCCTTCAGGACGACGGGGGAATCTCGAGCGGATCCTCGGGACTCCGGTTCCAGCGTCCGTCCAGTCAGCATCGGCAGGAGTTACCAGGCCAACGAGGAGCTGCGGAGAGCGAAGATAGACGGAGCGATAACCTGGCTGAGGTCTGAACTGGTGAGTTCCCTGCTCTGGGAAACGTTTGACATTTTAGTGAGGTCTTTGTGTGTTTGTGTGTACTTTACAACAGTTAGTCAACTAGTCGTATTAGCGCTCGTCATGTCCAGAAACAACCCTGAAATATCTGTTGCTGATGATTACTGCATGACTGTGCTTCTGTATTGAAAATAAACACACTGAAAAGGACCATTCATCTGCCCAACTGCCATGTGTGGCCTTTGTGTTTCTGTGACTAAGCATGCACCATCATCTGACACACTGATCTGATTCTTTCATCGGATGCCGCGCAGCTGGAGATGCGCTCACAGGACCGTCAGCTGGCCCAGACACTGCTGGGCCTCAACACAGAGATCCAAAGACTGAGGAGGGAGAGTTACGGAGGTCTGGAGGTGGAGGGGGACGAGCAGCAGTAACTGGCCTCGGCCGGCGGTACCATTTCCGGGGTGGGGGGGGGGGAGACTGTGGCTAGAGAGAGAGAGGAACCACGCTCTTATTCTGGAGCCCATGCAGGACTAGGCATTGGCGCTGCTGGATGTCATGCTGGAGTAATGTGAAAGCCTCGTCAGACTGGATCATTTCACTGTAAAGGTCACTGTGATCGCATGGTTGATGAATGCATGTTCCTGTTGGTAGTCTTTGACTCAATAATAGCTCTTTGTAGTAAAATATGTCTTGTGGTTAAAAAAAAATGCACACCAGTTGCATGTAAAATGACCTGGGTGGAGGAAAGAGGCCTGGGGGGTGTCTGATGTTGAGATTTACTGCATCCTTAGATATTCCTCAGTTGCGGCACTTATGCAGAGATGTGCTAAAGAATCTTTTTTTTTTAATGTGTTTTGTTTCTTTACTGGCTAGAGAAATATGAATGGAAAGAAGAAAAGGGGAATTCAGCTAGCAGCCATTGTTTTGTCACATTGATTCCATTTGATATTGAAATGTTTTGTGATTCAACAAAAATAAAATGTGCACCATTATAGTTTTCATGTCTTTATTGCAGTGTGCAGTACGGTACATGTTTCAAATGCAGCTGGAAGGTCAGGGATGGTCAATAAATGCATCCTTCTGTCTCACACACACACACACGAAAATTTCAAACAAGTCTAGCTTATTCAAGTCACAAATATGTTCCACGTGTTAGTGATCGAACCATCGTTACCTTTTAAAAAAAAAACATTTTACATAGTTTAAAGTTTACATAGTGCTTCGCTGTGCTAACCAGACATCAGCTCAGGTCTCCTACTGCTCAGCCAGACACTGAACAGAGATTTTCCCTGCCTGGAGAATATTAAGGCTTAGATCTCAGCCAGGACTGAGATCAGAAAAAAAAGTGTAACCAGTTGCAGTGATCAGTATCACAGCATGTGCCTGATAAAGTGAATGTGAGGCTGTCCTGCTGCCGCATGGAATCTGTTTGATGTAAACAGTTACAGTCGGAAAAAAGGTCAGTGAGCTTTGTTCAGCTACACAGCTGTGAGAGGAACCCGGGCCCTAGCTGACAGGTTCACTCAACTCACACGGTTGTCATACAAACACGGTACTTTAAAGAACCACAGTACTAGAAAATCAGTGGATCGGTGATTTTTGGAATTGGAGTGATTTAAAGTATATCGTATTTTGTCTACACAGAGAAAAAACATTTCTCTTTCTATCTCTGTTGCTGTCTCTCACACACACACACACACACATACACACATGAAAAAAAGGCAACAATGATTTCCTTTAGGTCGGTTCATAATAAAGGACATATGCTATCCACTGTCACACAACTTACATACTATTTATAGCAGCCAGTCTGAAATGGCCTTGTTTAATCCATCATGTTGTCTTTGTAATGTAAAAGGTGTGTGGGAATGAAGGCATTAAAGTGTTGTTTGTGTGAGGATGTAAACTGAAATACCTTTAACTGTAATATGCCCACTGAGTGTGTGCAATTGGTGTGAGTATAACCACCTAACTACTCAGTGTATTATTGATCGTAAGGCCGTGATCGGTCAACATGACGCCACTGTTTACATGCTGAGTCTCTCCTCAACTCCACCCTCCTCTCCTCTTCCTTCTTTTAGAGTTTATCTATCTTGGCCGTCTTTCAATTCTCATTGTTTAGGATCACGGAGGATGCAAATGTTGAGGAGAAACTTGAGTTTAGTAAGTTTAATAGTTTTCAGGGCACAGAGCTTCTCCTGCTGTACGCCCTCTTGGCCCCCGAGGCGAGGGGCGGAGCCATCCTCAGGCAGGAAATGGAAAAGCCCGCCTCCCCTGAGCTAGAGTAGACACTGCCGCTTCCTCGCTCGCTCTCTGAGTCCCAGCAGATGCCTTCCTCCTCCTCTTCTTCTTCTTCCTCCTCCCCCTCCTCCTCCTCCTCCTCCTCAGACAACTCCTGCTTGAGCTCCTGGATGCCAGAGTGAAGCTCCATCAGCTGCCTGATCAGAGCCTGGTCCTGGGAACGCATCTCCATCTGCACACATAGGACACCTGTCAGTTATTCACTCAGTCACATACATTATAGATAGACAGACAGACAGACAGACAGACAGACAGACAGACAGACAGACAGACAGACAGACAGATAGATAGATAGATAGATAGATAGACAGACAGACAGACAGACAGACAGATAGATAGACAGACAGACAGACAGACAGACAGACAGACAGACAGATAGATAGATAGATAGATAGATAGATAGATAGATAGATAGATAGATAGATAGATAAAGAGACAGACAGACAGACAGACAGACAGACAGACAGACAGATCAATTCCAAGACGTTTCTTTGGTTTAGCTGAGCGGGTTCATGTCCTCGGTATGAAACCACATGCAGTGTTCCAGCCATTTCATTTGAGCGCTGCCGTCTTTCAGATGCAAATACCTTTTCTGCCGTTCTCTTTCTTCCTTTTTTATGAGAGGCTGTCTAATTGCCTGCATTGTAAAAAAAAAAAAAAAAAAGAATATCCAGAATCCCATCAACTTCGCAGTCCAAGTTTGTCCTAAGGAGTGAGGAATGTCCCAGACAAAAAAACGTCTTGGCCAATCTGCATTTCTTTTCTCTGTTAATTACAGCAGCGGGCTGAGAAAGGGCTCCGGCTGAAAGATGCTGGTTTTTACCGCCTTTGTCAACACGCGGAGGAATGAGAGAAGAAACATGAACTTTCCTTTGAAGGAAGATGGAGATGTGGGCTTCCTGGGGGTCCACCTCCCCACCCCCAACCTCCACCCTTTCCAAATAAAGTGCTGGACAGTGTGTGAGTGTGTGTGTGTGTGTGTGTGTGTGTGTGCGCCTGTGTCCTTTACTTGGCCGATCCAGTGTGAACTACCCTGATCAAGGAGTCCAGATCACAGGGCTTTGTGTGCATCACACAACACACCAACCAACTTCTTGTTCCTTTAGAACATCCTGTTTTCTTCCTCTATGGGAACCAATGAAATCAGGGGACTTGGGACGCGATTAGAGGTGATGGCTGCAATCGGTGGAGGTTACTTCTAGTTGTGTTTGCTGTGAACGCTAGACACACGGATCTATGCTGGATCCCCTCAAGTGACACCTCAGTTGGGTTTCTGAGTTAATGGCCAGATATAATGGTCTTAGTTTCACGGCACTTTCTGGGTGATCAATCGTCTGTCTCTCTTACTAAAGTGTGGAAATTACATTGTCCAGATCCATTGTTTAGTTTAGCGTCATCTCTGTTCGTGGCGGCCTAACGCTAAGATGAGTAGAGATTAGCAGAGGTACACTTTTTCCCACAGCTTATCCACAACCTACTCCGCCAGAGGGACGTTATTAAAGCAGCCTCTCTCTTTACTCGCCGTTCGGTCCACCTCCTATCCCGACGCCTGGTTTCCTCGTGCTCTGTGTGCTCAGGGCGCTCGGTTACCATGACGAGCTGTCTGGGTGAATGCTTTAAATGCCAAGTGATATATTAATCACTCACAATAAGTCTCGCACAGTCGCTCCCACAAACACACACACACATACACACACACACATGCACGCACATACACTCGCTCAGACACATTCAGCCTCCATTAGTGGCGAGGACGGTTTAAAGAGGATGACATTATAACAACATGACCTACACGCATCTCAACAAAAGGGCAATAACTGGGGCCTCCCGCACAATAGCGTTCTGAATTACCTGGGAGGTCATTTGTGTGACAAATGGCTTGACTTAAGGCCTAATGGCCAATAAAAATGCTCGCTGGAATCCCACTGCGGCCAAGGGACCACACAGCTTGGGTATTTCAGCATTCTTTAGCTATGGAGCCATTTAAGTACCGGCCTATCAATGCACGTTGGCTGCTAGATTTTACACCGACAACACCTTTCAAACACTTTCAACTTTCAGGTTTAATGTGGAGCACTGCAGGGCGTCATGACTTTACAACGAATCAGCCACACATTTGAAAGAGCAGAGAGTTGGATCGCAAGCAGAGCTCTGGTCTTACCAGTTCCCTGCGCAGCCAGGCCAGTGCGCTCTCGATGTCCAGTTTGTAGGGGCTGCCTTCCCCGGCTGCGCAGCCTTCCAGAGGAGCTCCGTCCCTGGGGTGGCCGGCTCGGGTTTGAGGGTCCACCCTGCGCCCACTCTGCCCCGCTTGCTTGCAGTTGTCGAAGGTGGCGGTCTTACAGGAGAAGTCTCGCAGTCTGGTGAGGACCACTTCCATCATGATAGGCTGGGTTTTCTTCCCTAAACGGATCGGTGACGTCCTCTGATGTTTTCTCAAGAGTCCAACTGGGTTTCGTCGACACCTTCTGCTTCGTCTCGGCTGCAGCACGGATACAGCGTTGTCTGGGGTCTCTCTATCCTTCTCAGTTTACTACTCCTTTAGTTATGAGTTCCCTGGCAGTTCTGCTGTAGGCTATGAGGACCTATGAAGAACTCCCTCTCTCTCCCCCTCTCTCTCTCTCTCTCTCTCTCTCTCTCCTTTTCTCTTTCTTTCTTTTGCTCGCTCTCTCTGTCTGTGTCACACATTGGCCCAACTCCTTGGCACAGTGGACTGGCGTCACTGGAGTGTGAGTGTGACGGAGCAGGTCTGACGTCAGGGCATTGTCCAGATGCCTGACCCGGAGTTGTTTACCACTTTTGGGGTCTTTTATCAGACACACACACACACACACACACACACACACACACACACACACACACACACACACACACACACACACACACACACACACACACACACACACAGGCGGGGAGGAGGGGAGAAGGAGGTAGGCAGTTGTCCGGGCTACCAAAGTTGTGTGTCTTTAAAACACCACGGCTCCCTATGCAATGGTCCTGGCACACTGTCATGCCACGACTGTTAAAAAAAGGACACAGGATAGAGTGTATGCATGCACGTGCACAAACACACACACACATGCATGCACACACACACAGCCCCTGGGGTAAGTGAAGCTCTCATGGATCTGGTGAGAGCCTTGTCCCAGGGTCAGGGTCTAAAGAACAGTGTGAACAGCCATGTGTAACTAACCCTTCTCGTGACCATTTCTCCCTTTCTCTCTCTGCAGCCCCTAGTAACCCACCGGGCTACCTCTTCAGAAATGCAATGCCTTGGCAAACCAAACACAGGCCCAGATTCTAACGCCTACAGACAATAAGGACCAAAAGAGCGTTGACACATCGGAAGCTATTTTTAGAGTCAAATTGACTCTGCTTTTAGACCACTTAAACAAAACAAGCGTCACTACACTTAAAAAAAAAGAAGCTTTTGAGCTGCCTTTCATTCATTCAGATTTTTAAAAAAGACTCATCCTGTCTTGTTACTGTGACAGAGGACCAATGATGGAAGTGACATGTTCTATAATGACACTTTGTTAGTGAGTTCTATGGTGAAAATTAGATAACCGACCGATAACCGATAACCAATTATTACATGTGAAACCCAATTTATGATATCTAGTAATAGACCTTATTTTTAATGAAATGCCCTGAACTCTGTGTGTGCTACACTGAATTAAGTACTTTTAAATGATCCAGACGGGTAAATTCTCCCATAAATCATAAATGAAATAAGAACGTGGCATTCTTCATTTTTCTGATGACCCCTGGGGTTAACTCAGGCCTAGCCAAGTTAATTGTCTTTTCTCCAAGAATTTCACTTTGTAGATGATGATGATGATGCCACCTTGTGGTACATTTCGTAATGACAGGAAATGAAACAATTGTCCTCATACAGAGTTGCAGTAGGTTTCAGATAATATCCTATAGAAACATTTAGTCGTTCAACAGATTTCTCTTTAATTTAGAAAGAAAAATGAATGTTTTCCCTGCAGCCTGTAGATCTGGCTCATTCGTGCACGCATTTCCCTTTGATTTAGTATTCTACCTGTGTTTGGGGTGAAGTCTTTGTATTCCCAGACCCAGTTCAAAATATCTGTCACCTCTCTCACTCCACGCTCCACTATGAGCCCTGCGCCAAGAGTGTGAGGTGAATTCGATTTTGTGATCAGAACGGGCCGCTTGTTTGACGTGAGCCAGTTTTTTAATCCAGTTTTGAATGCGTCGAGGTACGTAGTTCGACACTTACCTGGTGTAGTCTTTGGTTGGTATGAAAGCCTACATACTCTCGGCCCTCCATGGCACATGGTTTGACACCACTGGCTTAGTGTGGCTGTGTGAATTTTGTTGGAGAGCTCTGCCAATCATTGTCATGTAATTTGAGTAGAATTATAGGAATACGTTAAAGAGAAAGCAAGAGTTAGGGATATTTTTATTATTTTAAAAAGAAGAAGAATGATAGGATATGCACTGGGTTTGGTTGAAGGAGTGATTGATTAATGAGCCAGCTGTGGTGGCATCCAGCAGAGCACAATGTCACTGTAACATTGGATTTTTGTAAACAAAATGTCTCTTGTCTTCAGTTTGCCTGCTAGTTAGTTAGATAGTTAGTCAGTTAGCAAAGTTTATGCATGAAATGCATTAAAAAAACTATTTCCCTCCACATGAAATGTCTATATTATTTTAAATTTGGGATTCTGAATTTGTTCTTTTATATATATTTTTTAATTATTTTTTATTTTTTATTTTAGACAGCCGAAATGTTGAAAGCAATAAGGCATAAGTGAAGCTCTGGATTAATTTGATCATAGGCCAGGAAGGAGTACATGTCGCTCCAAAGATGGGGTGTTAAGCACTACATTATCTCTGGACATGCCTCTGTGTTTGTTCACATTTATAATTACCCTTTGTACAACCAGGACTGAACGAGACAGACAAGTAGATAAGAGGAAAGGGCAATGAGGACTGGAGAAGAGAGAGTGCAAAAGGAGAGGACAACAGACAGCCACAGCATGAGATAAGGAGGTGGGGCAGAGCGATGAGGGGAGGAGATAAATAAGAGGAGGCAAGAGAAGAACTCACAAGGGGGGGAGAGAGACAGCAACAGATGAATCAGACAGCACACTACACTTTATCACTGATGGCCTGTAGTCCTGCACTTTTACTATGCTGCTTCATTTAGACCTATGTATGTTCACTTCAAAGTGCACCAGATTGATGCATTTTGCTGTTGTAATGTTAAAAATGTTCTCCCATGGGAGTAGGATGCCCCAGGACCCCCCCGACTATGGTTCTCTAAACTGAAATCCAAGCAACGCCCCTGCCAAGCCGCTGTATTTCTTCATCGGTCCTCCAAGGTGCTGCAAGCGGCCACGCATTTGCACACGGTGCACAAGGGTGGTAGGTCACAAGGCTTCATCAACTTTGGACCGTTTGCACCCTTGGTTACTTTGTGAGGATGTTCAGAGTGACTGGTATTAGTACATTTTCTTAGGAGAGATAACTTGAAGAACAAAACCCGAACAGAAAGACATTGGCTAAACGTAGAGCTAGATGAGAAGTGTACCGTACATTTATAAACTTTTAAAGTTAGATTTTGTTTTGTTCTTTTGTTTTAGTCCGGGTCTATTTTTTCCCCAGTCATGTTCAAAAAGACGGACCCAGAAAGAGTTCACCTGGTGACCGAAACAACGAACATGTATACCATTATGGGAAGGTAAAGTAAAGTTTGACTTTTAATTCTCTACGCAAAAAGTTAAGTCGGCAGTAGCCGGACGTGTATTTTGCATTGTTTGTGTTTACACTATAACTAGGATAATATTCATTTTTTGTATTTATAGATTTGAGTGGTTTCCGTATCAGACTGCAGGATAGTTGTGTAGATTAGGTGTAGCGGCATTTTTGTTGCAAAATTTGATATTATGGATAGAAATAAATGGCGATGGTTTCGGTCGTAGGCAGTGTCTTTGCCCACGTTCCCAAGTTGGTTAACCACTGATTTTCACACGAGTCACACACCAAGATTAGCAGTGGGCAAACGGAATTTACAGTCAATTTACAGTCAATTTACAGTCAACTACATTGACTGCTTCACTGTATATAAAGCGGAGGGTTGCGGTGCCCTGTGCTGATTGGCTGAGTCGCGTTAATTTAAATATTAACGCGCTAATCACTACTCGCAACAGTACTTATTTGTCGCTTAGCAACTACTTTATCTAGCAAACGTTACAGTTATAAAACGATATTGCTAATTATTATTGTGTGTGTCTTATTGATTAAAAATAGTACATGTGATAAATAAGATTTATTGAACATCTGTGATATTTTCCTTTTTGAAGCAATAAGGGGCAAATGGAGCAAAAGTTAAATTGGGTGGTCCCATCTCTTGTATGTGACCTCACCCAATGGTGTGATAATCCCTTAGGTTATCAGTACAGTGTCTCCCTAATGGAAAATCCCCATCTTTGAGAGACTAAAGTGTCTGCTGTGCTCAATAGTGGGTTTATAGTGACCTCTTTATAGTAATTTTTTATCTCATATGACATTACTGTAATATTCCTATAGGGACTTCTGAGATATTTATTTAGTATCCAAAAAATATTTGATTACTATAGTTCTTTTTTGTATGCACCTTATTGTACATCTGTTGGAAATAGTTATGGCTTCTAGCCGAACTACTGAGTGAGTAGTATTGCCCTTAAAGGTGTTAAAGATTTAGTAGCAGAAAATGATCACAAAGAAATTGGTTGGGGTTAGGCTCTCCAAACTGTTGAAACGTAGCAGTAGGAACATGCTGTTGTGTGTACATATATTCTTAAATGCATTTATTCTGATTCTAATGGTTAACCAGCGTGCCCAACCAAGAGGCATTACAGAAAGATGGCACCGGTGGCATCAAGCATTGCCATGACAACAGCCATGCGCAGGAGGACCGCGAGCGAGAGAAGAAAGTTGCCAGGAAGAGGCTGTATGTGGTCTCTGTCGTCTGCTTGATTTTCATGGTTGGGGAGATCCTGGGTGAGGCATTCTCCCTTTTTTCTCACTTTCTTTCCTTCTTCCTCCCTTAACCCCCCCCCCTCTCTCTTCCTGTGTCTGCCTGACTTTTATAACTCTCTTTATCTTCTCTAGTGAAATACTTTAGGGCAGGCAAGTTCACTCTATCCACCATAAATCTCATGGCTCTTCAGTCTGTTATGCCTGAAGAATGGCGGTTAGGAAGTTGATTAGTTGCTGTTTTGATCAGATATTACAACACTGTTTTCAGTCAGGCTCTCATTCGTTCACTCATTCAAATTACTCACACCTTTTTTCTCTTTGTCATCTTTCCTCTCACTCCTGACCTTTTGCCTTATTCTGCTGCCCACTGTTTCATCTTGTCTATCTTTTCTGGACATTTCTCTCCTCTTCCTTTTCTATATCCTTCCTCTCTCCTCTCCCCTGCTTCTCATATTTTTTTCCTGACCCTCGCTGCCTTTTCTTTCTTCTTCATTCCTCTTCTCCTTCTCCTTCCCCTGCCTCTGCTCCACCGCCCACTTTCTCTTGGCTCCTTCTTCTTTTCTCCCCCTCCTCTTGTAGGTGGGTATTTTGCGGGCAGCCTGGCAGTGATGACGGACGCAGCCCACCTGCTAGTGGACTTCACCAGTTTCATCATCAGCCTGTTCTCCCTGTGGCTCTCCTCCAGACCTGCCACATACAAGCTGAGCTATGGCTGGCACCGTGCAGGTAAGGCAGTATCAGGAGCTGCTCACATTGTTGTTGTTAGATTTAAAAGCTGCACTAGGCCTGATTTATCAGCCTACATCAGGAAGTGAGCTGCAACAGAGAAGAGCTTCCTATCCACCCCTAATTGACACCCTGTAGGGTCCCCCTATTTGCCAAAATGAAATTCTGGTGTCAGGTATGGACACGGGTGGGAAATCTTCTCTGCAGGAAGTGATGAAGCGAATCTTGCAAACTGTATCCTAAACAGCGACAAGAGAGCACTCCGCCCAGAGACATAACAACGTTAAATCTTTTGCCTCTCATGGTTTCCTTTGGTATTAAACAATCACAGACCGGCCGGGTTGGTAAACATGAGCTGCCTTGTGCAGTTTACTGACATCACGTTGCATGATATCTGGGTATTGAAGATCAAGCTGTTTTCAAACACTTACCTCTTGCTGCCATTTGGAGCTGCCAACATGTGAAGGTGCCTAGTGCAGCTTTAAGCATTTAGCTGGTCAGGGTTAAGTGTCTTGCTCAAGGACACACTGACAAGACACATCTGCTGTTGCACAAATTTGAACCTTTGATCTTGCAGTTATGGAACAGTCTCTTAAATTGTTTGGCCAGCTTTTGTGTTGTTGTTGTTGTTGTTGTTGTTGTTGTTGTCATCTTCATCACCACAGCATTCCATTTCTCGGAGGGTGTGATTTAAAATATTGTCTTGTTTCTCTTGCTTTCTCTGTCTCCATCTTCCCATCCCTGCAGAGATCCTTGGTGCACTGCTGTCAGTATTCACCATCTGGTTGGTAACAGGTGTGCTGGTTTACCTGGCCATAGAGCGCCTCATCAGCGATGACTACACCATTGAGGGCACTGTCATGCTCATTACCTCTGGTTGTGCCGTGTTGGCTAACATTATGTAAGTAAAACAAACCTCACCTTTCATCCTATTTGGAGTTTTAGACACATGTCAGTACAGGGTTAAGGTTTGAAGGATATTTATGACTTCAGTGAAGCCAACAGAGAGGAGGGCAATACAAAATTTATATTAATACAAAATTTCATGAACTCTGGAAGACAGTAAGTTGAGACTGTGTGATAATACATTGCTATAAAAAAGGCCTATCTTTTTTTTGAGCAGCATGGCCCTCACCCTTCACCAGTCTGGCCATGGTCACAGCCATGGGGGGCTCAGTTCACATGGACATGGCCACAGTCACAACAAGGATAAGGGATACTCCCAGATCACGAGCCACGCCCACTCCAATGGTGACCAAGGGGATGTGGAACGAACAGGCGCGGACCATGGTATGGTGTCAGGGGTCAGGGGGGTCAGATGATGGTGTTTTTACAGAGATGTTAAAACTTTGAGTCAATAATTGCTATCATCTCAGTCCACTATTCATTAGTAATTGTTGAATAAACTTAGATCGAGACAGAAGTCCTTTTAAATCAATCATGAATTACATGAGCACATTTATTAGCACACAGAAGACAATGCAATACAATACAATACAATACTATACAATACAATACTGAGCGCTCAGGAGAGATACACACACACATGGGTATGGTATGCAGATCTCTGCCATAGGAGCTTCAGGACAGAGTTTATATAGTTAAAGCAAACAATAAAAGGATGAATATGCAAAGCGCTATCTACTAAGGGGAAGGACTAGAAGCTGACGTTAGCACTGACGCAATCTGTGAGGTCACTGGGTTTATCAAGGCACGAGGCGAGCATATTTGGAAATATGCTGGGTATGAACAGGTGGGGGGCCTAGAAGGATGGAGCCAGTCTTCAGGTGAACCAGGCCACAGTCTGACCTATGGCCTGCACTCCGAGGCGCCAGCCGTTATCCTAAAACGATGGTTTATGCGTTTACAGTAACGTGACAGATAGTTTAGGTTTAACGTGACCCTTTAGCACATGATGTGCTGGTGTTGTTATTAAATGCTTCGAGACACCTCGGCGCCTCACCATGTGCGTATGCTAAGGCCTAAGACAAGAGCAGCATAAGCAGAAATACAGGGGATAACAACAAATAGACAAAATACCTAAGGTTACATACGTAAATTCTTCCACAGTAGTCATGTATAGTCTCATGTCTAGTCTCATGTATAGCAGCAGTGTGGCGTAGCTTCCTTCAATCACAAGGCATGGGTTCAATCCCCACTGACTGCAAGCATCTGACCTGCTGATGTGTCTTTGAACAAAACACTTGATTCCTACCAGCTCAAGGCACATTGTTCCATCGTATAGCTGACCCTGCACTCTGACCTCTTTGTGAAGGGGTGAAAGATGTAAAAAGATTAACTTTCCTTTCAGGGGTCAATAGAGAATTGCAAGAATACACATGTATAGTTAGCTTTACAGCATGCAGTCTCATTGAAGATGGATGGATGGATGGATAGATAGATAGATAGATAGATAGATAGATAGATAGATAGATAGATAGATAGATAGATAGATAGATAGATAGATACTTTATTGATCCCAGGTGAGAAATTCTATTTTTTAGTTTCAGGGGTGAGGGTACAGCAGGCCAATGCCAGTGTGCGAGCAGCATTCGTCCACGTTGTGGGAGACCTTCTCCAGAGCCTCAGCGTGCTGGTCAGCGCCATCATCATCTTCTTCAAGGTTAGAAGTCATCACATGTTGAGAAGTCTGAATATTAGATCCAGTAGAAAGTAGATGTGAAATAAAAAAAAGGCATTTGTGAAATGGGTCAAGAAAAATGTTGATTGGTATCTCTCTTTAGCAGTATAGACCACTTTTTACATGCCTTTTTATTGATTTATGCCACACACTGTTGCAGAGTCCTCATGATTTCCATGTGCTGGAGATCTTTACCTTAAGCAAGTCATGTGTCATGGTCTTCTTTATGGGAAATACTAAAAGTAACATTTTAACTTCTCTTTACTGTAGCATGGCAGAACGTGTTTCAAGAAAGCGTGCTCTGGTCTCATTTATTACATAATATTATAACAATACTGTTTATCTGTTTCTTCCAGCCAGAGTATAAAATGGCTGACCCCATCTGTACCTTCCTGTTCTCCATATTTGTCTTGGGCACTACCGTCACCATCATGAGAGACATCGTCACTGTTCTGATGGAAGGTAAGACAGGAATCCAATGGCAACCAATTTCTAGAATATTGTACAGTGGTGGCCAAAATTATTAGAACACTTGGCATACATTTAAGAGGTTTCAGTTGTTTTTGTTCAATTAGCCATTAAAATACCCATAAAACGAATGAAATATATACAAAGTCATCATTATGCTCTATAAACCAGAATAGAGCATCATAAGGAGATTTACGTCATTTTCCTTACAAAAAACAAGCTAGGCCTATTTCACTGTCAATGTCACACAATCATGTTCCTTCACAGAAGAAGCCAAATTACTTGTGTAATCATTGTCAGGTGTGATCGTGGTTAAATTGATGGTGATCAAGAGTCTTCGGACACAGCTGTGTGATTCTTTTGAATTGCTGCAAAAGGTGGACATACCAAATATTAAAGTTAAAAGTGGATAAAAACATTATGAAATGAAATCATGTTTTGGAGGCAAGAAAAGGTCAATATTTTCAGATCTGTCAGGTGTTCTAACAATTTTGGCCACCACTGTACATCTTGTGATACTCAACATATATTTAGAGATCTATTAATATCTTGACACAACTTGTGCTGTTGTGAGCGTGAGATGTTTGGGGAAAGTAACACAGGATGCATTGTCCCAATATGCTCACACGTGTTGAAATCAACTTTTTTTGTGTAGTTTGTCCTGCTTGTCTTTCATCTTCATTTCTCTATGAGCTCTCTGACTCTCGGTATCATTTTCACACACTCTCATGCTTACTCTCGGTCTCTCTCTCCTCTTACTTCTGTTCCCCAGGTACTCCAGCAGGAGTGAAGTACAGTGAGGTGCGGGAACGTCTGCTAGCGGTGAAGGGGGTGACAGCGGTGCACAACCTTCACATCTGGGCCCTCACCATGAACCAGGCTGTGCTGTCGGCACACGTAGCCATAGGTGAGAGGAAATTGACGCGCAAAATATGGGCTCTTTTGTCTTTTGCTTGGGATGCCGAGACAAGTTTGCCTCTTAAGTCATTTTGTCACGACTATCTAACTTGTGTTTCTGTTTTGAGAAGCTTCGTACATATCGGTCCTGGTCACAAACGAACAAACCAAACTAAATTCGAATCATTTCATTGGGTTTTATATAACGAAACAAAATCTGCCTGCACATGTAAACCTAGGTGACACTATAAATAGCATATTATGACTCAGCTGTCCCACATAGTCAATGGCCATATAAATTCTGCATTTACAAAAAGATAGTGATTCTGTCTCTAACATGAATTTATTTGCACACACTCACCGCGGGCTGAAACGGTGGCAGGGTCTCAAATAGTCTTTTTGTCCAAATGATGTCATGTAAAAACAGATAACAGCTCACTGTGACTTAAGATAATACAATGAAACCATTTTGGGGATTGTTCTTTTCTTCTTTTTTTTACTCCCAAAATAATTTGCTGTCTTAGACTTTCACTTCTCAATGACGTAATCCTGTTTCGGCCAGCCGCACTATCATCATGTGATTTTGTTTTTTCTCTTCTCTTTTTTTCCTCTCTCTTCTCCGGCATAAGCACTGAGTGCCGAAACTGTTCTTTAAGTTGCGTAGTTATGTAGACATAGAAGAGTGGGTGACTTGTCATTAATTTGACTTGTCATTTCCTTTTGCCTTCCTCTCTCCTCCACAGATGAGTCAGTGGATCCTCAGTTCGTCCTCAGGGAGATGACACAGACCTGCTTCTCCTCCTACAACTTCCACTCCATTACCATTCAGATGGAGAGGCAGGCTGACCTCAAGCCCGGGTGTACCCTGTGCGTGGACCCCAAGATGTAGACTTCTTCCTGGGACGTATCTTTTGATCGGAGCGGCACGCACAATGAGGCTGTTTGACTTGACAGTTTTAACATTCCTTGGCTTTTCTGCACTGGCCATTCAGCGCTTAGGTGCTTTGTTTTTGTCTGTGATAGTCACTCCACAGTCAAATGACTCTGCCTTAGGGCCTCTTGTGCTGACATTCCCAAATAAGTGGTTATTGGAAATGTGTGCCTGGCTGAAATGCAAAAGCTCAAGATAGCAGTTTCCTTTTTAGCTATTGAAAGATTTGAGATTTGGAGAAAATAAGTAATTTACCTTGGAACCCTGTCAACCCCCCTTAACTTTAAAGTCTAAAACTGTATTGAGTTATCTTGTCTTTTTAAGTGTACTTCTGTTTGAATGGAACAAACGTTCATCTATTCTGAATCTGCACATACTAGTTGATCAAATGCTCTAAATGATTGTTAATTTACAATTCTCTTCACTTTAACCACTGTGCTTGTTTACTTCATTTGTAAAGCATTTAGACCGGTGCTGAAATACTGCCCATACCTAGCCTTAACCTAACCCAATTGTTTGGGACCTGCACTAATGAAACTTGCACATATTAATATTTCTATACATGGACTGCTAGAACAGCAAGGTGAGACGTATTGTATGAGAATATCATCAATTCTATTTTAATGCCTGATCTTGTCTTGCCTTGGCCTGTGTACACTTGTAAATGACGATTATTCATTCAATAAATGATTCCTCCTTTTTCAAATTCTCTCTCCCTCCGTAATGTTTTTTCATTCCAAATCTGATCTGCAGCATTATGGAATCAATTGTGATAAATGACTGTATCCACTTTAGCCCCTTATTGTCCACCTCAGCTCGTCTGAAGGGTAAGGGTTGCCAGGCAACAGCCGCACAGTGGATCCATCGTCTTGAGGTGCACGTTGATCCCTTTCAATAGCAGTTTCCCTGCCCCTTCCTTGACCTTGAGCTGGTCTGCTGCAGCTGTGGGATCTCAATGTAGCTTGTCAACCATTTTGGGGTACTAAGGGCGCCTGCATGTTATTGACACTGTGATATTTACTACCCAACTCTTTCCTGGAGAGCCATATAAGTGTCCTGAGCTGCAGCAATGTCTTGACAGTTTGCAGTTTGTTGGAATGTGTTACTTTTAAAGTCAATCAAGGATTTCTATAATTGCCATTATGCATTATTCCAACATCATTTTATATTTTAATCCAAATATAATTTTCTTAGATTATAGTTTAGTATAGTGTAGTTAAACATGATTGCATGGCTACTTGTAGAATGTATTCCTTAGTGTTAGCCTGCTGTATATGAGTGTTTAATTGGTGCTTTAGCAGCCTGCCAGCCTGCTCTTGTGACTCCTGACTCATCAGACTGGTGTTCAGCATCTCTGACTGACAGATTGGGTTTCTGTATTCAGCCCACTCACTTGCGGCAGACACACGTGTGTGTGTGTGTGTGTGTGTGTGTGTGTGTTAGTGTGTCTTGCTCACAGCAGTCTCTTAGCACTCTCTTTGCACCCCACTCTAACTCTGCTCATGCCCCTCCCACACACACACACACACACACCCCCCCCTATCAATCGTTGAAGTTAATGTAGTTTGTAGTTTATTTCATGAAGTTTAAATTTAAAGTCACAGATGGAGTGCTTCTTATTCATCTTACCCTTCTTACTGACCTATGAGGACGTTTTATTGAACATACACTCAATTTTTATATTAATACTCTTGATTAGTGTACCTCTTACATCCTGTCTCGCCCCCCCCCCCCCCCACCGTATCTTTGCATTCTATACCTTCAACCTACCACATTCTCTTTCTTCGTCTCTTGTTTAATCCTGAAGTTATCAGTGGTGTCCAGAGATTTGAGAGAGGTGAAAGCTGCGGTGTGCAGTTGAATGGACTTTGGATGCTGCCTTCAGAGCAGACCATTGTACTCCCCTCTCTCTCTCTCTCTCTCTCTCTCTCTCTCTCTCTCTCTCTCTCTCTCTCTCTCTCTCTCTCTCTCTCTCTCTCTCTCTCTCTCTCTCTCCGTCTGAACTTAGCCCTGGAGGAACCAGATCAGGGTGTATTTAATTAAAGCACGAGTAATGCGCTAGGTAGCTAGATAATCCGTTTTAGTCCTGATACCCCCTCAGCTAATGATTATTACACAGTTCGCATTTCCTCACAAGGGGAGTTTCTTTCTTACTTTCTCTCTTTTTGTCTCTCTGTCTTTCTCTGAATCTCTCTCACTCTCTCTCTCTCTCGCTGAACCCCGCGGCAGCATGGATGGAGATGATGCTCAACGGCAGGTACAGTGAAACCTGTCATCAGTTTCAAGGTCATCTGTGTTTCCTGGTGTTTTTTTGCGCTGAAGGCCTCAATTACATGCAGTAGTAGATGATGTATGCCACGCGGGCCATGCGGGGGTAATGAGATACTGTATTGCTTATTCGTTCAATAATTTATTTGAATCCTCTCACTACTGCACTCCGCCAGGGTTGTATATGTTTATGTTCCAGGCAACCATAGAATATAGTTATGGCACAAAATGAAAATAATGAGCTACTCTTGAGATACTCCCCATAAGATCTTTTTCTTTCTTTTATGGCTTTTTTAAGGCTTTTATTTTTACAGGGGTGTTTTCCGTCAACTTTTCTCAACAACATTAATGTGAAGAAGCCATTTGAAACCAATGCCTTTTCCATCAACTTATCTTGATCAATGACATGATCAATACATGCTTTTGTTTTGCTATAGACTTTGATCATTGCTGATAGATGGGCTGTCATTTAAGTAACAGCCTCTAGACATGAAGGATCATACCTCTCCCCAAAGCACATACACATACTTATAAAACACACACACACACACACACACACACACACACACACACACACACACACACACACAAAATGCCCCCCCCCAACACACACACACACACACACACACACACACACACACACACACATACACACACAGACAAATTTTCTATACAGCCTTATTGAGAGAGTGAATGCAGGTATTGCATTAACTGAACCATTGAGTGTTCCTGTAACTACCTCCTCTCCACCCAGCCTCCAATCCCAATTAAACAAACCAAGAAGACAGGCTGGATGATTATAGAGAAACTCATTTCCAAATAGTATGCCTCAGTTGGTCTGGCGGTCTGGCAGATGGGGATCGGAAGAGCAGTGCTCATTCATCACAGGGAGCTAACCAGCACTCTTTCTGCAATTAAGAAGTTGTGGGCAGTCAAGTGAACTTGACATAGTGTTTTCCGTATCAGTACATTGCATTTGGTAGATAGGGGGCTTTTAGAGAACGAGAGTAAGGGAAAAGAAATGTCTTGAAGTTATTATTACATAAAATGTGCTCCAGATAAATGGAAATTGAAATCCAGCCCGTAACCCCAAATTTGAATGAATAATGGAAATTAAGTAATAGGCATTGTAATCTAGTTTTTCAGCTGCAGTCAGGCCTGAAGGCAAAGCCTTTTCTTTCATTCAGTAAAGCCCTTATTTCCACTCACTGTAAGTCACAGCAGTAATTATACATGGCAGAGCACACAGGCTCAAGGAGTGTCTGTTTGAAGCACCTCTTGTATTTTACACTCTAATGTGAATTCTGATAGCTCACAGAATAATCCAAGCATATATAAGTAATGGATGGATGGATTGGAGGATTCAATTCAACCACAGTTCAAGTAGACTAGACACCCAGTTTGATGTATGCTTACTATAAGAAACTTATGATGACCCATGAGTGGAGGCGATGAAACAGGGATTGGTTTGGAGGTTGACAACATGCAGTCAGAGGTTGGAAATTGGTTGCTATGCAGGAAGTGACCACCATGTGCCGCTGTTACATTAAGTTGCCTAAACAGGTCTCAATTTGAAGTGCGCTGTGCTTTACCGTAATGTTGTAATTCATTTCAAAGCTGGGAGTAAACTTTAAAATGACATATGCGCTGTAATTGATCTGAAATAATGCGAACATTATAGTGTTTAGGAAATCATGACATCTTCGCTGTATAAAATTAAACAAAAACGCTAAAACTCCATTTCAACAGGCGCTCACACTTCATTATTTACTGCAACCGGTCGTCGTAGCGAGGAACAATCTCGCGATAGTTGCAGCAGCTGAGATCCTGGGAGCACAGCAAGGGATTTGACATATGTCAACAAAACTGATAAATTATCACCACACAGGTAACATTAGACATTCTCAAATGTGTATTTAATGAAATATGAACAGCCACGGCAGTGCAAGGTTTGGCGTCGGGCCAGAATAGTCAACTGATAGAGAAAACGGTTTGAGAGACAGCCGAAGTGTCGTGTGCTGTTACTGTCCATTTAGCTGGAGTGACAACCCCTCCACTGTAGTGTGCTACTCGTTCATTAACCCGTTATAAGACCAACTGCATTTTTAGGTGAGTTAATTTATCCCGGGGTAGCGTACAGTCCATTTTTAACTGACGCAAAGGCACGTTAAACATTTCTTATCTGGATGTACAAGTTATGTTAACCGCTACAGCACGAGCTCAACTTTGATTCATTTGAGTTAACCGGTAGGATAGCGATAGCGTTACTTCCATTTTAGTTGAAGCTGTGAACCCCCTAGAGAAGTCCACTGCCTCTGTTGGCTACAGTAGAGATTACTAGGTACTACACACACATTATAAACTTCACTACATATGTTCTACACACCTGTGATTGACTGGTGATACAACTTTGTCATAACATTACATTGTTGTTGCACTATTACTCTTAAATGCCAAAGTAATCCAGATGTGGGGATGAGACTACCCTCTTGTTTTGGGCCACTCATCACAGAGTCAATGCAATATTCAAGATCCACTTTTTTTTTTCATCTTTTCAACACGCACCTACTTCACCTGTCTGCCACCTTGTCCCTCCTCCCACCGTCTTTCTGCTCATCTTCATTCTACGTCTTCCTGTACAATGCTCCCTCAGGGCATATAAAGGTGTGCCGGTGTGGAATAGCCTGACAGGTAGCTCCGCCTACACCGCCGTCTCCATCTGCTGTATCCATGACGACCCCTCCCCTGGCGACGCCGTTTGGCGGGCAGCAGCAGCAGCAACAGCAGCAGCAGCAGCAGCAGCAGCAGCAGCAGCAGCAGCAGCAGGCCCAGGCGGCGCGAGACGTCAACACGGCGTCGCTGTGTCGCATCGGCCAGGAGACGGTCCAAGACATCGTCCTCAGAACCATGGAGATCTTCCAGCTCCTCAGGAACATGCAGGTTAGTGGAGTGCTGGCAGTGGAAATGGCCCGTGGCTTTTTGTTCTTGGGAAGCTGCCTGTCTGTGTCTCCCTGTGCCCATCTGCCTGTCTGACTGTGTCTTGGTCAAACTGTCTGTCTCTTTCTAAGGTGAAGTCCAGCACAGGGGAATCTGGTTACACTCACTTACAGACATATGTTATCATACTTTCTTTCCATGAAGCCCTGACTTAGTTCTGTGCAATCATTGTTTTTCTCTCCTGTCCATTTCACTGTACTATATAGCGACTAGTGCTTATGGACAGTGAAATTCTCACGTTCTTTTACAAAACAAAACTCAAATGAACACGGGAAGGTGACATTATAGTACTTTTCCCACGGTTAACCAAATGCCCGGGGTTATCCTGAATCTGAGGTAGCCAAATTAATGTATCCCGTTTCACACCACCTGTCACCCCAGGGATGCTTTCTTGAATTGTGTTGTTCAACCTACAAATTTGGCACTAACGCTGCTCCATCGTGCAAAATTGGAGTTAGCCCTTGGCTTAAAGTCAGGGTTAGCCCAGGTTAGAATGTATTAGTTGTCCCAGGACTAAGAGCCCAATTTACTGAGGATTACAGAGGGGTCTCAAGTGCAGCCCTGAGATAAGTGCAATGTGAAAAGTGATAAGGTGGGTCTTGGGTTGGGTAACACAAACCACTGCATTTTCTATCTCACTGTCTCATGTTTAATACACCCTGTACAGCAATGTGATTGAGTTAGATGTATCAAATTTACAGTTTGATAGTGTGAGTCTGTGTGTGTGTGTGTGTGTGTGTGTGTGTGTGTGAGCATGCGAGGTTATACAGAAAAAAAGTCAATGTGCAGCAACACTTTGAATCTGTGGAATTCAATAATGTTCCCATTTCAGCCCACCTTTGTATCAAATAACAGTAACGCAATATGACAAGCGTTGTCTCTGTGTTTGTGGTGAGAAATCCAATGCTAGCTAAGCAAGCTTTTTGTCTTCGTGCCTTTGCAGTGATTTCCCTGGATCGTTGAGCCAATATTGTCTCCCTCTGTTATCAGAACATAGGAAGGCCTATATTATATATATACAGTGGTGGCCAAAATTATTAGAACACCTGACAGATCTGAAAATATTGACCTTTTCTTGCCTCCAAAACATGATTTCATTTCATAATGTTCATGAAACATGCAGATGGTTGCTCTGAGCACAACAAATATCAGATGAAGTGAGTCCTACTGTTTTTATCCACTTACTTTAATATTATATTATAAGAATCACACAGCTGTGTCCTAAGACTCTTGCATCACCATCAATTTAACCACGATCACACCTGACAATGATTACTCAAGTAATTTGGCTTCTTCTGTGAAGGAACATGATTGTGTGACATTGACAGTGAAATAGGCCTAGCTTGTTTTTTGTAAGGAAAATGACGTAAATCTCCTTATGATGGCTCTATTCTATGGTTTATAGAGCATAATGATGACTTTGTATATATTTCATTCATTTTATGGGTATTTTAATGGCCAATTGAACAAAAACAACTGAAACCTCTTAAATATGCCAAGTGTTCTAATAATTTTGGCCACCACTGTATATATTATAAAACATTGGTGGCACCGGCAGATAACTTTTTGACACCGACATTTTGCTCTCAGGACGATGTGACCTCTGAAATAGAGCTCCCTTATTGCATAGCGCATTAGATTAGTGCATTGAAGTGGTTTTGATTGGAAGTAATAACCAAATGAACCCTGTTACAAAATTAGTTTTTGGTGGCTGTTGAATTATTGTAGAACTCAAGCTAGCACATTTTCAGGGAGGTTATTCAGGATTTCAGTCTGAGAAGACAATTATTTCATCAGTAGCCAGTGTGCTATTTGTCTCAACCTCATGTAACATGCTGGCCAGCTTTGACTGTGTCCTGAAGATGAGGTCAGGGTAAGTTTAGCATTAATGTCTGCCTTTCTGCGCTTCTGAGAAGATCCTTCTGCACCTTGTTGAAAAACACAGCCAGTAAGGCAGGGAAAACGAGAATGCATTACTGCAACACAAGTGCATCAAAAACACAGAATGCACAAGCAGCATTGTTGTGACTGTTTTGAGATCACAGGCTTTCTTTTCTTTACACTTAGAAACCACTTTATGTATCTGCTCTGCCTTGACAATCACATATCTCCCTCTCTGTCTCCCTCTGCCCCCCCCTCCAGGTATGCCTGCCCTCAAGGCAGGCTTGTTTCATGTTGTGAAGGTTGTTTATAATCAGACAGTGCTGCCTCAGAGGCTTGTCAGTCCTCTCAATAGAAACATATGTTGTTGTTCTTTAACACCCACTGTAGTTAAAAGTCAACGATGCCACCTCAGTATGAGAGCTTGTCTGGCAGAGACAGGTCATTCAAGTCCAGCAGCTGAAACCGGTTATTAGAACTGTGGCATCATTACAGTGTTATGACCGTTACCTCATATGATATCACATGATGATATCACATGATGATAAATGTAATAATAATGTTAAACACAGTTTTAGACTCCACAAGTTATGTTGGCTGCAGGCGCTCATTCTTAGGTGAAAGGGCACTATGACTAGTTATTAGTGTAAATTAAAGTGCATTTAATGTACATTAGTGGAAGACTATTACTAAGTAGGAAACAACAAAACTTTTCTAGTGCTTTTGGTAGTCAAATGCCCTGTGCTGTTTTTTAACAGTAGCAAAAAAAATTGTGTACATTGTTTAATATGACATTTCTTCTTTCTGTGTTGCCCTTCAGCTGCCTAATGGGGTGACCTACCACCCCAACACCCACCAGGACAGGCTGGGAAAACTCCAGGAACACCTACGCATGCTGTCTGTGCTCTTCCGCAAGCTGCGCCTCGTGTACGACAAATGCAACGAGAACTGTGCTGGGCTGGACCCCATACCACCAGAGGTGAGGCATGGCAGCATGATCCTATCCATGGCTTGCAGTGATGAGAGTGTTTTGTTGTCGCTGCCATATCGAACAGCGTTGCATTATAAACACAGACTATACAAGCGACCTTGCACAAGCAAATATCTGCAGATAAACTCTCTGATATGTTGTTTCATTATATATACAACCCACTGCACGAGTAGATGCATTGCGGTATTTCACTTCAAAAAGTATTTTGTCTTCAAGAGAAAAGATATTCCTGATTATTAGGCAAGTAAGTAACTAAGTACACTTAGAAATTGTTGCTACTTATGTCAACAGTGAAATTTCACCCCCTCCATCCTGACACGATTACTACATGTGACAGACATTTTAATTGGTGCTCTGTAAGTAAAGTTGAAAGTAAAGTAAAGTTTTTTAAAATAAAATAATGATGGTAAGCACATTGTCTAACTGAACATTTTTTGGACACAAGCTCGGCGTCGGTATGGTGGCATCAACAGAAGTCATGGATATGCAATTTGCTCACATTGAACAAAACAACTGTATATATATATATATTTCAGCGGTAGCCTGAAGGTTAGAGAAACACGGGTGTGACTGGAAGGTCACCGAGTCAAGTGCCCTTGGTCTGGTTCAATACAAAATCTGAGCAGGGAAAAATCAATGAGTCAATAATGCTCTCCTTCATCATCAGTGCTCACCAGTAGAAGACTATGGTCGCACTGGGCAGCTCCCAGGTGTGAGTGTGAGTTATGGTCTAAATGTGAAGCAGGAAATTATGATAAAGATTGTGCATGCTCAACCAAATACTTTCATGGATAGATTAAGGCAAAAACATTGCCCTTTTCAATATATACGTATGTAACAGGTTTTCATTCTCGAATGTGTGTTAACAAGAGGGATTGTAGCAACTAATAATAACTAATAATAACTGCTGGATAATGTAGTAACTTGTCAAAATGTAATAAAAAATGTTCCTCTAAATTGATCAAAAATGTAATAAATCTGTCATTGCAATACATTTGATCACATAATTACATTAACCAGTAATTATGACTACAAAGGGGGGTGTAACATATACTGATGATGTCATAATAGTAATATTGATAGTGTAACAACTCACATTCTTCTTGTTCTTATGAGTTATTACATTATCAGTTAAAAATATATTACATTCTGTATGAAGTAATAAACAATTCATATAATAATGGGATGTTATTACATTAACAAGCTTTATTACTAAGTCTTTTATTTTCAACCCAGTTATTGATTTATTACCAGGGTCTGAAATTACCAAGTGCCAAATGCCAGTAAAATCTGTCTTTTGAGGATAAATCAATAACTTTTTGAGACGATGACATTTGAGTGCCTCGGTTATATAAAGTCTTTTGTCTTTGCCTGCTCTCAAACTGACAAAAGTTGAAGAAGGCAAAAAACATCTATTGTAAGTTAGTGAGCAAGTTTTCAATTAAAACTCCAAATCTGCTCTTGTGTCTTTATTGAGTGTTTCACACAGTACCTGATTCTATAGATGAAATAGGACTGAAAACTGGTAAGGTGACATATTTCCAATTTATATTAATTGTTTTGGCCAGTAAAAAATATTCTTGGCAGGAAATTTATTTTTAGTTTAACAGCTCTTGGCGAAGAGAGCCAAAAAGTGAATTTCTGACACTGGTTATTGTATTATCGGGCAGTTATTTTATCATCATTTGCTACCGGGATGCTATCCTCCTTCACCCAACCTCCAACCCCAACCTCCAAGACTTTTTTAATTTGACATGATTCATTGAGCCTTCTAGATACAAACCGCAACACGTACTGTATATGGTCGCCGTGTTTGCTTTGTGGTTTCAGCTACTGCCACACACGATGCGGCGTAGCTTTGCTTGCAAACTGCCTGCTGACTGAACAGTTGGGGGAAACTGTTAGTTTAAAGGAAGTAGGTCATTGTTACTGCCACACCTCCCTACCCCCCTCCCCTTGCGCACAACCCTCTACCCAGGGGGACTCTTATCTCGCCTACTCCCTGCAGGTCTGTCTTTGCTCAGCTCGCAGCAGATTCATTGGCTGCTCCAGGTGAGTCTCCAGAGTCTCTTTACTGTTGGTTACGGTCACCCACCACCTCCAGAGCGGCTCTGGAACAACAGCACTTTAACTCACACACGCACGCACACACGCACGCACACACACACACACACACACACACACACTCCCTTCCTGCGTACCTGCACACACACTAAACATATACAACATGCACACACACACACACACACACACACACACACACACATGCATGCGGTGTACTGTAGCATGTCAGCACAAACGCATTTTGACACGTCCATATACACACGTACACACTCACATTCAGCACATATACAAGCATGTCAGCACAGACATATATACCCCCTCACACAAACACACACACACACACACACACACACACACACACACACACTGGGCATGCACTGTGTGAGGCTTCATGCGGGGCTACAGCGAGGCTATCCACCACTGTTTGATTGGATTTATGACTGCGGCAGTCCCTTCCCAATTTCTACAGATTGGCTCGAAGCTAATCTCTCTCACCAGACTCCTACTGAGGATAAAAGAGGATGTGGGAGGAGACCATTCTTAAATTGGAACAAATTTGCGACGGCTGCCATCGTGTACACTTTCCACCCTGAATAATAGAGTTACTCGGAAGCATTTTCAATGATCTATACAGTGGTTATTCAAAATGACTCTCGCCTGTAGTCCCCTCTTGAATCAAAGTCTCTGCGAGGGGCCACGGGTGACATGTTCCTCTGCTGTTATGGTGTAAACCTTCATCGAGGCATTACACCATATAACTGTTTTTTTGCTCCATTCACCTTATTTAAATGTTTGTTCATTTCCCCTTGAGGCTGGGACCCAGTCCAGCGCTGACCGGCCGAAAGCTCAGCTCACCATGTTTGCCTGGAGCTGGAGGGGTTGTTGATTTTGGCCCCGGCTTGCATGCCATTTATCATCCTGGAGAATTCAGGTGCCTGACAGCCCCTCGCTATTGGCTGCCCCGAAACAGGAAGTGGAATCAATGACTCGGGCGCTGTGACCTCATCGCAGCCTAACTAGCAACAGGCCCGTTTAATGAACAGCTGGACCGAGCGCACACGTCAGCGCTTTTCTCTTTTTCTTTCCGACGGCCATCGCAGCCCCGTTCTGCCTCCCTTGCTCTTTCTCTCTTTTTCTCCCCCTCTCTCTTTTTCTCAAACTCTTCCTCATGCTCTTTCTCTCTCTCTCTTCCTCTCCCTCCCTCTCTCTACCCTTCTTTCCTTCTCTCACACGCTCTCTTTCTTTATCACTATCGCTCTCCTTCTCTCTCTCTGTGATAGCTGCTCGATATTGCTTCTCTCTCCCTTTCTCCCTCTCTCTCTCCCTCTCTCTCTCTCTCTCTCTCAATTAATTCTCTCTCTCTCTGACAGCCACTCGCTATTGGCTTTCTCTCCCTCTCTCCCTTTCTCTTTCCATCTCCCCCTTTCTCTCCCTCTAATTCTCTCTGTCCCAATCCTTCTCCCCCCTCCGTCATTTCCTGCAGTGAGAAACAGCCATGTTGTTTAATTTACCTCTCCCCCCCGCTTGTTTCACCCTGTTATTTATTTATTTATTTTTTTGTTTGTCTTTTTCTTCTATTTTCCTTTTGTCTCAGCAAGGCAACCTGGAGAACTTCATTAGCCCATTCTTCTCTGTCAGGCAGGAAACCACATCCATCTTTGTGGAGGAGGCAGGGTTATGAGTCACACAGGCACACATACACACCACATGGTTACACACACGGCTACACATGCTCGTACACACACACACACACACACACACACACACACACACACACACACACACACACACACACACACACACACACACACAGCATCCATCCATCTTTACCACCCTACTCTGCACATTTCATTTTCCCCCTACAAGCTGCCAAAATCAACCCACTACCTTTAAAATTCAATATGTCGTTGGCTTCGGTTTGGAATTATCTAATGAAAAAACTTTCCTCTTTCCTGCTTTGAGATTTCTTGAGCCCGTGACAAGCTCAGAGTTTGTCTAATATAATATCCTGCACATGTCCTCTGTCTTGTCTCCCTCCAAGAGCCAAACAGCTTTTGGTTTGGCATGCAGCTCTGCCTGGAAAGTGACAGGAGCACAGAGCGTTAGCCAGATCTCTAGATCTCTCTGTCTCTCTTCGACTGTCTCCCTCTTTCTTCGTCTCCCTCTCACTGTTTCTCTCTTTCTCCCCCCTTCTCTTTTCCTTTGGTTTAACCTCCTTCTATCTTACTCACTTCCCGCCTATCTCCCTGCCCTCTTCACCCCTTCTTTCTGTGTCTCTGACTATCTGACCTTTTGCCCATCTCCCTCCTGTCTGTTTTCCTCTCTTCATCTGTCTGCATTTCCATCCGTCTGCCTTTCTTTTTTTCCCCCTGTCTGTGTTAGTCCTGACTCTGGCCGGCTCCAGCCCTGCTTTTACATGAAGTCAGTCCTTGCTTCCAGATGAAGCAGCTTGCTCTAATCATTGTCTAGTGTCCGCAGGGCCTCTTGTCCAGCTGCGAAACCTCAGGTCAAACGCTGCAGTGAAACAGAATTATCCCAAGAACTCTTCGTCATTTAGATTAGCATCGTGCCAATTCATTTTTGGACCGAGGTGTGTTTTCCCACCTGGCAGCAGTTTTTATTGGCTGGTAATTGTTTAGAGAGTCTCGTACCTAATCTGTGTTTACGATCTAGTCTGGTATGATGGTTTTTGTTTTGGGAAGGATGCTTTGGAGATGTTAGTTTTGCTTTTCTTGCAATATGACCTCGTCACTTCCATTGGAACAAACTACTGCAGTTTTTCTTCCCAGCCATAATTGAAACCCAGTAAACAAGCGCATTACATTGGTATCATATGCCAGAAAAATGATATCCAGAACAAATATGGACCGAGATGACAGTCTTTGATAAAACTGGTAATGCCTTTGAATCAAGGTAACTAATCCTAGGTTACTGTCCTCCAATTCGGTGCAATAGCAAGGACATTTGCTTAGATGTGCACTGCTTGTGCATTACTGTTATGTTGGTTAGAGCTAAACTCAGTCCCATGCAGTAACCCTCAAGTACATCACACTTTTTTAGTATGGGACCCTGTGTGTCCCGGCCGTGTGTGCTAACAAGAACAGTGTCTTCTCAAGACATTCACACATAACGTGATGTGTGACTGTCACTGCAGCAAGCCTCCAGCTCGCCTCATCGCCCAGGGAACCACTAGGGGGCAGTGTGATTTAAAGCAGCAGGCTGAGTCCCAGTCGGCTCTCAGGAACGCCACCTTGCCTTGAGGCTTTTGCACATCAGCCTCACTGTAGTGTCAGGCAGACAAGGTCAAGCACACAGAGCGTTTAAAAATGAATTAATCTCCCACTCTCTTTCCCTCTCCCTCTCTCTGTCCTGTCTCTGTATTGATGAGAGACTCAGGGTGAGGCTCAGCCTGTGTCCAAGAGCTTACACAGAATCCCCATTTTCACCACTCCATGGGAACAAGATTATAATATGGTACAGAGATATCTTGAATATAGAAAACCACTCGTAGGAAGAGATTGCCCATACTCTGGAAATTCAGACCTATAACTGCACTCAGCAGGCATTTAAATTTCATAGTGAGAAACATGTGAGTCTGCTATACAGTTCTTTTACTCTCTGTCCAACTGAATAAGATGAGAGAGGCACATGAGGACAATGCTCCCTTAGATTTGCACATCAGCAAGTGAAGTGGTTTCATTGCAAAACGAGATCTACACTAAGTGACGCCTACTCTCTCACAGGATTGATAGACACAAAATTAAAACAAATGATGGTACGTTTTGAAGGATAGAAGGTAAACAAGCTCTTTGATTGACAGAATGATAACACTTTTACAGTCTGTATCTTCTATGTTTTGGCTACATTGAATGATGAACTATAGCATTTTGGAAAGTAACTCAATCATTCCTCTAACTTACAACAACTGATGTAGCCACATTTGTGTCTTCTTCTCCACTGTCCTTCTAGCAACTGATTCCCTTTGTGGAGGATGACAGTTCCAAACACGAGGACCGCTCGGCCAACCAGAGCCGCCCTGCCACCGAGGAGAGGAGAGAAATCCTGGAGGTCAACAAGGTAAGGTGTTGTAGTTCTGTCGCTCAACGATGTTTGATTCCCACTGGAGCCACCCGTGCTAAAAAAAATGCATGCACTCGCAGTACTATGAGGCACTTGATTGATTGTAGCTGAACAACATTTACAAACCAGGAAGGAGTCGTTTCTTTTAGGTCATGGAAGGACACACTCTTCCACCTGATGGTAAATTCCCATTGAAACCAGTCATTATATTAGCGGTGAACCAAAGCCAAAGTTTGTTAGCTATGTCAATTTTAACATATCTGGCTTTTTCATTGTTAGCAGACTGTGAAATAGTAAGAATGAATGAGTTTGTGAAGCTAATAAAAGCTAATAAATATGTACAGATAGCAATGTGAGATAACAAGCTAGACTTATAGCATGTGAGAAAGATCATCCTTCGAATGTGCTGACCACTGGCGTAGACAGACAGCTGACTTGAGCAAGATAGTAGCTGATGATGTTTCAAATATTAAAGAAAAGGAGAACGAGATGGCTTGATATTTTTTTCATATCTTGGGAGTGATGTCTTCACTTTTGAAGCTGTTTCAAGTGTCTGACATCAAGCACACCTAAGTACTTCTTCAAATTTATTCACTGTCAGATATGTTTTTGCCTGGCTCTGACAGAGAGGCTGTTTTATGACAGTCTGACGCACAGACCAGTGATTTTCTTTAGACTGACACACCATGCTGTCAGTCAAGGAGAAACTTTTGCTGGAAGAACCGTTCCATCCTGACCAGGACTGATCCACTTATTTCCAGTACAGTTTCACTTGTTTCAGGAATTTTCTAGAGTTGAAATAAGATAGAATAAGACAGATCACTCCACTTTTATCAAGAAAATGACACTTGACATATGAAACAAGTGTAATGTTCAATTACTTTGTTAAGATGGGTATTTTTTTCACCGCAACATAACATTGGGACCACTGGGACGCGGCCCAGGCTCCGTTAACACCGACAAAGCCTGGCCCTTGATGTTTTGGCATTTACCAGTGTAGATTATTTCTGAATCCAGGATTAGTCTTAATCTCTCACCGGGAAACAGGCCCATCAAGATGACATTTCAGCGCTGTGTGCAAATATCAGCTTTGGGTCGATGGAACCTAGATCCTGTTTAGATCCAGGTAGGGTAAACCGCCAACAGCCACACAATGCCTCTCAGCAGTTTTCATCTCAGCCTCAAGTATTTATAGACAGTGGAGCGTGGCATTGGTTCAGGTAAAACACATCATGCATTATATAGGAGGAGCCTTTTTTTGTTTTGCTCGTCTGTCATGAATTTATTTTGTGTATGTTGGCGTGAGTGCTTTTGATCTTTATTCTTCAGAGAGAAACTGTGGACAAGATTGTGTGCACACACATTATTTCTGTGCGAGTTCACTTTCATCCCTGTGTGTGTGTGTGTGTGTGTGTGTGTGTGCTGGCCGATGCCCTTTTTCCGTTTCTTCTATATGTATGTGCATTGTGTGTGCTCTGTACAGATTGCGCATGCCAACCCCACTGAGTGTGCGGCAATGATAATGGTTCAAGGTCAGGAGTGTCAGCCGGCGAGATGAGAATTGGTTATTTTTAAGGGCTCTGCACGGCTCCCCTGGCTGCTTTTAAATGTTAACACTACAGTGAAACATTGCCGTGAACCCCTGTGCTCAACTGCACTCAGCCCAATCCAACACAAAACAGCATCCCCTAACACAAAGCCTCGGTACCCACAGTACAGTACGGCTGTGAATGCAATACGTATAAAAACACTTTTACATTTGTATTCAACATTTCTGCAAGAAAAACAAAAGGTACAATATGTCTTTTGTCATTAATGCAGTTTTTCTTTGTCAGAAACATACATCCCCAGTGACAGCATGTACAACATTGGCCTTGCAGCGTAAACGTAATTCTGACCTATTAAAAACCTGTATAAGGAAGTGGTAAATAACCTTGTTTTTGTTGTGACCTTCCTCCTATCCAAAGCATTAGCATGCAAATTGAGTTCCAGTCCTCCACCACAAATGATACGAGTATATAGAGAGTGAGAAGGCAGGCTACCCTAATACGCTCACGGCAAGCTATCCTCCCATCCTGCACTCCTTAACACACACAGGACCACCACACCGCCACACACAGCTCAATATGCAATATATACATAAGTATATTTCACTTATTTTCAAATGTAATATAGATACCTAGACATATTTCACTGCTGATCTTTTTAACATCCATAAGAGTAGACACATCCCTTGCACGTCAAGCCACATCAAGCGCTTTGATTTGATTTATTTTTTGGGCAAAGAAGCACACTTGTCAAAATGTCTGTTCACATGCCATGCATATTTGAACCCTCGGGCTAAAACTTGAAATTATGAAAGACACTTATTTCCAATCTGGTCCTCGGATTTCCAGTGCATGCCTCATGTATTTGAAACATATTTAGCCGTGATTTTTGCCCGGGCTGCCCAGCTGCATATTAAGGCAGCAATAAGGACAGCATGCTTTAGGGAGTTAAAGCGGTTAGTCTGATCAGCAGAGGAGAGATGCAGCGGGACAGGGGAAGCAGATGTTTGTGGCCTGGCTGCATCTGCTGCACTCATCCCAGCCAGATAGGATAGTTCTGGATGAGAGAGGGATGAATAGAGGGAGGGAGGGATGGCAGGAGAGAGAGGGAGGGGGACAACAGAAGCGGGGAGAGGGTAGGGAGAGAGAGAGCTAAATGGTCGAGAGACATAACGATGAAACAGAGCTGGGTCGATGGAGTGATAGATGATAGATTTGTGATAGAGGGGAAAAAAAGTGAAATGGAAGAAGAGAGGGAGAGAGATGGAGAGAAAGCTTTCTGTCAGGTGAAAGAGGGAAAGAAAAATGGGTAATTCAGGAGGGGGAAGGTGTCAGAAGATGGATGGATGACCAGACAGATAGCTATGTTGTCAGGAAGGGTAGATGTGGGAAGTGGAGGGTAAAGAACGAAGGAACACTGAGGGTGAAAAAAAAAACATGGCGCAGACAGATAGCAAAATGCAAGTGAAGAAAAACATTGATGTGACGTTTTGAAATGAGTGAAACTCTGCACTGGTAGCAGAGAGTTCGGAGGCCTTTTGATGCACAAAAAGGGCGAGAGAGAGAGAGAGAAAGGCAGGTGAAAGATTGATGAAAGAGTGGATTGATAGATGTGTAGACAGCTGTGGATTGTCAGAGTTAAGCCATTCCCATTCAGATAGGCTCTTCAAAAGGAATAAAAGAAGACTGATGGAATTCACCTGCAGCAAAGAAAATAGGATGTGTACTGTAACGATGCGGAAAGAGAGAGAGAGAGAGAGAGAGAGAGATTGATGCGTGAGTGAATAGATAAGTCCAAGGATGCTGCTCCTTTTCCAACTGATATGTCACACTGGCTTAAGATTGCTAGCTTTATATTTCCCCTCAGAATAGTCAAAAGCAGATTTGAAAGGCTGTGGCTTCCATCAAAATTTCAATTCACTCGCTGTTGTAAATAATGAACAGCGATAATGCATCTTTACAGGAAGGGGGCGATAGGATGGCGGTTTAATAGCATACTAAATGCATGGATTGAAATTTTATTTACTTCCTGTTCTGAGTGAAATGGACTTGGGATAGACACCAACCTTGTTACCATTACGCAGAAGAGAGTGATCTGAAGAGCTCCATGGTGTCTGCTCTGTGCTCCCAGAGGGGACTAATGGTAAAGCCGAGTGTGTTTAACCACGTTATAATCACGCTCTCGCAGTGGAGGATCAATCACCCCATCCCAGCCCAGGCGCCAGGCCCTGCATGTCCACACCCCCCCCAACAGATCCACCTCAGCCCAGTTTAGCCCAGCTCCATGCCGTTTCCCAGCCCAAGCCCCACGCCCATTCCCTAGACCTGTCCCCAGCCCCATCTCCTACCCGTCCTCGGTGAAAGCAGCCCAGCCCTAGCCCCACCTCCCCCAGCCAGCGGTGTTGAACAGGTAGTGGTAGTAAAGAGCAGACAGGCTGAGGTGGGGGTGGCTAGAGGAGAGGCAGATAAATGACTCCTCCATGGTAATGTCTGGCTGCTTTATGGGGCGTCCTGGCTGTGAGTGATAGCCTTGCTCTCGTTATCTGTCGATTGGGGTAATTGCTGTTTGTCGGAGTCTGGCTGACGGATGGTGATGCAATCTGCACAGGGTTGGAGGAGGAGGAGGGGAGAGGCATGACTCTCATCACTCTCCACAAGTGTCTCAGGAAGTACGCTGTTTGAGTGTGCATGTGCGTGTGTGTGTGTGTGTGTCTGAACGTAATTGCGATTGTGTGCCGTTGCGTCCTTGTGGGCTAAATGCGAGAGTCTTGTATGTCGTGTTCATGTTCTGGCTCATGCATCTGTGAGCGGACGTGTTGTTTGTGTTTCAATGTGTTTTTTTTGTTGTTTTTGCAACGCGAGCGTGGGTGGAAATGAAGTTCATCCGAGCTCGTGTGAAAGTCAACAGTGTTTGCATAAATGTTTAAGATGCATTAGCCATAATTCATTGGTGCCTAATGGGTTGCGATTGCTCAATCTCTGTGCTGCAGACCTCCGGTGCCGTACGAATGTGATTGTGCATATCAATTCAAGGTCCCCAGTTGTCCGCGCTGTTTCTGCTCCAGTAAAACAGGCAAAATTCTGCGGTACCCAAGTGACCGCAAATTACAGCCTTAATGAATACCCTACATTACTGGTCACACGCCAATTAATGAAGGAAAACAATGAATATGACAGATAAATTCGCCAACTGAATTCCTTGCTGAACGCTAATTTGGACGGCGCTTTGTGTTTTGAGCAGCTTCCATTTTCGACCAGCTGTCTGCGGCGCGAGCTGTCCAAGGCAGTGGAAGCCAGCCTGTTTTCTGCCTGCCTGCCTGCCTGACCGACTGGTTGGGTGACTGATTGACTGATTGACTGACCGGCTGGCTGTCTGGCTGAGTGACGGTGCATTTTGCAGAATGGAGGACAGATGATTCATTGTGGCTCTCAGGACTACTTGATAATCATTCCATCTGGGGCGTGGGACTGGCTGTCTTGTCATTGGCACATCATTCATCGTTTGCTCTCTTCATCCAGCCCTTGCCCACTCCTCCTCCTCTCCTCCCTCCTAGCTATCCCAGGAGGCCTTGGAGATGACCCCCCTCTACCTTGGGGGTGGGGGGTCGCAGTGGTGGACGGTGTGTGACATGGGAGACCCTCGCCGTTCTCCCTGTCCCCCCCAACCCCCTCTGCTGCAGCCTGCCACTGCCACTCGCCTCGTATTTGATTTAATACCAGCCTAAGTGTGAATAAATTCCTGTCACAGCCCATTAAGGAGGCCTTGGAGAGATCTGGCCTGTTATTAATTCTCCACAGCTCCCTCTCTCTCTTCTCTCTTTCTGTTACTCTCTCTCTACCGCCTCTTCTCTCTCCCTTGCCCCCTCACCCTCCTCTCCCCGGCTCACCACACACTCCCTTGCTTTTTTAATACGCCGTTAATTACAGCGTCTGTCCTCTTTATTCAAATGAGAAAGTGAGAAATTAAAAGCAGGGGGATGTTTGTAATTTCAAATAGGAGAGGCAGGCAGCGGCTGGTTTTGCTCTCCTCTCCTCTCCAGTCCTGTGCGAGCCGGCTGATGGCTTGGCGTGTATAATGAATTCCAGTGGTACTGGCGGTTAGTGTTATCTGAAGAGCAGGCGGGGAGTCTGCCGAGGCCTGATGATAAACAAACACAACCTCCAAACTGTAATGAGACCGGGAGAGAGGGATGCAGCTTGGTTGGCAGATGCTCTCTCTCCCTCTCTCTCTCTCTAGCTTTGCATCTCTGCCTCCCTCTTTCTCTCTCTCTCTGTCTCCCTCTCTCTTTTTCAGTCTTTCCATCTTTCTTTCTTTCTCTCTGTGTCCCTCCCTCTCTTCATCCACCCCCCCCAGACATCACCCCCTGTCACTCTCCATCTCCCTCTCTCTCTCACCATCTCTCCATCCCTCATCCTCTTCTCCTTCCCTCCCTCTTGTCCCTCGTCCTCTCTCTCTCTCTCTCTCTCTCTCTCTCTCTCTCTCCCCTCCCCATCTCTGTGTTCAGGCTCCAGAATTAGTAGGCTGTGCACAGCAGGTGCCCATACCTCCGTCTTATTAGCAGCCTCATATGTGGCCCATTAGAGGCTCTCTGTATGCCAGGGGCTTTTTAATTGTTGGTTGGGGGTCAGAAGGGCAGTGTAGCTGCAAAGTAGGAAACAGGGCTGTTTTTTTTTTTTGCAGGACTGTTTTCCTAGCAGTTTGTTGTGTTTAGTGTCAAGTACAACCCTGATCATTTCTGCTTTGTGTTACAGTGTTTTAGGGCTATGTAAGCAATTACAGGTGCAGAGTTGTTTTTTTACGTTGTCTGACTGCGCTGCTTAGAATTCATTGACTACTGTTTACAAGGAAGAAAGGTATAATGTAAGGTGGAGAGCCATCATTTTCTTTGCCCAGGTTGTATTGTGCATGTTATTTGCCACTTGGATGAACATGTCTGGAGTTATAACCTACGTTGAATTTATGGTACTATCAGTAGTATAGCTCATTTACTAATTTGGAGGTAAAGGCTTGTAGAATCAAAGAACAGCACACTGCAACTCAATCCCAATTTCAAATTTGGATCTTTGTCTGGTCAGTGTGTGTTGCTAGTTTCACAACCACCACAAATCTAGCAACCAATGTGCAAATAATGGCTAAGTATATAACAACCAGACTGTAAAAAGAGACAAATTTAAGCTTCAAGAGTTGTAGCTTGGGAAGAGTCAATTCAATTAACCTGTTTTTGGCTGTTAGCCAGCAAGCTAATTCAGCAGAGCAACTAATTAACACTGTTAATGCAATTACTAGCCAATACTAGCTAGTAACTGCGTAACATAACATTAGCTATTACGAAAATCAGATGTGTTAACAAGATCAGATGTAATGGTTATCTCAAGCACCAGTTCCCAGTCAAAAACAGCACAGGAATGAAACAAGTCTGCTCCATACTGTTGAGACAGTCAAGTCGTGAATTTAGAAATACAATCAGGTGTTCACAGACATTATTGCCAAGAGCTGAGGATCTCCACTATGACCACCCGAGGGCCTTACATCACCTGCAAGCCCTTTACAGTCCCGGCATCAAACTCTGTCATCACTTTCTGCTCTACTCTTTATTCACTAAAGGGAAAGCTGCTGGCTCTGGTGCTCGCAGAAAATGTCACCTTTGAACTCAGGAAACTGCCATGTGGGTGTATGTGAACAGTATATTTGTACATTAGGCTTTTGGCTGGTACAAAACACCAAGTGACACTTTGCTGCCTTGCACTCCCTTGCCGTCACTGAAATAACATCTCCAGCTACCAGATTGGAGGCTTTAAATTGGAATTCCTCTTTTCATCTTTCCACAAATCTGCCTGCCTGTCTCTCTGTTTCTTCTTCTCTCCCACCGTTGCCTTGACTCTTAAAGCGAAAGAGGCTAATTAGAACCAATATTACTTCTCTGGAGAGGTGCCAAAGGGGAGCTGATGCTCACTCTATGTGAGTGATTGTAGCAATTTAACACATCACTGAGCCACGAGACGCTTTTGACGTCTGAAGAACTGTTGTTGGCACCTGAAGAACCCTACATTTAAATCAAAGGTTTTCCAGCCTCGTAGGGACCCTCCACTGCCCACTGAAAACCCTTGAAGCACCGTGTTTATTTAGAGTGTGGGAGAGGAGGTGTGCTGCCTGCCCCCAAGATGCTGTAAGCTCCTGACAGACATCTGAGAGAGATGAAAGCGAGAGGTCCTGTCGGCTCTGAGGTAGAGACATGGGGGGTATTACCGTGCAAATACTGTGCACGTACACGCAAGCACATACCCACACACATACAAGCACACACACACATCTCCGTCTCTCACCAACACACATCATCCACCCTAGTCTACAAAAACAGCACCGCTAGCTAGCCTTCAAGCAGCAGCATCACTCACTTCAGTTACTTGCAAACTGAGCTTTCCTCTACAGTACCTGCCGTAAGCTAGCTCGTTAGCAGCACAAATAGCGATGACCTCTAATTAAACCGAGTGAGTGGGAAGCCTCAACCGCTTGACACTTTGTTTAACAGTGACCCATGTTGGGAGTTGAGCCCGTAACTCGGGGCTTTGTCTGCCTATCGGTGTTTCTCAAAGCAACACCGCTCCTTCTAGGGATCATACGTGTGCAGTTAATCCATCCTGAAACCGAGAAGCAGCTTGTACTTGTACTTCCATTCTGCCTATCAATTCCCAAGCTTCCCCCAATGAGCAGACCTCTCTACAAAGTGCTGCTTTGAAGATGTGCTGAACTTTTTAACCTAATGGATTAGGTATATACTTCAAAATACTATTTTGAAGGTAGGTATGCGCCTCACCAACAAAAATGTTTACTAGCAAATGCGCCAAAGCTTATTGTACCTGCTCAGGTCTGTAAAAGTGGTAATTTTCCGAAGATTTTCTGAAGATGTTTTTCATGTTTTAACATGTAAACATAGTTGCTTTCTTTTTCCCCAGACGTAAGATGTTACCAACAGTTCAGTCACTTTTTCGGCTGCTTATCATTGGCTTCAAAGCAACAGCACCCCAACCTTCTTGCCCCTCATTTATTATCACTGGGAACCAAATCACAAAGGAAAGCCCAGTCGATAGGGCTACCTGGCAGAGAGTCAAGTGCTTAGGAGAGAGAGGGGGGGCGCCTAGCCTCCTGCTCAGATACTTCTAAAAGGCTAAATCGATAGCAACCATTCTGCAACAGTCGGCTGACACTGCAGGCTTTGCAACTCAGTGCTGAGGACGTATTGAAACAGCCCCATTGGTAGGTGTTTGTAGGGATGACAACATGGCTATTGTATTTCTGCCATCCCTGGAAGAGAAGGCTTTATCTGCCTTCAAAATCCTTTTAAAGGGCTTTGTTCCCCCGGGAAGGCCCATGCCAAACACTGAACACACTGGCACTTAAACTCTCCCGTTGAGAAAAAGCTGTAAAGTTTATAAAGTCAATTAAGGCTTTTTTAACTGATGTCAGGCAAATTAAGGCTGCTTGGCCAGGCTCCCTGTGGGTATACTGTCAAATGGTAAAGCAGGGCCCACTTAGCGTCACAGGGTTCCCCGGCAAGTCACAGAGCAAGGAAGTATGGCTTACTTGCCATCACTTCACTTCTGTTTTTATGTTTTCTCAAAGTGGGCAATGTGCTTTCCTTAATGACATTTCACTTTTAATTTGTAGCACACATGCCTTCATGAATGACTTCATGAATGTTTACCCATCGACACTGGCTACTCCTGGGACCTAAAGTCAGCTCAGCTTTCTTAGAAAACCTTGTCATTGTCAAAAATGTGTATTCTGTGTCTTGGATCTAACTTTCCAAGAAATAATTTTGGCAATATAAATATCGAAAAGTGATGGAAAAAACCCTGACAGCCAGTGGTGAGAATGGATCCCTGCTGCTGCTGAAATTGCAGATGTGTGTGCTGAAATTTTTAAATGTTCTACTAAAATGGATTGTCGCTTAAAGCGGTTTTTCCATAGTGCACAAGAGGAAACAAAACAAGTCAGGGAGACACATGAGAAGGGCTCTGGCAGGATGTTATCCTCATGTAGGCCAGGAGGAGTTTGTGCAGGTACGCTTCCAGAAGGGAGGTTAGTTTATTATGTATGAGCTCTCTCTGTTCTTACTGTAGACACATTCCTTCCTACCAAAAAGGATGCTCCCCCCCCGAGTTTGGTTTGTCCTAATTCTTCTTCCTAATAGGGAGTTATACCTCCTTGAAGACATTTGTCATTTTTTGCACAATTTGGAGGATTGTTGGTTTCTGGAAAAGCACCTTTGCACATTTGTCACACTTATTATAAACCATAGAAATTCATTGAATGTTACTTGCATATCTGCCAGGACACTATGCCATGATTTTGTACCATCAGCCTTTGCAAGCTCCTAATGTTTGTAGTCTGGTCTTATGCAGCTCAGTGGCTATATATATTCTGTGTACAGCATGGCAAGGGTTTGATTCCTATTGGGGCGACCCCGTGGTAAAAAATGTATGTACTTAAGGTAATATAACAGCGCGGCGTATTGAGTCTGTGTATGCTGATGTTTGTGTGTTTGGATGATGGACAAGACCCGTCAACCTGACAACCCAGCTCTCAGCGGCCATGATGGACAGAGGAGCTTGGTGGCAGGGAGGAGAGAGGGCTTGAAGCTACCTCATCCCTGAATCACCCAATGACAGCGTGGCAGTGATGGATGATAGAGGAGATGCTGTCACGGAGTTACGAAGAGCCTCCCCTCCTCTCCTCTCCTCTCCTCTCCTCTCTCCTCTGCTCTCTCCCACCTCCCTAATCCCTTCTCCTCACTCACAGACACTTACACTTGTAATTCCCGGCCAGATCCGTCGGAGTGAAAGCTGCGATTTGAGTCGCCAGCGACAGGGCGGATTAGCGGAGAGGAATCCTGAGTGAAGGCACGTTCACGGTCTCACTCGCTGTATTCCGCCTCTCTCTCTCCCTGCCTGTGTGTGTGTGTGTGTGTGTGTGTGTGTTTTAATCTAAGTCATTTCTTCCCAGCTATTATCTCAAAGCCGCTCATCAAAAAGGAGCGCCAGGGTTCTTAACGTGCTCAGAGAGCGTGGTGGTCATGTTTGTAATTGTTGATGAAACGGGTTAAATGGCTAAAAAGCGGATGAATGTCTCATCTTATTCATATAATAATATAATTACGAGATTAGCTTGATTTTTATATAATGTCTAATGGATCAAAAAAACTCCCCAATCGGCTTTAATGTGGAGATAATGCAACGGAATTAATTAATATAGAGATGCCAATTATCAAGCTTGATAAGCTCGGAGGCGCCCTGTTGTTCGATGGCCTACATTTGGAACTTCCCAAGTGTTCGGAGATTACTGAGTTGTTGCATCCGACGTGCCGCTGAAAGACTGGCGAGCTGTGGCACATTGAAGACGCGAGAATCTATTCACTTTTAATTGACTGCAGTCTCCAAACGACCGAGGATATGAATGTATGAATATATTTGTGACTAATGGATTTCAGGTCAGGCGAAAGTCTTCCGTTGGCTTGAGCCATGATCTGTCTTGTCGCTCTGCGCCGAGATAGTTAGAGCTGCTCTTTCGGCGAAATGTGACTGAACCAGAATTTTAATACGCAGAGTTTCAGTGGGAAAAAAAAAGTCTGCTTGATTCTTTTTCTTCTTATTTTACTTTTATTTTTCACCTCCGTCTTTCACCCTCCTATTGAGGACAGCTTCTTTGATCTAATTTGGATAAGTTGGAGAGAAAGGGAGCATGATGAAGGGAATCTGAGAAAGGCAGACAGACAGAGAGACAGAGAGAGAGAGAGAGGAGCTACAACCCTCCATCCATTCGCACTCGGTGTGTCGTTAACACAAAGCGTCATCGATCCCGGTAGCCAAGAACTCTCCTCCAGTTGTATGAACGTCTTTGGCTAATGACAGAGCCGCTGTCTTCCACATCTCGTCATCTCTGAGATGTGCATACCCCCTCTCAGTCTAATCTTCAGTTGTTTTTTATGACTTTGAAGTTAAGAATGAACAAGATGATGGATGCTATCGGGGCTGTTAATGAATAATATCTGGAATCTATCTATTCATCCTTGGTGACTCAGAAGATGTGGAGGATATTTGATAGAGGATGAGCTGAAGAGGGGAGTGTAGGTGCACAATGCTATTCTACCAGTCTCTTTTCAGCATTACAAGGGTAATAAAGGTAATTCTACCACGTTGCAGGTTGACAGCAGTCAAATATGTACATGACTAACATGACAGGCTAACAGAAACACAAAACAGATGTTTAGATTTGGTTTACTGACAGTGTGAATGTTTCTGCTTGTTGTTCAGCCTCTCAGTATCAGTACAGTCTCTTCAGTAATATATGACAAAGAGACTACACACTAGAGAAGAGGGGGATACACTGATATAAGGGTTTTGTTTTTGTGTGTGTGTGTGTCCCACAGTAGGGAACAGCCCTCACCCTGGCCTGTCCTCTGGCCAGATGTGCCGTAAAAGCACTTGAGAGCTTCCTGTGGTTGGACATCACTTATCACCTTTACTCTACATGCCCTGCCCTTCCAGCTCTCAGTCCACACTCTCAGGCGCACTCAGAAAGGAAAAACTCTCACATCCACACACACACACACACACACACACACACACCCTCCATCATCTCTATATGCGCCAAGTTCCATCTCCATTCCATCTCAGGTCACTGTGCTTTTCCACATCCCCCCCCCCTACGATCCGCCGGTGTCTGCCAGCATTTCCAGGTTATGTGCGGCAGGTAGGCAGCCTGCCAGTCTGCAGGAGGCCTTCTGAGACGGGAGCTCAGACAGCGCTTCCTTGTTTACTTTCATGAGTTGTTGACTGGCCACCCTGATGCGGCCCGACTCAGTATCAGAGCGTGTCAGAGGAACCCGCGGACGGAAAAGGCATCAAAACATTATTGTGGGGCCTGGCGTTGAGTGGCAGGCCAGGAAATGAGGGAGCGCATCCTCGGCATTCCTGAAAAGACGAGGCCCCGAGAGTCTCGCAGAGCTTTCACATTCTGACAGGAAGGTGATAGTTCATAGCTCCCTGTGCAAAATGCCTTCCACTGTCTTCTCTCGCCTCTGCTTCGTTCTTCGTAGCGTTATATTACGTTATAGGTGTAAAGGATTAGAGTTACGCTAATCACGAGGCTATGAATGGATTTCTATTTCCTGGAGGTTGCACGATCGTCCATGTGATGTTAGCAGTCTTGGTGTATGAAGGTATGCCAGCGAGCCTTTCATAACCAACGTGCTGCGATGGCTTAGCTGCTCCACGGTCTTATTTTCACCGCTAGAAAAATGTGGAATTTCACATCTGGCTTCAAAGGGGACACTCGGCGAGGACTAGAGTTTTGTGGAAATCTGGTTTCAAAAGCAACAGATCTGTCTTTGAAGCCAAATACTTCCGGTTTACACTCCAAAAAAAAAACTAGATGAAAAATAGCTCCTTGGCTGTGGCTCGTTTTGATGCCACATATAAAAATAAGAGAGTCTTCACTTATTTAAAAGGGCCAATGTGTTATTCTCCATTTCACGTGGTAAAATGTCTTCGACTGAAATTACAAAGGCTCGGGGTATCATCTCATTAATACAGAATAAATGACCGAGTTATTTCAAGACTCGCTCGTCAGAGTAATGAGGCATATCCCATATAACACACACACACACACACTCAAAGTGAAAGTCGAAGAGCGATAGAGAGGGACAAAAAGAGAGACGGAGTGAAAGAGAGGAGAAAGATGGAGAATAAGGGAGAATGAGAGGTGGTGAGTGGCCCCCAGAGAGAGACACACTGGAAGACTTCCAAACGTTCCACTCTGGAATATCTTCAAGGACAATCAGCTAAACAGTTCATATTAAAAGAGCTGTGTGAAATCAATTGCTCAAGGTGTTATCTGCGCTGCAAAAATGGCTAGTAATTAGTCACGGCTAAAGGAGTGTTAGCGGGAGAGTGAGATGGATTCAATCTTAATAGATTTCACTGCACTGCAGATACAGTAGCTCCTGAGTGAACTCTCTCTCTCTCTCTCTCTCTCTCTCTCTCTCTCTCTCTCTCTCTCTCTCTCGCTGGCTATCTTTCAGAGGCAGCGCAGCAGAGCAGGTAGCTGTGATGCTGTAGGTGTTTGGCCTGACTTATTGTTCAAAGACAGCAAGCATTTGGCAGCCGTACGATTTTCTTTCTAGCTCTCCGGCGGCTCGGGGAAGCGTTATTTGTTCATGTAGAAACCTTGGGCAAAGAGGTACTTCAGTCCATGGCAGCTGTTGACTTAAAAGATCTGGGTAGCATATTCAGAGGTGATCGGTAGACAAACGTCTGGGTGGTTGACAATGAGACTGGGTTGTTTGCTCCTCTCTACGATGTACCTGCACACCCCCGAGGCAGGCCAGATGTGTTGGTTTAGCGATTAGACAGACACTGGGGGTTGATAAAGGCAACTGCAGTGTAGAGGGAAAAAAGATCCCTGTGGGAGAACCAGGTCTTTGACAAGAAGAGACACTTGAAGTATAAGGCAGCTTTCAAAGGTTTCTGACCCCCCCCCCCCATCCCACACAAACTCTGTATATCCTCAAGTGTTGCTGCAATGCCAAATGTTTAACTTTGCTTCCGATACCTGCCCAAGTAGTTTTTTGATTCTAAAACAATAATAAGCACAAAAAAGCCCTGAAACAATAACATACCTACAAATTATTCTGACTTTGGTGTAGATTGGTTTCTATTGACGGTAATTTTGAAGAAAGGAAACTGAACCTCCAAATGTGTTTCCCACAGGAAATATCTTCCCCGTCTGTTTTCTCATGGCAGCAGCAAAACAGCCATTCATTAGAAAGGATCATATGATTATCGCACTTCTTGTAAAAACACATGGCGAATTCATTCTGTAGTTTAAAAAAAATAAATATATATATATATTTTCCAAGGATTTACAAGTGTGAATTGTATGCATGCTGTTGAATCATAGTATAGTATATTACCATTGCTCAAATCTGGCACCGTGGCACTTTTTCAGTACCGCTTCAACAACCTTAACATCCTCTATGAACTGATGACGTTGCACTGAAAATGCGATTGTTTGATATTCAGTAGTGAAACATTTTGTCGGGGATTTGATGCCCTGTGGCCGCGGCTCTCCACAGTCTTACTTTTTTGTACACGCATTAAAATATCATCGGCTCAGGCTGCTGATGTGCTCGGGTGGCCGGCCCACTCCGACATCGATGCTGGTTGTTTGTTCACATCTGGTCACGGATGAACTTTTTGCTTTTGTTGTTATTGTCGTTGCAGAAACTGAAGCAGAAGAACCAGCAGCTGAAGCAGATCATGGACCAGCTCCGCAACCTTATCTGGGAGATCAACTCTATGCTGGCTGTCAGGAGCTGAACCACACACACACACACACACACACACACACACACACACACACACACACACACGCGGTCATTAAATGGACATGTGACAGGGTTTCGTAGACTGGCTGAGGCTGCACTTTAACAGAAGAAACGTGGGGCTTTGGCAATACAAACCACCTCCCTGAAGATGAAGTGGAACGATAGAAGAAGGAGAGGGAGACAAATGGAGAGACAAAAGGCCTTGACAACGGCGAGGGGAGAGGGGAGACGTCCTGCGGGAGACCGGGGAGGGTTTGCTGATGATAAAACTGGGCAACGGCAGAAAATATCCCGTCTAGCTCGATGTTATACATTTCAGACGAACTGCTATATTATGTTGTATGTATTTGTAGGTACTAGCTCAACATAGATTTTATGCCCGTAGAGACACATTGATATATTCTATTTAATCCTTATAATCTATAAAATATTTGTTACATGCCTGTTTCGTATTATTAGAGTCGACTGAGGTCAAACATTTCAAAGCAAGATGTTTTTATATGGCCGCTAAAAACTTTAATAAGAAAGATATACTGTACGCTGTGGTAAAACGATGAGTCTTTTTTATTACATTGTATTTCTTCTGCTTTTTATTCTTGGTTCTTTTGATGTAAAGCCGTCAATATTCTTCTCCCACTGGACTTGAAGTGTCATCACGATGCCTTGTTAACTGTGGGAATTCTGCTGAAGTATAAATCTTGCTGTGATGTTTTGGGGTCAAACGCTGTTTCGTGCTGTATTTTTCCATACATGTATATATGTTGTGCGTCTGTTTATCGGAGGACAGCCAGATCAAGTGGTGGGGTGGGAGTCTGTCTTCGGTACATGTGGGGCGTTTTGTATTTCCCCAGACTTTAAAAAACTCATTTATAGATAAGAGAAAAGAGCGAGACAAAGAAAGGAAGAATTCACAAAGGACCTATACACGACAAAACACACAGACGTGAGCTAAAAGCTTTAGTACATGTACACACACATGCATACAAGCACGAGCGTATCACTGTCAGATGTGGGTGCGTTTAATAATTCAGAGCGTAGCCGGGGTCATATCCAAGATGCGTTATGAGGCTATTGTCCTCAGGGAGACGCAGAAGGACAGATGCAGCATTGGAGCAGCGAAGAAGCTTTCAGCGGAGTAAAAAAAAAGAAAAATCAATGTCTTCAGTAGTGACTAATAAACCCCTGCTCACTGGTCTAATACAAGGGGGTTATTATGTCTCCGAGGGCAACAGCGTTGAGGGACTATTATTACTGTACAAATGGAGTGAGTTCTCATTCAGGGTGGCGGCTGAATTTGTCCATGTACACGCTGGAAAATAAAGCGAGTGAAAACGCTCAGGTCTACAATCTCGTGTTTACACTGTTGGCATTTTATGAATACCACCAATCATATCAGGATACCCTCTCACTCACATGCATACAGTCTCCTTGTCCTACTATAAGCCTGTCACTTGAAGGAAAAATCCACACTTCAATACTCTTGCACTGTTATCAATGTGTGATGTTCAATGCATTCCAGGAGTCATTTTGTGATGAAGTGTTGTCGTTTTTTGGTGTAACCACTTTCCTACAATGAGCATGAACTTGTAGCATTCAGCTGTGGGTTATACGTGTAGGTAGACAGAGCGATAGTTTTCCAATTCAATTACATTCTGGTCTATTGAGAAGTTGGTGTGTCTGCCTCTTCTATGATGGATTTCTCCCTGTATGTTGTTGGTGCATGGTGGGTCTAGCAAGAAGCCCTTACTGTTTTAGTCTAAGGGGCTGACATCAAAACCTCACATTTTTTACCGTTGATGATTTAGACAGCTGAACATTGTAGCTGCGCTGGAAATATCTCACCGCAACGTCACGTTGTCTCCATTTGGCCACAGGAATCTTTTTCTTATCCACAGGAATAAAAAAAATACCCAGAAATGCAAGGTACATCACTAATAGTGTTTTTTTGTTTTGATTTTTCCTTTAAAGAGGCCATACACACACAAAAACACACACGACATCCATGCAACACGGGCTATGAACAGAGGACAGGCAGCGATGCAGTTATCATCAAATATGAGTTTATTCTTCTTTTTTTTTTTTTATAAATCATTCTTACAAAATTGGCATTTTTCTATTTCATTCATGACCTCTATAAAAGTCTTCTGTTAATTACAAGGTAGGAGGGAGGAGAAGGCATCAGGACAGCTGGGCTTGACTGAGCAAACTAAAAAAGTCCTTACTGATCAACAGAGAAGCCTGCCGATTGGTTATGTGATAAATAATCCCCAACAGGAAGTGGTCATGCATCGTCTTTAACAACAGCGTCCAAACACGGCGACAGGGTGTTTTGTTTTTTACGTCAGAACGGAAGCTGTGACTCATCCAGTGTATGATGGTGGGGCTGGTGAGACCCCCCCGGTGCTATGGCTGCCAAGTCTTTTGGTTTACGAGTCTATGACAGGACTCGCGTGTCAGGAACTCAAATGTTGATAAAAGGCACAAATCAAGGACAGACTAGTATCCAGCACGCTCGCCGACCACCGGTATAAACACCCGACTGCCTGGCACGTCACGGGTAAACCTGTCTTCTTCCATCTGTGTTGAGCGTAGGAGGCGCACACAATGATACGTTGCATACATTTTTTTCTCGATCAAATGTCCAACATTTGATTTTAGAGGCGAAGAAAACCTTGGTGTTTTAGATGATGCAGACCCCCCCCCCCCCCCACCCCACCCCTCCCCGATCATACCCATCACATTCTGGGCGAGTTTTGGAGCTCGATTCTGCACGTGTTCCCGATGCTGCAGAAGTTATGTGACCTGAAACCAAGCTGTGAAAGAGATAACTTAAACACAACTGTGCCACAGTCTTAGAGCTATTACTGTATGCATGGGGGAAGATATTATGGCAGAATCGGAGAGTGTTTCCATCTGGTTCAGGGGACCCAGCTGCTTATTATTTTTCATGTTTCACTTGGCATAGTCTTCATCGGAGCTTTGCAATTTGACTCCCGTAGAGAGCCAAGATGGTGAGGCCCGATTCAATTCCAGGTCATTGGTCTATGTCGTCTATTCTTTGTAGCGAATCAAGATATAAACTCTGGAAATGTTATGTCTCTCTTGGGGAGTTCCACATGAGAAGGATGTGAGAGCATGATGGATGTTTTCATGGAAAAAAAAAAAAAAAAAAATCCAATGCAGACTGAAAAATAATACGAGCAGCGTATTGGCATCTGTGTGGATTAATGTGCACAGCTTGTAGAAAGTGAATACATGCCATAAACTCCCCTGGGTGATGCAGGATCATTCCTATGTTTTTGCCACGTCATCTCAAATTGTACATAGTCTGGTTTTGTCAAAAAATAAATAAATGTTTATGTACAGTGCTGAGAATCGCAGGATTTTGAAATGTCTGGGGTTTTTGTGAAATAGTTGCGACGCTGGGGGGGAGGCGGGTGGCGACTCTCTTGAGATGATCAACGGCAATTCAAACAATCAGGAATATAAAAGGCTTGATATGAATTCAAACAATATGCTTCTCTGAACATTAAATGGGGACCAGATGTGGACTAACTGAGGTTTCTCTTCCCGAAATCATTTAGATGAACGCTTTCTTGCTGAGATACAAGGCTCAGAGCGACTCCGCTTCAAAACAACAGCATACGTCTCTCCTGGCAACACATCACACTCCGACCTCAGAGTCCCACCAGCAGGGCACATTACCGGAAAGTAAATACAAACATTCAAAACATGTAGTGAGGGAAAAAAAAAAAAAAAAACCCAGATAGGCCTGTCAGGTTTTTGTATGTTATTGCAGTTACTTAAACTGAAAGTAACAGCGCTGTAGTAGTAAGTGTTTGGATATGACACTCATACCCCCGACTCTGACACTGTTTTACCCTTGATACAACAAAATGAAAAGAAATCAACAAACGTAAAAAACAGACAATGAGTGAGATGCAAAGGACCACATGGATACTGACGACGGTGATGACAGCTACTGGTTAGCGCGATGGATTGAACATCTCTGGCTGAGACATCACGCTCGGTTCCTTCCTGACAGAAAGGCCACTAAAAGCACACTGCTTTTCATTCAAGTGTCTGTGGACTAAAAGTCTTGAGAGCGCCGGCTGTGCTCTTAGCTGCATGCGGCATGCAGGCTTAAAAACAGTGTCTAACAGCTCAGCAATAAGCCTGCCATTTTCTCAGAGAGCCGATCTCTTCAAATAGATCAATTGGAGGACGAGACAGCTAGTTATTTTGCTGTTTTGATCTGTTTTTCCAATACCGCAAAAGGTAATTTAAGGTGTGAAATGTCAGGCTATTTGTAGTTGTGTACTGCGACAGCAATGTGAATAAGACTATGAGGGGGGGGGGGGGGGATGCAGAAGGGCCTAAGTAACGGATGAGGATGGAGGATGTGAGTAGATTGAACAGGGTTGGGTAAGGGGGCGGGGGTGGTGTTGAGGTGGCGCGGGGACAGCTATCATCCCAAGGTTAGCATTAGCTAGCAGGTCACGGTTTTGGGTCACTGCTTTCACAACACAACGGCCCCCGTAACGTTGGGAGTGTTTCATCAACAATTTGTCCGCCGGGAATAAAACAGCACTCCAAATGAAATAGGTTTACCTAATTGAACCCCAAATGTATCTCCCCCTGACAGACAGAGGAGAGAACCTTTTGTCAATTTAATGGCGCCGAGGCCTTGTGATATGTCACGGAAAAACATTATGGCGGAGGGGAGGGAATAATTCAACGGGACATTTCTTTTTCCGGGAGAGCACCTAGGCATCCCAAACTGACACGGGCGAACGTAAATGTGCAATAAGCAATTTTAAAAGGCAGACCCCGATGTCAACGTTGTAGAATATGGCACTGATGCGTTCGGCACTAAAAAATCTCTCTACAAGCACTTCCTGTGAAATGACGCTGGTCACCAAAGACCTGTTATGGTCTAAATCTTATTCCATTTTATTCCTGCTAGGGTAGTGCTCCCGGGGCCGTGCGGGGGGGGGGGGGATAAATGGGCGAAACGAGTTTGGGTTAGAATGCAACGTTCTGCTCCATTTCATCCAGAAATGTTCATTTCACTCATTCCGACGGAGGGGAAATGTACTACGTTTGAGCTTATGGTTGGATGAGCCAACTTTTTCAAGGCTCAACACACACACACACACACACACACACACACACACCAAGCACGCACGCACACAGTGAAAGTACAAAGTTTGAAGGGGAAAATAAAAGATGATCAAAGTAGAAAAAAAAGACGGGAAAGTAGGACTGCTGTGGAGGGCATGGGAGGAAAATGGGATGTGCAATGAGATATGTTTTTCTAACTTATCTTGGCGATAACAGGGGAACCAGATAGACCATTGTAAGAGCCCGCTATCAGCACGGCGAGGAACGAGCCCCAGACAGACGGGATGTTTTGAAACTGCCTCGAGGATGATGTGCGTGTGATGGCTGAGAATATCAGGAAACGGCGGGTTGCCTCGCTGTGCAAATCTTTCCCAGGGGATTGTAATCATGAGGTGGGCAACGCGGTTTACCTTTCTCTGCTTTACACCATATTCAAAAATGTTCCGATGCCAAATCAAACCAACTCAAGAACAGGGGTTTCCCAGGGTATAAAGCAGGGGGCTGGTAGTGAGTCCAGTAACGAGTCCTGATGCAGCGAGGGGAGGTGGGCTAGGGTGGGTTACAGGGGTTTTGGGGTGTGTGTGTGTGTGTGTGTGTGTGTGTGTGTGTGCAGCGGGCGTGGATGGGGGGGAGTCGGGCCAGTAGGAATGGGGTCTGCAGTGGGGCCGGGGTTGCCAGGTTTGCGATCACGGGTACCTTCCCTCTTCTACCGTCCTGCACATGTGCCGAGAGAGCAGGAAAGTCAATGTCGTCCTTGTTCGTTTTTTGTGGTATTCATACAAAAAAATATTCTATCCAAGAGTTCTTGTCGTCAGTAGTGTGTGCTGCGTGTTTGCACATTGCAGACATACAGTATTGTTTTGCGGTTTGGCTTGTCCATCAGTTTGTGTACTCCTCTTTGTCTGTGTGTGTTTGTATTGTATGTTTGTAATTTTCATCCAGACGCCATCTGCTTGTTTCCATGTCATCCCTCCCCACGTCAAGTCCTGGCAGCAGCGGCGCTGTTGTCATTGGCAATGTGCTGAGTGGAAGACAGAGCTGTAGCGCCCCCTATCCATCCTGCTGTGGTTCTACTACTCCTTCTACTCTCCACAGAGTCTCTCTCTCTCTCGCCTCCCCCTGCGCAGGGTCTCCCCCCAGGGGGCGCCGGTCCTGTCAGAGCCTCTCGATGTCCCTGTATTTCTTGCGGAGGATGGAGACCTGGTCCTTGAACAGGACCGGGTCCAGCCTCATCTGGGAGTGGACCAGTGGCATGGCGCCAAACCAGCTGGCGAACTTGTTCATACAGGTCTGCCGCTGGGCAAAGTGGTCCGGGTCCGCCCAGCGAGAAGCCCTCGACGACTGAAGAGGAGGGAACAGAAAAGGACAACCTTAGAGTCACGTTATGACGATGGATCATTGGTGGAATAAAGACGCTGTGATGACATGCATCCATAGCATGACGAACACCGACATCAATTATTACCATCTCTATAAATAATTGGTTTAATCACATAGTCCAACTGCCGACACGGTGACAAGATAAATCCATTAAAGGATGACTCATGTCATGTCTCTCCATAAATCATTGACTTGATCGCCGCCTATATTTGATCGAGCCCAACTAGACACTGTGACAATAGGCATCAGATGGAGAAGCGCTTCACGGCTGGCATGACTAGTCTCTCTGCTTACGTCTCTCCATTGTAAGCGATTGTTCCTGTTTACCCACCAGTTGTACCAAACCATTTTCAGAGAATGATTCATACTGCATCCGAACAATGAGAGTTTACCGTATCTTCAACCTTAAAACTACTCTGGAAAAATACAAACTAGCTCATTTTATTTGTCTGGTGCTCAAAGACGCTCGTATCCTACCTGTCCCATCATGGTCTCCTTGTACTGTTTCTTCTGGGTGACCTTGATGGGCGGCAGCTTGGTGACGGCAGAGACCAGGAAGTTCATCAGGATGTCCTCACAGTTGGCCAGCTGGTCCACCATGCTCTTCAGACTACTGGGCAAGAAGTTGGTGTACAGGTAGTGGTAATACCTGGAGGGAGGTAGGGTGAGATGGGTAACGGTCAGACACCTGAGGCTGGGACAAGTGGCTAGAGAGGTCACAGGTTCAATCCTCATGAGTACCAACGTGTCCATAACAGTGTCATCTATATGTGAAAGCTCCTACTACCCTTTAAAGATGGCCGCTCAGTTTAAAGGTAATAACTTTGAGACAACTTTAAGTTCATGGTTGAAGCCCTTGGAAAGAACTACGGATTCATTCCCATTTCATCGAGCGATTGACTGATTACTCAAGTTCCTGGATGGATTGAACGTCTGACTTATTGAAAGTGATTGAGCGTCTGGCTGAAGTGATTGGCTGACTTTAGCTTAATGGACTGCTCCCATCACAGCTGACTGAAGCCATATTAAAGCTGACAGGGCCTTGGTAGGACTAAACGAAGGAACTATGAAACACCATGTAGCGGACAAATTGACATTTTTGGATAAAATATTCCCAATGTCAAAAACAGTGGTTTCCTGGGGCTGCGTTGCCATGAACATCGCTCTTACTTTCATGATCTACAGATCACTGCATCAAAGTGTTGTATCAAAGGACAGACAAGTGAACACAGGAGGACAGACTGGAACAGAGCTCAGAGAACAGAGGGGGAACAGGAGGAAGAAACAGCACAAAAAAGGGCTATGACATGCAAATGACATAGCTGTCCAAATGACACAGCTGTAACTACTTTAAGGGTGTTTTAAAGGTCAAAGGTCATGGCTCGGGTTTAGATCCCAACTTAAATTGACTTTCCTCATTTTCACGAGTCACACAGTTACTGCAGATGAGATGAGATGAGATGACAGGAGATGAGATGAGATGAGATGAGAGGAAAAGAGAGGAGAAGAGAGGAGATGAGATGACAGGAGATGAGGTGACAGGAGAGGAGAGGAGAGGAGATGAGATGAGAGGAGATGAGATGAGATGACAGGAGATGACAGGAGATGACAGGAGATGAGGTGACAGGAGAGGAGAGGAGAGGAGATGAGAGGAGATGAGATGAGAGGAGATGAGATGACAGGAGATGACAGGAGATGAGATGAGAGGAGATGAGATGACAGGAGATGAGATGAGAGGAGATGAGATGACAGGAGATGAGATGAGAGGAGATGAGATGACAGGAGATGACAGGAGATGAGATGAGAGGAGAGGAGAGGAGAGGAGAGGAGAGGAGAGGAGAGGAGAGGAGAGGAGAGGAGAGGAGAGGAGAGGAGAGGAGAGGAGATGACAGGAGATGACAGGAGATGAGAGGAGATGACAGGAGATGAGAGGAGAGGAGAGGAGAGGAGAGGAGAGGAGTCAGTCGGTACTGTACCTGTGGTATATGGCGGCCCCGGTCAGCACCATGGAATAGTCGTTGGTCCATTTGGACGTGTAGCCCCAGCGCTCCTTGTTGCTGTCCCAGAAGTGGCTGCGGGCCGGGTAGCCGACTATACGCTCCGGAAAACTCTGCCACACGGTGAAGGCAAAGTCCACCTAGACAGAGAGAGAGATGTAGGGGAGAGTCAGAGAGGTGTAGAGGGTGCACACCTCCATAAAAACACATCTTCAGTTTCCATGTTATGATGTAGAATATGATATTAATAACATATAATGCAACAGATAATACATTAAAACGTATTATATGTATGTTTGCTTACATCTAAACAAAAAGTTTAATTAAGAAAATGACTTATTCACTATTTGAAAGATGTGACACCCACTGACAAAGTTATTCCTGGCATAAAAGTAAAAGCTGAGTATAATTGTTATTAGCCACGTTTTAATCATGTAATTCCTTGTATTTTTAAAATATTTAATGAAATAAAATGGAAATGGAAAGTGAAAATGGAAATACAGCATTTTAGAATGAAACTCATGCATATAATGTAAGAAGCACAGTGACACAGAGCGAGATCACAAGGAGGAATCACAAAGGAACCACAGACTCAAAAACACTTTTCAGAGAACAAACAAAAGAGACAAAATATCATGAAACACACAGCGTCTTTCTTAAGCTGCCGCATGCAGCCGACTTCTGAGGCGCCGATCAAAGAATTCAATCAAATAATTAGAAAAAAACATCAAAAAGGCCTCAGCAGCAACAACCAGAGCCCGCTCTGCTTTACATGATACCACACTATGCTACATAGAGAGCGTTTTATAGAAGGGATGTTAAAGTCGAAATCCACCCTAAAACAGAATTCATGTCATTTCTTTGATCTTGGATAGTTTAGCCAGGGGTTTGTGCATATGAACAAGTCTCTCCCAAAGATAGGAATAGAAGAAGAGCTCAGACACTTATTTGCGATGACTGATAATAACGACTAGTAGGTCATTTTCTGACAAAATGAGTTCACACTCTGAAGTTTGTTTTTTTTGGCTCTTAATAGTTGAGAATGGAAAGCAAAGCCAGGACACTGAGTTTATAGTACGCGTCTTAGCCAACTAAGCCGCATGCTCTTATTCATTGTTATTTGCACCTCTACTAAAAAAAATATAATTTGGTGAAAGCTGAAGCAAATATTGCTAACCCTTTACTTAACAATGGCTTTGTTCCAAGGTGTTAACCAATGGGAAAGCACTGCAAGGACACAATAACACTGTGCCAGCACTTAATGAAATTTGATAAAATTGTAATATGGTTTTGGGCAGGAGGCAATGTGTTGTTAAAATAGTTTTCCATAGGTTAATGCACAGGTTTTACACTGGAACAGGGCCAGCATAAAGTCTTATCCAAATATTCCAGAAGGCCACAAAGTCACTTTTTAAAAAAATGACCTCCAGAAATTGTTTCAAACAGTTGGAGTCTCACTTTCAGGGTTGTTTGTGTTCGAGTCCCCCGTCCAAGATCTCAAGTTCACAGGAATAACATGTGTGGATTCGGGTTTGGACTTGGCGTTCCCTTCAATGCCGGCGCTGCCTTGCCATCTTGATCCTCCACACAAACAAGCCTTTATGAGATCTAATTCTACCCAGTTCAAAGCAGCATCTGGCTTCACATGGTGTCGCAAACCAAAACGTGTCCCCGGGAAAAAACAAGCACAGTCCCTACAGCGCAGGGGAACGATAATAGTGCCGTCCTCAAAATGCAGAATTCAGGAGGCACAGCATGATGACGAGTGCCAAGTGTAGGAAGGAGATGGAAAGAAAAACGAGAGAAAGAGAGAGAGAGAGATTAAAGAGAGACAATGAGAAAAGAGAAAGCAAGAGAACCAGAAAGACAGAGGGAGGCAGAGAGGCAGAGAGATGAGAGGAAGAGGAAGGAAAGTAAGATTTAAAAGTACGCTGGGAGTGAAAGTAGTTTAGGCGATGAAAGTATGGAGCTGAAGAGAGATAAGTGCAAAACACGAGGGAGAAAGAGGGAGTGAGATAAAAAAAAAAAATGGAAGGAAAAATGCGATCAGAGGGTTGCATTTGGGACAGAGAGACAGTTTGTAACACTCTGTGGTGTCTCAGGAGGCCTGAGAGAGAGAGAGAGAGAGAGAGAGAGAGAGAGAGAGAGAGAGAGAGAGATACTGACGCAGTGCTACATGGAACTGAAAGCAGCCTGGAGTCATCAGTCCCATCAGCAGCAACATAACATGGAGAAGAGCAAGAGAAGCTATTCTATTCTATTCTATTCTATTCTATTCTATTCTATTCTATTCTATTCTATTCTATAAGCATACCTCTGTGGTGGAGAGCACCGTGTCTTCATCTAGGCTGAGGACAGCGTCGGTCACGATGGTCTCATAGGGCAGGAACCGGCTACTCATCACCTGTAGGGGGAGCCACAGAGGACACGGGGTTAGATCCTTCCCATTAGAATCAATAGAGTAAGACGCCTCTCTCCAAACAGACATTCCTGCACCATCATTTGGCCGGTACACATGAAGGAGAACATGGAGACCGGGGCGCGTGGGAAAATCTCTGATAAGGAAAGAAGAAAAACTCCTCAAGGTTGGACGACTGAAACGTTTCTCTACTAGAATTCAATTGTATAATTTTGCAAAGCAACACGGTGTGTGGGAGTTTCATCAAAAACAAGATCGCTCCCGCTGAACTTCTGACGTCTCCATGGAAATACGTCTTTGCAAAGTCAAAGAAAGCTGATGTGTTACCATGGCATCATTTGGCTGAAAATTACAAAAGGCAATTGTGTTGTGCATCCACAGTCTCATGTGTGGTCTCCGCATGAGGAAACTCCACTTTCCTTAAGAACATCATCAGAGCTCTAATAGAGCCCTAGGTAGAGTCAGAGAGATGACTGGGACGTGACCAGGAAGTGTGTTATGTACCCATTCTAACAAAGAGATGAGGATACCGACACTTATCATCCAAACCAGGTACACAGAACATTTAGTTTAGTCTGTTTTAGGAGTTTCATTCATTTGATTCCACCCTGTTCAGCTGTTTGCTTAAAATTTAAAAGATTTTTACAATAAAATCATCTTTGCCTCAAGTCACTGAATTTCTTGTCAGTAAATTTCTGCAAAACATACAGTACTCTGCAAAAGCCTTAGGTACCTTAGATCTTTGAAAATATAAATTTGGTGTTAGATCTTTATTTTTTTGTTTTCTGCATTAGTGTTTTACATTACTGCTCTTCATAGTACATTTTTGGATATTTTGAAAAAATTTATTTCATTGACAGATTTTTTTTTTGTGCCTAAGAGTTCTGCACAGTACTGTCCTGTATACTGTATATAGCATTTTGGAATGAAAACCTTTACGTATTTAAACTCTGGTTCCACATACTGTCACAATCTTGGACCCTTATTTATATTTCTTCATTGAGTCCCCACTCATTCAGGAGGGCTCGGATAGAGAGAGACAATGAGCCGCGAGGCCAACATACAGTTGTGCACAGTGCACAGTCAAGATCAGAGGACGTTGAGCAGCGAGGCACTTACCCCAAGCCAAGGCATTAACAGCACACCCTGCTGCAAGCTAATTCACAACCTTTCTCTATTGAGAGTATCCATCAAGTATGCACTTCAGCACCATTCCCACTATACGCTGCATCCAACAGCACCAGACAGCTGCAAGCATGAGCTAAAACCAATTTGGATTCTGCTGCACGCACACACGCACACACACACACACACACACACACACACACACACACACACACCACTGAGAGTCCTCTGTGCTACATGTAGCACCAATTTACCCTCACTCCTCTCTTGGTGTGGAAAACCAAATATATATTTAACGGCGAATGGAACCAAACTGTATAATACATGATGCCTCTGAATATTTACATTGAGCAGTGAGTGATGGTGGCGGCTGGATGGAAAGATCAACATCTTGAGGACATTTAGACGGGAAGTCTTTTGTCTAGTCCTGCGAGGAGGAGAAACCAGCAGCCTCTTACTGGATTGTAAACTGGATATTCTCTAGAACTCAAACAATCTCCCAAACACACACACAGGCACACACACAAACACACACACACACAGTAAACAGCGAACAAATGCAGAACTTTTAAGGGAGTACAGCGCCATATCACACACACACACACACACACACACACACACACACACACACGAACAGCCACACACTGCAAACCTTTCCTTGCCTTATTCAGCGTGGGCTCTGGAGGTCAAGCCTGTAAGAATCCTTGTCCTTTATAAAATGCCACCGGTTACAAAAAGATTGCGAGTTGAATACAGACTCCTTCTACGGCCGAATGCAGCAACAAATGCCAACAAATATATTAATATCTAAAAATACATTCCTGTTATGCTAGAAGAAGTTTAGTGTCATTCTCCTTCCTGAAACACCTTCTCATGGCTTCGTGCCTCTCTCACCTTCTCTGCTGCGAGTCCTTCATGCAACTATCCTGCATTAGTCCTGCAGACAACTCTTGCTTGAACAGTATAATATTCATTCATTCATTCATTTTGCCGCTTAACAATTTTCCGGGTCGCGGGCCCGCTGGAGCCCATCCCAGCATGAACTGGGCCGAAGCCAGGAAAACTGCTCTGGACAGGTCGCCGCCCACCGCGGGGCTGAGGACAATTTAGAGTCGGTAGTCCGCGTGACTTTACACGTTCGCCTAGAGGTTAGAAAAAAGTTTGACTCTCCAAACCGGCTGCTCTCCTCTCCCTCGACAGCTTCTCTCGAGGTGCCCTGGAGCAAGGCACTGTTAGCCTGTTTCCCACTGGACATAATTACAGTTCTGACTACAACTATATGTGGGCAGTGTGAGAACAAGGACAACAGGAAAGTCATTGTTAAGGGACGTGAAGTCAAATTGTGTTTCGTAAAGCCAATAAAATGAAAAAATATTAAATGTTACTTAGTAAGTTGCATATTGTACAAACTCTGTTCTGTCATTGCACGGTGAAAAATATACTTTTTATATCTTTTAAGGCCTCAATTTAGATGATTAAGTCTTTTAAAGTGTGTACGCAGCAAATTCTACCAACACACGAGTCAATATCAAAACAAAACAAAGAATACAAAGTGTTCCTGAACTCTCTCCTCACTTTACATCCCCCCTCTTGATGTCAGCGGTCGCCCGGTCAAGTGGCGTCTAATTTTCCTCTCCGCAAAAAAACACTCCAGAGGTGGTGGAAAGTTGTGTTTTCACTGAGTCGTATTCTGACAGAGAGAGGAAGAGCCCAGTTGCCTGACTGACAGCCAGGACCAGGACCAGGAGAGAGAGAGAGAGAGAGAGAGAGAGAGAGAGAGAGAGAGAGAGAGAGAGAGAGGCCTCCCTGTGTCATTACCACTGTAATCTCCAACAGGCTAATAAAACAAGCCCTTATTTCCCCTCCATTCCCTCTGCTTGTTTTTCAGTTCTCAGACAAAACAGACCAGGAGGACTGTTTGAGAGAGAGAGAGAGAGAGAGAGAGAGAGAGAGAGAGAGAGAGAGAGAGTGAGAACAACGCTGAGAGGGAGTAATGGTGAGAATAGCATTGAATGAGAGGGAGAGAAAGTGAGGGAGGAAAAGAGACAAAGAGAATGAGAGAGAGGGAATAAGAGGGAAGAAGGGGGAGGGAAAAGGGGAGAGAGAGAGGGAGAGAGTGAGAACAACCCTGAGAGGGAGTAATGGTGAGAATAGCATTGAATGAGAGGGTGAGAACAAGAGAGAAATGCAGAGAGAAAGCGAGGGAGGAAAAGAGACAAAGCGAATGAGAGAGAGGGAAGAAGAGGGAAGAAGGGGGAGGGAAAAAGACAGAGAGAGAGAGGGAGAGCATAATGGTGCGAATAAAAGGGAAGAAGGGGGAGGGAAAAGGTGAGAGAGAAAGAGAGAGAGAGAGAGGGGGAGAGAGAGGGGGAGAGAGAGAATTAGAGGCTGGTGTTTCCACCCCCAGATGGTTTGTAATGTTAGAAGTGCGACATATTAGCCCGGGGCTTCCTGGTGCTCTCCAGGAATGTGAGCTCTTACAGCAAGAATCTGCCTCCAGCACTTCACCTCCTCTCTAAAGGACAGGAGAGGAGAAAGAGGAGGAGAGAGGGAGGGAGACGACTGACAGAATAGCCTCACAGAGAGAGAGAGAGAGAGAGAGAGAGAGAGAGAGAGAGAGAGTGTGAAAGGAGGGAGGACCACCAGTGTGTGTAAACCATATTAAACACTGCTGGGGAGCTCACATGGCTTAACCCAACAGTCATAAACCAGCGTGTGGCCACTGTGCCAGAGAGAGGGAGAGAGAGAGAGAGAGAGAGAGAGAGAGAGAGAGAGAGAGAGAGAGAGAGAGAGAGAGAGAGAGAAAGGGGAGATGGTTAAACTGAGAGACAGAAACAGGCCAACGCCGACTGTGGCGAGGGAAGGTGCAAAACTCGATAAAGGAAGAGGATAAGAGGATAGAGTGAGAAAGAGAAGGCAAGCGCAGACGGGTGAGAAAAAAGAGGAGGAGGAGGCGAAAGAGGATAAGTGAGTGAGAAAGAGATGGAGAGCATGAGATTGTGACAGAGAGGGAGAAAAGAGCACGAGAGATACAGAAACGATAGGGGTGAGAACGAGAGAAAAGAGAGCGAGAAAGAGGATAAGAGAGCGAGAGAGGGGGAAAAAAAAGGGATGAAAAGCTCTCTCTCTCTCTCTCCCTCTCTCTCTCTCTCTCTCCCTCTGTGGGGTGGAGGAACACAGCTTGGCTCGCCACGGTAAACAACGAACCCGCCACAAGGACAACAAACCACAGGCAGCCTGGCGAACACACACACACACACACACACACACACACACACACACACACACACACACACACACACACACACACACACACACACACACACACACACACACCAGTATGCCGAGCCCGTTCCGCTGGCTGTCACGGACACGCCACCAAACACAACCTCGCTGCTGTGATTGACAGCTGGGGAGAAATCCACTCAGGCCAGGAGGAGAGGCAAACCATAAGCCCCGCCCACCACTGCCCGGGTGACTGACACTGATGTGAAAACCACTTGCTCTGATTGGCAGGAGGCGCTAAGTGGACTTGACCACACAGAATACCGATAAGGGATCAGATCGCCCCCCCCCCCGCCCCCCCGCCCCGCCCCCTGCCCCGCCCCCTTTTCCAAACCGCTAACGTTAGCTTGGAAATTGCGCAACTGACTGCAGATCGGCGTTTCGGGGCGACGTCACCCCACATTCCTCCCGCGTGTCAGCGTGCGACTTCTAGAGGGGAGGTCAAGACCAACACGGGTCGGGGCGTCGGTGTGAAAGGCCTAATATGGCTGTCATAATAAACGGAGGTCTGCCGGGGCTCGGTCGGGTCTGACTGGAGGGAGAGCCAAGAAAAACAAAAACATCTCTGCTATGACAACGCCAGTCACAAGTCCTCCTCTCCAAGACCAGATGCTGTGGGTGACCGCTGAAGCTCATACTTACAAAATATTATTATTATTATTATATAACTATTTCAGACACATACGTCCACATCATATCATATCAAAAAAAATACCAAAATAGTTCAGGTGTTTAAATATAGACTTATCACCTATTAACCAGAATGTTTCCAGAATGAAGACATGAGGCATTTTGGAACCAAACTCCTCATGAAACGCCTCAAATATTAAAACCAGCTAAATTATAGATAAGGATTTCTTCAATTATGCAGTTTGGTTTTGAATGAAGAAAACATAAACAACTTTTCAAAAAAAAAAAAAGTAGAAAGTTACGAGGTTTTCACACCACCGGCGTAACACACGTATGTCTGCGTGGCTGTCGTCGCTGCTCTGTGTATATTGTCTGCAGGGCGTTTCGTTTATCCTCTCATCTCTAATTACATTTATTTACACTGTATATATATTTTTTCATTACAACTGTAATTGATTCCTCCAGAGAGTTCTCGTTACACTCTTCACATATTGGGTTGTAATTCCTCCTTTTTCCATTTGACATTATTTACGTTATTGAGCTTTAATTAAAACCACACAACGACTGTCCTTTAGCGGCGTCACCGCGGGGCAAATCGAAACTCGTTAACTCCCAGCAAGTCTTGAACAACTTCATGAAATTTGCAGGATAGTTTTGGGAGAGCGAGATAGCGTGCTCGTGCGTGCGTGTGTGTGTGTGTGTGTGTGTGTGTGTGTGCGTGCGGCCTCACCTTATTCTCTCCCTCGATGACGATGACGGGCACGGAGGTTGCAGGCCAGCGGTGTTTCGCGGGGAGAGGCTTGTCACAGTTCCACAGGACAATGATCTGAAAGAGAGAGAGAGAGAGAGAGAGAGAGAGAGAGAGAAAGAAAGAGAGAGGGAGGGAGAAAAAAGGTGTCATAAGAATTACTGTCACATCACCTGCGCCCATTTTTTCCCCACACGTCTAATTTGGTTCTTAACGGGTTTTTTTTTTTCTCGTCTAATCACAATAACGCGTTTTCCCGAGCTCGTTACTGAAATCAATCCCGACTGAAACATGTGACATTTACGTGCCCCGCGGCCGGCCAAATGCCATCCTGTTAGGGGTTGAGTGAATGTTAAAGAGCCAGAGGGGCAATCGAGGGCGGCGGAATAGTTCCAATCACGGTTCCTATCGGTTCCGGAATGGTTTAATGGTTCCGGAATGGTTTAATGGTTCCGGAATGGTTTAGCGGCGTTCCGAGACACGTGGGCCTCATCGCCGGGCGTCATATCGCGGGGCGTCATATCGCGGGGCGTCATATCGCGGGGCGTCATATCGCGGGGCGTGCAAATCGGGGCTTCAGACACGTCCAAACGACTGCATCAGATCAGTGTTCTCCATTTAGGACCGAAGCGACCAATCAGATCACGTTTTGACACGGGGGGGGGCGGGGCTCCTGTCCTGACCGATTGGATCATGTGACACCAGCCGGTTCGAATCGTGTTCTACATAGAACGATGCTGTTTGGTTCCCCGGGAGTCAGCCGGGCATGTCAGCGACACCTGGAGTTAACCTTCAGACCTCATGAATGTTTGATGGGGAACACACATGACGCGTGCACACACACACACACACACACACACACACACACACACACACACACACACACACACACACACACACACACACACACACACACACACACACACACACACACACTACAAATTCTCTCTTTTCTTCTCTGTCCTTCCTACATACTGTTGACCGGCGTATCCAGCTCACTTTGAAGGTAACTGCAACAGAGACAGCAGCCTGTGGGTTCAAAACCTCGTGGCTCAGCTTACAACACCCGCCCCCTGCTGAAGTGTCCTTGAGCAAGAGTCCCTACCAAGCCGCGGGGTTGCCGGGGCATCCCTGGCGGGCGGCGCAGACGAGAAGTGCTTCCCCACGGGGATCGATAAAGTATTGTATTATTCACTCGCCGCGGGCAAGCAGCTCCAGCGTCCTGATGAGGGATGATCGAGGGCTGAGGGCTGAAATATGACACCTGGTCCAGGTGATGATGATGATGATGATGAAGGACGGATTATGAATCGACAAACTGAGTTGATCATTTGATGAAAACGAAAAAACTGAGCTGAATCCAGATGAGGAAGACAGAAAGGTGCATGTCTCTCTGAAATGACAAAGCTATACAATGTCTGCATCTCACCTCACGTGCGCGCTCACACTCACACACACACACACACATACACACACACACACACACACACACACACACAGCACGCTAATCCATTCTTACAGGGTTCTATTCCTGTTTGATTAGCGAGGCAGATGGTGTCTCTGTCAGCTCACCAGCCCTCTCAGGGTGCTGATGGTGGCAGTGTGTGTGTGTGTGTGTGTGTGTGTGTGTGTGTGTATGTATGTGTGTTTGTGTGTATGTGTGTGTGTGTGTAGAGGAGATGGAGGAGAAAGTGTCAGTGTGTCAGTGTGAGTAATTTGAGTGGAGGAAATGCTTCTCTCAAAATATGCACACACACACACACACACACACACACACGCTCACACACGCTCACACACCCCCCACATACACACACACACACACACACACACACACACACACACACACACACACACACACACAGGCTCAGAGACGCAGCGGGACGTCCACCATGTCAGAAAGCGCCGGAGCATTCTCAAAAGCTTTCTCACGTCCAATTTTCTCCCCTCCACCCTCCTGGCTCTTTCATTCTCTCCCTTCCATTCATTTATTTATATCCCTTCCTCATCCGCTCAATCCCTCCCCCCTCCTCCCCCCCATGTATTCTGAGAGTCAAAGCAAAAAAAAAAAACCCTGTGTACCTGGCTCTCCACTCGCGCACGGGGAGCCCAGCGCTACAGTGGCGGCTTCTCCCTTCTGGAGCACAAAAGGCGCCTCCGTAAAAAACACAAGAGGGAACCACTTACTCACTCGACACCCCCGGCCTCAACGCCATTGTGAGAGATTTCAGAGAACGCCGAGGTGAGAGTCGACGGCGGGGTTTTGTCGCTACGGGGAGGACGACGCGCACGGTAAACACGTGCGCACGCAAAGACAATGGGTTTACACACACGTATACATTCATCACTAAAACACCAAACACACACACACACACACACACTCTGTAGACACATGCAACAACGCATTCACACATGGCACACACACACACACACACACACAGACATGCATCCCTCCTACACACACACTTACTCATACATACTTACTCATATAGTCTGTCGGGCCAAACAAACAAACAAAAGAGTCACACACACACACACACACACGAGAAAACACACACACACACACACACACACACACACACACACACACACACACACACACACACACACACAGAGAATCAGCCGTCGGGGAGCAAATTCCATTTCATTTCCCGCACTGGTAAGGAGCGAGCAGGGGAATCAATACCCGCCGTCTCCAGCTGTGCTGAGGGGGCTCTGCTGCCATGGAGACAGATGTAGCGCTGCTGCAAACGGCTGCTCTAATTCAATCTGCTGGAGTTTACACATTTCCCGACGTGCAAGCATGAGTGTTGTTTCCGTGGTTGGAAAATGCCATTGCAAAGCAGACATATGGTGCATATAATGTGAACACACACACACACACACACACACACACACACACACACACACACATGGATCCTTACCTGTGCACAGTACTGTGACTTGGCCACGGCCATCAGCAGCTTGAGGATGGGCTGGGACTGGGACACCAGAGGGGAGACGGCGTGGATGACGGCGGTGAACTTGGGGTACGGCTTGATGCCTGAAACAGACGAGACGAGACGATTTAAGAAAAAAACAACCAGACAAGAATGATGGAAACACAAGGAGCCAGACTGTCAGCCGTCGACGTGGCTCTTTGAAGAACGGCTTCATATCTAATTTTAGGGAAAAAAAAGAACGTTACTTGAAATGAATCCGTCAGCAGTTCAAAAGATATAGATCTGCAACGTCAGTGTTTATGCAACAGCCTTAAAATATGTAAGGGTCTTTAAAGTATTTTCCAAAGTGACAAACCACTTCTTGATCGCTGGATATCTCATTTTGGGAATGAAAACACTTCCGACTGCGTCTGGGACTTTTAAATTCAGTCTGACTTGATGTTGGATTAAAGTGATCGAGGCTGAAAATGAGCAGGAAATAAAATACTGAGCGAGACGTTACAGTTTTCCTAATTTAACTCTAATCTAATCCAAACCAACAAAGCATGATAGCACTGGGCTGCGTTAGCGAAGAGTCTCCTTTTGCCACTATATGCCATTTTAAAATGTGGTAAAGAATCCTTTTAACTGTCAGCTCGTGAGTTCGAAAAAGAAAAAATAAAGCGTCTGAACACTTTTTTTTTTAAACACTCCTATGATTTCTGACAGGCTCGTCAACAGCTCTTCATGCTGTTTGTCACGCGCAGCAGGTTTGACGTTTGGGACGTGCAAGCTGTTCCCCTGCCTACATGCAGAATGAGCTCGCGCTCTGCGGCGGCTCGTATCACATCCTGTATCAATACATCAGCACTCTCCATCCCAGCGAACGAGCCGCGGGTCCCGCTTATGCAACCAGCTAATTGATCACGGCTGCAGAACAGACCGTTATTGGATTGATCCGGCTATTTGAGGCCACTTAATACCCACAATAACACTGATCAAGCCGTTTTACAACAACAACAAAAAAAATCTGCTGCTGCTGTGTGCATGAGAGTGTGTCTGTCTTGTTATTGTCATTCGGAAACAAACCTCTCCTCCTTTGATTTTTACTCATTTCCCCGGCAACGGCGAGCCACCCTGTCTCTTAAAAACCCCTCTGTGTTTAATTGCTGCGTCTTTGACAAACAAATAAACTTCTCAGCAGGGTAATCCGTGCATCCCGTCCGTTTAATATCAGGCTCTCCACCCCGGGTGCACCATCAACCAAATGTTTTTTTTGCGTGTTCATACTGTCCACGCGTGTTGTGTGCATGTGCGTCGGCGGCGTGTGTTTGTGTTTGTACTGGTGCTGCACCACCTGGCGCTGCTGGATGATGATGGAGTGAAGAGGAGAGGGATGGAGAGGCTCCCGGGTCACAGATATGTGGCGGGCGGGCGGGGGGGGGGGAGTCGGTGCTGCTGAACCGTAGCAGGAGTAATTGGCCTTGCCGCAGCAGCAGCAGCAGCAGCAGCAGCAGCAGTGGCACCGCTGACTCAAAACCAATGACGGACGGGCTGGTGTGTCAGCAAGACTAATACAAACATCCGTCAAAGGCCCCATTCCTCCAGTCCACTTTCTGCTAGACACGGCCGTTCGAGAAGGGCAGTAGATCAAGGGTGGAGGCTATATTTTCTGCTACCGAGACAAGGTCCGCGGCCGGAGCCGGAACGGGACCGGACTCTTTTTTTTTTTTTGCTCTAAAATTGCGACAAAATATCTGGACCGACGGAGGAAGAGGGACTCTTTCGAGACCGCGCTTTATGGATTCGGTGTGTAGAAGCGTGACTGGAGTTAACGTGAAAGTACTTTGTGTGTGTTACTGACCCAGCGTGGCGTAGTAGAAGGGGAAGTCTCCCAGGTATCCAGAGTACTGCGGCAGGGCGAAGAGTCCCCCCCGGGTGGCTGTTCCACATCAGGCTGCTCCTGGAGCCGTCCTCCAGCACCCGGTCCTGGATGATCTACACACACAGGAACAGACATGCATTATACAGATCAGCCACTCAGATACCGTTTGCAAATAATTCAGAGTGTTTTGTTTAACCTTCATGAAGTGCCGGGTGCATTTCACATTTACATTTAGCATGGTTTTGATGGGTTTTTCATCCAGATCTCAATTTCTTGACTGAAATTGAAGGTGTTGTGTCAGTGATGAATAGGAGAATAAAATGTACACTGTGTTGTAACCTAAACCTATCAAGGTGTGCGAATGATCAAATTCATTTTCCGAGCCTTTCTAGACTTCCCAGACCGACGCAGGTAAGCCTGATCTGGCTCTACTCCAGCAGGTAGTAGTGGTTCCTCTGGTCTCTCTCTCGGTGTTCGCTTTGACAGGACACACACAAAGCTGTTGATGGACACCCATTGGCTGCTGCAGGGGATCAAACCTGTCACTTTCAATTACAGCACAGCCTGTCTAATCACTGGGCCACCCTGCCCGCCCCCCCCAGCGTGGGTCTCCACACCACACCACGTCAGGACAATTCAGAAACTGTAGTATAGTAATTTGTCAATCACAGGAAACTCGGGAAGTGACAGTGAAATAATTCCCTGTGACCGTCTAACACCACAGATCTGGTACTTACTGGTACAAATACTACTTCACCAGATCTAACGAATCATACAAATCAGATGTGTTTTTGTCGATAAAGGAAACAAATGTTTGCCTTTCAGATTATGGTGGATGAAATGTTCAAGATTTGGTCGATGAGCCTTGGAATGAACCTATCAAACAACAAACAGGAAGTAGTCATCGATGTCAATGAATAGCAACACAGTGAATGCTCTAAAAGTATTATCTAAGTCGGTGAATTAGTGCAGGTAGCAAACAACAATATAAGCGAGACTGCAGCTGGAAGTTCGTTGTTCTCGTTGTTCTTCCAAACGTCTGTTTTGTTGCGCCTCAACAGCCGTTATTGATCGTGTCAGGAGCCAATCGCTGCGGCACCGAAGCTGAGCCGAGGCGCCGAAAGAAATCCAGGTTATTGTGTAATATTTCCTCCCACTGACAAAAACCAAACCGTACACTTTTTAAAAACCTGGCCGGGCACCCACACACCCACCCCCCCTCCTCCCCGACACAGATCAGGAAGTCAAAAGTCACTCACTCCAGACAAGCAAGCCATAGGAAAAGAGCCAGACGGGGTCCAGACAGACAAAGTCATCAGCTGGATCTAAGCACCAGTCAGTCAAGCCTGCCCCGATCCTTCCTGCGCCCAAATAGAGCAGTCAGTCAAGCGGCCAAGACGTGAGAATGGACACTATTTTCCTGGGGAGGTGGGCGTGATCGGCCTCCGTGCTGAACAGGCAGGTGTGGAACGGGGGGGTGGGGGGGGTGGTGGAAAAGAGAGATATTGCTGCTGTGCCCTTGAGCCAGGCTAAATTGCTTCAGTAAAACAGACACAGGTTTGGCGGCGGTGTTTTATGGCTGCTATTGAGTCATGAGGTGGCGAGGGGTGACTTGGCCGTTGGCTTGGTAACGCAAAAAGGATGGATATACAGAGGGAGAGTGAAATAGCGCGCGAGAGAGTGAGAGAGGAGAGAGAGAGAGAGAGAGAGAGAGGTCAGGCGATTTGCAGCAGTGGGCGTTGGGCGAGCTAACGAGCGGTAGACAGCCCCGATCGCATCGAGAGAAGTCAGCAATATCGCCGGAGGGGCCTCGCTGTGATAATATTGACAAAGCAACATAGAAATTCATCAGGGGGAGGAGGGGGGAGGAGGGGGATGTGCGAAAAAAAATAAAATAAACAGGACTGTGTGAGTCTATTGGAGGTTTTTTTTTTTTTTTCTCCTACCCCCCCGAGGGCAGTCGATAACCATTTGCCTCAGCTGAACAGATTAACTTGGAATCCTTTAACTTCTCTATAAAAACAGCGCCTGCCTGCCACCTTAAAAACCCGGAGCCTCGCACCTTATGAGGGGCAATTTCACTCGCTCGGCTGGAGCTCCCGCCCCCATAGGCGGCTCTCGGTCGGACATGACGGACGACTCAATCTCGCCTCAGAACAGCCACAATCAACCAATTAGAGCATGATAGATAAATCCTCCTTCTCCGGAAACACACTGTGAGCTGCGCTTTAATAGGTGGGTTTAATAGGTGTGGCGCCAGCAGGTCCGGCAGCCAGACTGACCCCCGCGTGATTGGTCGAAAAAACGCACGTCCACTTCCTGACGCGAAACGCCGCCGCCGTGATAGGCTGGGAATGATGCTTCCGGCTATCTCGTCCTCTACCGTCTACCAAGCCCCAGCTGCCACGCACATACACACACATGCACATGCACGTGCACACACACACACGCACACACACACACACTGAGAAGATGTGGGAAGTCAATAAAACTGGCAAGTGTGTTTGTATATGTGAATGTGTGCGAGGAGATTCAATCTGTCAAGATATCGGTGTGTGTGTGTGTGTGTGTGTGTGTGTGTGTGTGTGTGTGTGTGTGTGTGTGTTGTGCGTTGTGCGTGTGTGTATCGTCCCAGATCTGCAGTGGAGCAAGCGCAGGCTCGACAGGATGAATAAACCATGTTGCTTGTTATCTCGGGGGCTGCCACGGCAACACCATTTACATATGTCACCCCTTCTCCTCTTCACCCTTCCTCCCCCTCTAACTCCCCTCTCTCTCTCTCTCTCTTCATCCCCCCCCCCCCCTCACTCTTTCTACAGGACAGTCAGTCAGGATTAAGCGTTTAGCCTTTGCCACTTCCCTATCCAATGTGCACAAACACTCACACACACACACACACACACACACACAAACATGCTAACACAGTGAGCGAGTCGCAGGTGTTCACTGTGTCACCTTGCGCTTTAGTTTGCGGAGTGACAAGATGTCAGCAAGGTTATGCCTGGGTGGCACCGCGTGTATCTGGGCTGACACACCTTGACATATGGAGATGTGTTTGTAACTGTGTGTGTGTGTGTGTGAGAGTGTGTGTGTGTGAGTGTGAGAGTGTGTGACAGCCCATGGTGAGAGAGACTATAGATAACAAACGGGTCATAGGTGTTACAGCTAGCTAAATCAGACAGGCTTCCAGATAGTGAAGGCACAACAGATTATGTGTGCCGTGTGTGTGTGTGTGTGTGTGTGTGTGTGTGCGTGCGCATACGTCTGCATCGACAAGCAAAGGGGCAGACGCCACAGAGGTTGGGAGGTTATAAATGAGGGGGGGAATGGTGCTCCGGGGCTGCAGAGATGGAGTAATGGAGGAGATGCAGGTGTGATAGGAGGCAGGAGGAGGACATTTGTAACCCGAGCGCGAGGCTGGCGGCGAGCCCGGGCGTCGGCCTCGCATCTGAAACTACTTGTTTAAACTGAATAATGAGGGATGTGGATGGTGAGCAGGCAAATTGTTTTTTTTTTTTCCTTTTACAAAAATCCCCTAAACTGGGTTGCTGTTAACAAGGTGGGTTGCATGTAACAGTATGGAGGTCAGTGGTAGAGGCGGATAAGTGACCAGGAGGTCGCCGGTTTGAATCCCCAGACCGGCTGGGGAAACCCTGTGTGTGTGTGGGGAAAAATGTATGAGTAGTGCTCTCTTCTCCCTCAGCAACTACTGCCGAGGTGCCCATGAGCAAGGCACTCAGACTCAGAAGACTCAGAAGGAAGCAGCTCGGCAACCAGCAGGAGACTGTGACTGTACTGGGCAGCGCCACGTCTGTAACTGTGTGAATGTGAAGCAGGGAATGTTTTTTTTTACTATTACTACAACTACTACTACCACCGCCACAAGTACTACTATTTGTGCTACCACTACTAGTTTCGTTCGGCCATACCGTTTCTCCACCAGCCCAGGAGCAACATCTGGCAGAGAACTTGATCATTCTGGCAGAGAGGAGCAACGTGCCCTGGGCTGTTTTTCATCTCTGGAAACCAATCACAGTTGTGCAGGGCGGGGCAAGCTTCCTATAGGTCAGACTACAGCTAACTAACTACTTTTACCATTACGAGTACTGCTACAACTCATTCTACCACTACTGCTGTTACTACTGCTACAACATCTACTACCACTAATAATAATTATGATTATTTCCCAACTATGCTATTATATCACCTATAATAATACGTGCTAATAGCAGATTAGAGAGTCCATTCATCCCAGGGGAAGAACAAAATGGGCGCACAACTCAGACGCAATGACATGTTTTACCCACTTAGAGTAAAACAAAGAGCAGCTTGTTGAGAGCGTGTGTTGAAACCCCATTCCCTGCTCCTGTAATGAGACTGTCCAGCCCTTCCCTTCTGCTTCCAGCCTCGCGCTCGGCAGAGGCCTGAGAATAGAGCGAAGATTGCAGAGAGGCTGGCGTGACATTGGAGCCCTCAGAGAGAGAGATTGATGATGGAGGAGTAGGAGGGAGAGGAAGGCGAAGAGAGGGGGCGGGAGAGGGAAAGTGTGTGTGTGTGTGTGTGTGTGTGTGTGTGCGTGTTAGCTCCTCACCTCTAGAGTGGTCAACACTATCTTTTCCACAGAGGAGAAGTAGGCCTCCCACAGGAACTGAGTCTGCTGTCTGAGGGACAGGATCTTATCCTGGTGGATGGAGCGTACTGTGGACGGGATCTACGAATGACAAGCAACAGTCAGTCAGTCAGTCACGCAGCGGTGCAGAGGCTCACGTTGGACTGGGTTGAGTTTAGTTTAACACCACGTTACCCAAGAAATTACCATCCAAAGAAAATGCATGTCCCGGTGTTGAAGCCTCTTAAAGGACCATTCCAGCATGGTTGGAGGTTTTGCTCATCATTCCCTTACTTGTTTTTACGTCACTGTAGGGCGTTGTCCAGTGCTTTTTCCTTTATTTTAGTTGTTTATAAAAGTCAACATTTTGAAGCAAACGCTGTCTAAATATTACGAGTTACTCCCAATAAAGAACAAGGCAGAAAATTAAAACCGGAATTGTATTTATAGGGAGGCACCGCGCCGGACAACATAGCATGCACCACAATTTGTAGTTTGTTAGACATTGCCAATCGATAAAATACAATATCGTAACATTAAGCGTACATCAAAACATTAGAATTACATTGGAAAACGACTGATGATGTGATGAGTGTGACGAAATGTCTACTGCAGGCTTGAATGGGGAATTTATTCCTGGCACCAGTCTGAGCTTCAATGTGATAAAACTCAATGTCAAACAATATTATAAAAGCCAGCCCAGAGTGTGTATACAGTATATTATATAGCGGTTTCATTTCAGGTTTGGAGAGCAGCAGCTGTGGCTGTGTGTGTGTGTGTGTGTGTGTGTGTGTGTGTGTGTGTGTGTCTACGGCCCGTTACCTGCAGCAGGAGCCTCTCGTCGCCGATGACTGCGGCGGTGTTCCAGCTGATGATCTCGGAGAAAGGCAGCTCCCAGCCGTTACTCAGCATCACCGGCACACAGGCTGCCTGAGACACACAGACAGAGAGACGTTCTTTACATCCGCAATTACTACAATTATGTAAGATACTACTTTTTTTTATATTACAATATTTAAGGGCATTTGTTGTGTTGTGTTGTATGGGTGTGGCCGGCTGTGAGAGCGAAGCCAGTGGCCAGGGAAGTCAACAACAACGTTAGCATAGCGCCGACAAGACGCGTTCAAAAACACAGCGAGCATCTGCATTGTTGTTTTTTTTGTTTTTTCCTCCTTATTGCAGAGTGCTTGTGTTCGCTGTCTGCTTCTGTCATGCCTGTTGCACCTCAGGCTACATGCTGTTTCAAAGTCGACAGCTCGTCAAGATGAGTAACAAGTGTTCGGGGGGGGGAAGCTAACCAAGTGAGGGGGAGGAGGGCTGCAGGGGGACACGGCTCACTGCCTCAAAAAATACATAATTATGAATTATTTTACTGCATTTTTGCATCTTATATGAACATCTGGACTATTTTTTATCAGCTGCAGATAATCTAAATTAATCAATATTACTGATTATTCCTTGTCAAAAAAAACCGATCCTACAGGATTAATT
>JAXDDW010000009.1:2085000-2090000 GCA_034670385.1 Hoplostethus mediterraneus
TTTGTGTGAGTGGAATTTCAGACACTGGTATAAGTGTGAACTGCCACTGTCTGTATTATGTGTGTGTGTGTGTGTGTGTGTGAGTGTGTGAGAGGGAGATAAACACAACGGGAGAGTGGTTAGGGCATAGGAGTGTATGACAGAAGTGAAGTGGTACCATATCGCCGGCGGCAAATGAAATCAACTCTCATAACAACCAGAAAATAAGGAGACACAAAAACAAGCGCCACCTAATAAAGATGATAAAGTCTGTGTGTTTTGTATGCATATGAGTGTGTGTGTGTGTGTGTGTGTGTGTGTCCCGCAACTCGGCGACCCCTTCTCGACGACCAACTTCCAACACCGTCGCCATGGCAACCCGACGTTGTGTGACAAGTGCAGCTCCGTTTGCAGCAACTTAATTACACCAGATCTGCACAGATTGTCTCCACCCCCGAAATCTCCATCGGCCACGCCCCTTCCTGCCCCCCCCCTCCACCCCCCCTCCACCCTCCAGCCCAGATCGCTACAGGTGGGGGGGTGCCGGCGGGGTGCCGGCGGGGTTTTTTTTTTTTAGACACCAAGCGACTGCCCCTCCCCGAACACCAAACTCCACAGGGATGAAAACACAAAAACCGCAACCAGCCCGAGTGTCTTACCGGGATCAGAGAGAGAGAGATCCAATTTTCTGCTTTTGTTACACTACCCTCCTGCATCTCTCTCTCTCTCTCTCTCTCTCACCCTTTTGTCTCTCAGTGTGTGTGTGTGTGTGTGTGTGTGTGTGTTTGTGTGTGTGAATCAGAAAGAGTGGCTGTGTTTGTTCCTGTGTGTATGCACTAGCGGTGTGTATATGTGTGTGTGTGTGTGTGTGTGTGTGTGTGTGTGTGAAGACAGAAAGCCGAGCAGGTCTGGATGGATTAGCCACCATGAGAGAGGGTGAAAATAACACCACACACACACACACACACACACACACACACACACACACACACACACACACACACACACCAAGGGATCAGGACACAACCTTATCCATTGACAGACACACAGAAAGACAGGTGGGCACACACACACACACACACACACACACACACAGACAACAAATAGGTAGAGATACGGCAAGGCAGACAGAGAGACAGATAACCAGTTAAGGAGACAGACAGTTCAAGAGACACACAGATGGACAGACGGAAACACAGATAGAGGGAAAACAGACCAGAACCACATCGCCTTTGAAAATACTGGAAAATAAAGCTGAGAAATACGAACCCATGACCACCTGCCTGTACATTTATGCATACACAGCATTGTGTGCACAGGATTCTTGTCAGCTAAACAACAAAATGCCGCCTATTTCCTGTTTATTAGTACTTGTGGGTGTCACGCCACAGATGAGCTCATTTATCTAGTAAATAACTCCCACTGAAACCGTCGAGAGATTCCTCCACTAACGAAGTAGGATCTCGTACTCGCCATAAAACCGCGAGGTGTCGACGGCGAGGCACGTTGTGGTGCGTTTCCCGTGAGAGTGCGACAGATGTGCGGGCTAAGTGAGCTTGCGGGTGAAGACGGGGGTGTCTTTCCTTCCTGACAGGCTGAGGTAGAGAGTGTTTGGCAGGGGGGGGGGGGGGGGGGGGGGTTGTGGGAGTATTGGGTCATTTATATGTCTTTGTGTGTGTGTGTGTGTGTGTGTTAATGCATGACAATAATGTGTCCGCACATGCGTATCGTGACAAATAGAAGTTACAGAGAAAAATTACTTCATGTGTGTGTGTGTGTGTGTGTGTGCACGTGTTCACTTGCCCCTTTAACTCTCACCCTTGTTACTTCCCACTCATTCACCCTGCGGCTGTGCGTCCCTTCTACTCCTGTAGAGCGTGGAGTATTATTTACATGCGTCAGTGTGTGTGTGTGTGTGTGTGTGTATGTGTGTGTGTGTTTGCATGTGCACGTGCATGCAGATGTGTGCCTGTCCGTTTGGTCCCGTCTTCCTCCTCCTCCTCCTCCTCCTCCCTCCTCCTCATCACGCCTGCTGTACACACTCTGCAACTAATTCATTAGCCTAATTAGCGCTCATTAGCAGGCTTATGCTAGTTCCAATTAGCATCCTAACATGGAACGACCCAGAGGTCCGCCCGGCCCGACAGACAGACAGACGGGCACACAGTAGCCGATCCCGTGACGACCCCCGAGGTCCGAGCGCACAGGGGCCGATCTGATGACGCCCACTGGTGACTTATGAGGCTTTTCAGCATTTAGCGAGTTTCCGCCGTCGTCCTGCGCGGCTCACTGGGTCATTCTTCATATTGGAAACGAAACAAGTGCAGCGCGGTCGAAATGATGTAACCGCGGCCGGGAAACAACTGGGCGCATTCATAAAGGTCGTGCACCAGGACGGCACTGCGGTTTACGTCTCCGTCGAGGACCGGCTGAACAAACCACTGCCTGTTTGTTTTTTTTTCTTGTTGGGGGATTTGGATTAGCTGAATTCACCTGCAGCGTCAAGAAAATATTGGGAGTTTGCAGGCGAATGCTCATCATAAAAGCACGAGAAGCAAGAAGGCCAAGGTGCCCGGGTGTTCATGCAGAGCTTATGTGCATCAAGCCACACAGAAAGCATGAACAGGGCATAAAAGCGTCCCAGTGACCAAATGGCATGCGTTATGTGTCATATGTTACTGTACATGGCTGGACCACTATCGCAGATGACTTTCGGGGTGAATAGGTGGGCTGTGGCACTGAGCCCAAAAGAGCTGCCTTCCTTCACATTGGTTTCAACGGGAAGGTTTTAGTGTCACGGGTCTTTCCGCCCCGTCAAGAACCATTTCACGAGGGGAAACGCTGACTGATGGGTCCAATGTATCTCTATATTCTCTCTCTCTCTCTGTCTGAATAGAGAGGTATTAAAGGCACAGTGAGAAATAAGATGTATTTTCCACACAAAATCAATTCTGATGTCAATTTCTACTGTCACCAAAACGGAGAATCACCAGCAGCAGTTCAGTTTCTCACCTTACTACAGGCACACTGTGCGTCAGCGACCTCTACATCCCTCGGTTTCACAGGTCACGTTTATATTTCATCACCCGAACTTGCACGGTGTGTGAGTCTTGACTCGATTTTGACTAGAAACTCGGTACGGCCTCAAAAAAACCACAAAAAAAACCACCCAATTTTGTAAGACGCTACGGTAGTTTGCACCGTCGTACCAAATCCCCCATTACCATTGAAATGAGACCTGGGTGGTGTGGTGCGGTGGGGGGGGAAGCATCGCTGCAGGTGGTGGGTGTGAACCACGTCAGCTGAATGCGCATAGACACGGACGAACGTAGGAAATATGTCCACGCCACAAACTCGTAAAGTTAGGGCTCGTGCACACACACACACACACACACACACACACACACACACACACACGCACACACACTTCTGAATCAGTTCAAGTCAGCAGCCTGTTCCTTCCCTCCAGCGACCCATTCCCCTCCTCACATGTGTAAGCCTGAATATTTTACAAATACCCCCCGATAAGAAGAGGTCTTCCCGCCTCGATGCTAATTCGCTATGACGGCTTTATCCGCGCAATCTTTTCAATTTGTCCTCTCGTATTTTTTCCACCGCCGACGGACGGAGGCGATTTTTCAGTTCTGCTCAGCGTCTGCGTGGCGAGTCAGAGAACCTCAGAACCCTCAGAACCTCAGAACCTCAGAACCCTCAGAACCTCAGAACCCTCAGAACCTCAGGAGGACGGAGGTGGACCGCTGAGGAAGGTTTCTAACGAGGTGACACCTATCCCACACACTATTTTTCCAGACTATCAACACTCCACAATCACACACACTTGTACATGCTTTACATACACACGACACACACACACACACACACACACACACACACACACACACACACACACACACACACACACACACACTTTAGTCAGTGATTGGTGCCTCTCTGTGTGATCCTGGAGATGAGGGGTCCAGACTCTGTGGATGTTCATCACCAGCTGTGGCTCGCTCTGCACTCCACTTCCAGATGGCCCTCGGGACTCGCTGTGCGTGTGCGTGTGCGTGTGTGTGTGTGCGTGTGTGTGTGTGTGAGACAGTCTCAGATTTAGACATGTCAGCACATGCTTTACGGCGGCCTCCTTTTAAACACTGACACATTTTGTCATCAGAGCCACTGAAATGAGGAGCAGCAGAGGAGGCCCGAGTTACCCCCCCACCCCCACCCCCCCTGTACCGAGGGGGTCCTTTTATCTTGACACACACACACACACACACACACACACACACACACACACACACACACACACACACACAAATGTTTCAATTCGTTCCAGCCACATGATGGTTTGCTGCAGGCTCAAATAATTCTCTGAAATTTCAAAACCACACACACACACACACACACACACACACACACACACACACACACACACACACACACACACAGGCACGGCAACACACACACACACACACATTCAAACCCACAAACCCACTCAGTCTTATACGCAAAATTCATGCACATTCACACACACAACCGCACCCCCACCCATCCATCCACCCACCCATTCCCAGAGCAGCACCGACCATTACTGGGGTCCCATCTGCTGGAGAGACTGAGCCCACTATCCGCCAATAGGTGGGTAGAAACTTAATCACGTCTAATTTCCTGTCTGCAAACACATTCTAATGTATTCCCTCCGAAGGCTTGACTAAATCAAAATATAAACCCAGTCCTGGCACCATCTGGGTCCCCTCGGCAGAACAACACAAAAAACAGAGAATACTAAAAACCCACCCAGAGCGGCGCCATAAATAAAAAAGGTAAACGGATGGCTGGGTGCTCAGAGTCAGGGGGGGGGGGAGTGATGCGTCGCCGTTGTCTGTAAACATCGCGTCTTTGAAAAGTCGGGCTTTTCAGGAATTTAGAGGAGCGGCGTTCTTTTCAGACGTTGTTTTCGAAATTCTGTTGTGGGTTTTTTGGAATGGAGGTTCAAAGTCCCCGTCGGTCATGAGACT
>JAXDDW010000009.1:2095000-2105000 GCA_034670385.1 Hoplostethus mediterraneus
TCAATATAAGTGCTAAATAGTATCCTAGCAACGTGCTCTGTCATAGCAGATGTTTCGATTTCCTGTAGCTGATAGACACACTAGCCAGAGTCTGTTCAGCATGCGAGTGTATTGTTGAGGTCGCAGGTCACACATTACACTAAACACACTCGGGGGGGGGGTCGGTGGGTGGGGGGGTCTTCTTCAAGCCAGAAAGGCCTCGATACAAGAGCACATGTGTAGAGACATGTGAAAGGAAGCCTGTCCTCATGTCTGCATGTACCACGGTGAGACCAACAAGACCTCGAAGACATTTTAATCCTACGTTCTGGATCACCGAAGACTTTTTCAGACCTTTTTTAAGGCGCTGGCGGATACCCTGTGGACCTTGTGGTGCTTCTCATTTCGACATTCAATCTAACTGGAAGCTGAAATGAACGCGAACGAGGCGGTTTCTCTCGAGACCCGTCGGCTCGGGCATTTGAAGTCTACGATTTCAAATAGGCGCTTACATGCCAGAGTACGTCGGCGCGGCGCAGACATTCCTCCACGTTCCTCCCTGATCTCTCCGTCTCCGTCCGTCAGTCTGTCTCCATCTATCTTTCTACTATATCTGGACATATTTTTCTCTTTATATATATCTGCTTGTATCTGCCTCCCCCGCTGTGAGGTGTTCAGGAACGGGGGGGGGAAAAAAACGAGAGAACAAATCGTCTTAACAGAAATGAATAGGTCTGCTGTGTCCCAAAAACCCCCCCCCACAAAAAAAATGTTTGAAAGTAAAAGAGAAAAAATCCCATTGTCGCTCTCCCTTCGTATCTCCTTTTACACCTGGCATTCACGAGCGTCTCGCGAGGGACAAGGGAAAGCACAAACCGTTTTTTCAGCGGGGACAGCGGAGACGCTTTTCCCAACGCCAGGCGCAAATGGAATGCAGATTAATCGTATCTGAATACAATCTGGATACGAGACAAATGTTAATGCAAGGTGTAAAGAGGGCCTCTGTGTGTCTCTCCCTCTCTCTCTTTCTTCCCCCCCCCGAGTCTCTCTCTCTCTCTCTCTCTCTCTCTCTCTCTCTCTCTCTCTCTCTCTCTCTCTCTCTCTCTCTCTCTCTACTGAGAAAGCGACGGGGCTCAGGCATTTCTGCTGTGCAGCAGAGCGGAGAGCCAGGCGTCTCTCTTGTACCTGTAACAGAGGGATATTGTTGTCAAAAGAACCATGACTTCAGTTACCAAGCATTCCTGCCTCTTCATTTTCAAAAGACAGAAAAACGCTAAAAGGTAAGGTGAAGCGGGACTTGATGGAGGGTGGGGGGGGGGGGTGGGGGGGGAATACGGAGGGAAAAAAAACAAAAAGAGATAGAAAGGGGAGAAAAGAGAAAAGACAGCGAGGAGAAAGTATGAGCGGCGCCGATGACAGTGCGACGATCTCAGCCAACGATTGAGCAAACGGTCAGAGAGGAGCGCAGCTAGCAAGGTCGTCTTTACACACACACACACACACACACACACACATACATACGCTCACACAAATGCACACACGCACACTTATACGCTCAAATATACACAAACACACGCACAAAACACATACATGCATGCTCTATCTTTCGCAGGCGCACACACACACGCGTGCGCATACGCTCACACAAATGCACACACATATGCACTCAAATATACACAGACACACGCACAAGACACATACATGCATGCTCTATCTTTCGCAGGCGCACACACACACACACACACACACACACGCATACGCTCACACAAACACACACTTATGCACTCAAATATACACAGACACACGCACAAAACACATACATGCATGCTCTGTCTTTCGCAGACACACACACACACTCAGAGGTTTCACTTGTCATCAATATAATAATGGCTGTTTTTTTCCCCTCCTCTCTCAAGAGAAAGAGAAATCTCGGCGCTTTGATCTGACTCAGTGAGAGAATGTCATCTCCGATCCAAGCATGTAATTCTCTCCGGTGAGACGGCGGAGTGGAAAATCCCACTACTTCCTTCTACCTCCAGAAAAGTCCCAACAATTCCCAACCACTGCTGCATTAACCACCCGCGACAAACGGGCCTCCGTCTGGCAAACGACAGTTAACGCACAAGACACACACACACACACACACACAGAATCCCCCCCCCCCCGCCACTGACCGCAGCGTCGTCGTTACGTCTTCTAATCATTCAGGCAACAATTTCATGAATGTGCACGCAATCGTAAGAGCCGGGGTACCATTTAATACCGCGATAATGGCCTTACCTCCGACTGCGAGTCCAATTACCAGAGCTATAACGGCTAATGGTAGCGCTAATCATAACAATAGCGGTGCACCAGTGCTTTAGAGGCTGCTAGCTAGGACACGGTGCTTGGTTCATCCCGATAGTGCCGTGCAATTACAAGCGGAGACATAAAAGCAGGAAGCTCCAGCTGATTCAATCTGTTACCCCCGTCTCTCTCTCTCTTCCTGTCTCTCTGCATGTCTGTCTGCCGTTCTTTCTCCCGTCTCTCGTCCTTTCACCCCCCCCAAAAAAAAGACTTTGAAGTTAAAAGTCAATGCAAAAAAAACGAGATCGCTGACTGATCTAGGGGGATGTGATGAAATGTGTGTGTGTGTGTGTGTGTGTGTGTGTGTGTGTGTGTGATGCAATGACACATAATGGGTGAACTTTTCTTTTTCAAAAGCCGGCGTCGGGAGACAAATGTGTGTTGTGGGAAAGATTCAAGCGGGTCCCCGATTCTCTTTAAAGAAACTGTCTAAATCTAACTGGCTTCCCAAGATGAGTCGGCTGGAAATCTGGATTGATTTACCCAAATGAAATTGGATTGGGCTCTTTGTGGGGGGAAAAAAAGAAATAAAGGAAAAAATGTGGGGTCCCCCGACTGAAATAAAGTTTGAAACCCAGCAGTGTAACACAAGGAAGCCAGTATCTATCTCTCCACTCATCCAGCCACCATGGATCTCTCTGGCTCACCTCCCATCCTCAATGTTAACTGGGTCATCTGTGGGAGAGGTGCGGCTTTCTCCTGAGTCCTATGTTAACTTGCACACGCACACACACACACACACACACACACACACACACACACACACACACACGTGCCTTCAGCCAAAGCAGTTCAAAGGAAGCCAATAAAACATTTACAGCGTGGTAAAGCCTTTTCGCTCTCTTTTTTTTTCTTCCTCTCGCTCAATCTCTTTCTTTGTCTCGCTCTGAATCTCTTCCTCTCTAAGCCTCTCTCTCTCTCCCATGATGCACTGTGACGTTATGACTCTGAATCTCTCTCTGTTTCTTTTACTCTGTTCGCTGGACGACCTTGGGTTAAACACATTTAATTAGCACTCGCAGGATCTGCAGGCCCCTCCCACCAGCAGGTCAAAGACGAGCCCCTGGATAACCAGCTCAGTGTGTGTGTGTGTGTGTGTGTGTGTGTGTGTATATATGTGTGTGTGTGTGTTTTCTGTGCAAGTCAATAGGCTACAGTAGATGAGGTCAGACCTCACTCTCACACACACTCAGGCTTCATAATTAAACTGGCCTGGGCCAAGGTCTCACACAAGACGGGCCATCCTTGCACACCACTGTACACACACACACACACACACACACACACACACACACACACACACACACACACACACACAGCTGAGCGGAGTGTATCTTCTCGCTCTGTCGAACAAGCACTCCCTCCATAACCTTAAGGCCTTCTTCAATGTTACACTGGGCCACAATGGACCTGCTCGCTTTGAAACTCTGTCAAGTTTCTGACATGCAAGCCGGAGCAGCATATTTCACACAGCGAGGGTCAGCGGTGTCAACGCATACACAACCGCGTGGTGATCTTTCATGTTTCTGACAGTAAGAGTGAGTTATCTAGAGACACATGCAATATGCTAACAGAAAATATAAAAGACATGCAGGCCTGGGGGGCGCCTGGTTATCCGCTAATGAACAGCAAAAGGCGCTACACACTAGTTCCTTAGCAGAGGTGCTTGCAGGCTCAGGATGTCACACTACTGCAGGCTACAGCCTTCAAAGATAGGATATGTGAGGCAAAGCAGATACCAAACAGCATAGTATATGGGTTAAAACACGTAAACAGAAATGTTCATTAGAAGCGAATGGGATCGGTGTGCCTCATCAAAAAAAAAAAAAATTCTGCTTTTACTAGAAAACAGCGGTGAGATACAGTTCACGCGATCCCGGTTGTACCACGGTGGTCTTTCATGATTTACACAGTGAGAGTGAGCAGTTATCAGGAGACACATGCAATATGCTTGTGGAGAATATACAGACATGCAGGCCTGGGGGGGGTCTGGATATCCACCAATAAACAACATATTACAGACATAGTACAGAAGAGCATGCAAGTTAGTACAGGAGTGATCTGGACAACAGCAGGAAGTTTGGCCAAGGGAAAACACAAATCTCCCTTGAAAAAGAAAAGGATTATGAGACTGAAAAAAAAAACCTCTGGCATCTTTAAAATAAAACAAAAAACAAAAATACAGAAAATTCACATTCTTGCTCGAAAACTAGCGTAGCGAAACAAATCCCCTTCACTTGGTTTTTGAAATGAGAAAAGAGCAATTTACTAGATGGGATGAGAGAAAATAAAGCTGTGGTGCTCTGTTTGAAAGCTGATGCAATCTACTTTGCAGTGGAACATCTGGGGAAATAAAAAGGTCACAGATTTATATTTAGATGCCGGGGGGGGAGAAATGCGCTTCTCCACTCTGCTGTGCACCCAGCAGCTGACGATGGCTTTGCTGTGAAGAACTAATGCAGAGTTAATGTGGCGTCGATGGCAGCCCGCTGTACGGCTAACAGCTAGCGGCACCTTTAAAGACATTAGCAAAATGTGGCCCAAAGTGTGTTAGCTTTGATGCTAATAGATAAAAGGTCTCTCCCATAGAGCGCAACAGTGACCGCCCACTTTTTTTACCGCTCTGGGTCCGGAAGTAAATTTCCCATTCATTTACTCCATTGACGTTTCAGAAAATCCTTCTATAAAGAGTTTTAAGGCTGGAACCAAGACAACCAGCTAGATGATGAATCGTGACCATAAAACATTTGATTCTGAGCAAAAAAAAGATCGGAAAACGGAAGAAAAGGCAAAGGTACAAGACTGTGTACATCATTATTTTATGAAGTGAAGGAACTACTCATCCCATAAACCATTGCGAATGATACTTTCCCAACAACTTCCAAACTAGCGATAGTTTAGCGCGCTTCTTCTTGAATTTAACATTTGTCGATAGTATAGTGTTGATATTGTTGTTTTGTGAGCGTATATATACGTGTGAAGTGTAAAGTGCCATCAACATGGTACAGTGATTCGTTCCAGCTGCATAGGATAAACAGCTAGCTAGGTTACGTTAGTAGCTAACGTTAACATTAGCTGACAAGGCGTTTGCGGGTGCGGTAAACATTTCCATGGTAACAGCGAGCTCCACCAATCAGAGACGTCGCTGTTACACTTTAGGATTGTGGGTAGTACTGTAGTGTAGTACTTCTCCTTGACATTGCGAATAAAACATGTTTTTGGTTGATATCATACGAGCATACACTATCGTTTCACAACCTACTAGCTTGTGGTGAGGCTACATTGGATGGTTACAACATTATGGCTAATAATCAAAATCCCTATGCAGAATATGAATGGGATTTTCACTTCCAGAAACACAGTGTTGAGCTCTATAATCTTGACGTAACCTGAGAGGGGGGAAGAAGCAGCGAGCTCTCACTCTGCTCCCATTTCTCGATACCACAAACGGCACGGCGAGAAAAAAACAACAACAACAACAACAACCTGTAGACCCTGCAGAGTCTCCTCTCTCAGTGTGTTGGGAGCAAATGGAGAAGTGGCTGGAGATGTGGTCTACTGGTGCACATATCTTACATTGGAAACACCTACGTTTTTATTTGGTCCAGTGTTGGAGAAAAACAAGTGTTTCGGGTCGCTATGGGAACAGCTCGACTTGCACTGTTCCTGCCTGAGGCGAAACTGAGAGTGCATATTTGAGAGTTAACACTCACTTTCTCAGACTGGAAAGTGGGCCAGTTTTTAAATTATTTTTTTTTTTTTACTATTGAGCGATTGATCTTCTAAGAGCGACAATCTTTGGTGCGACATCACTTTTGTTTCTCGGGGCTAGGGGGGTAATATTAGCTTAGAAGCAGATAACTGACACTAAAGCGTTCTTTAGCTGCAGGTATGCCAATATTAGCTATTAGCTGATAGCATTGCTTTGTGTTGGGGTCTTTCTCTTCCCGAGGCAGCAGAGATCTCATTAGTCTCCTTTATGACTATTTGTGTTGGAAATCTAACTCCCTCGGAGACACAGTGAGAAAAATAGATACAGAGAGAGAGAGAGAGAGAGAGAGAGAGAGAGAGAGAAAGACGGAATGATGGAGGGGGGGAAATAAGAAGAAGAGCATAGGAACTAGGCTCGAGAGAAATCCAGGGACAATTTCAGACAAGCGCAGGCCTAATTAAGGTGTATAGAAACACCCGAGGGCGCCCACGAGGCATCGTTTTCCTCCTCACGCTTCACGAGGCTTGCAGGTATTCTCCGGTATCCCTCCAGTAGGCTGCAGACGCCTCGTAGACAGCCCCGTGATTAATACCGTAGTCTTCGTCGCGGGCCTCTTCCCCCCGCTCTTATTCTGAAGGGGCAAACTTTTAACCTGTAAACGAGCCGCGCTGATTCACCTCTAATAGGTCAAAGAAGGTATTTCTCCACCGCCTCCGAGCTCCCCCGGGCCAAGGCAACGCACCAGCTGATATCGGTCAGGGGGGGGGGGGGGGGGGGACGCCGACAGAGCACTAACCTTGTCAAAAGCACCATCTGTCGGCTGTCAGGCTCTCCGCAGACAGGCGAGAGAGAGGCGTCGTCTTACTGGTACCGCGGGGTGAGGTGTGTAGGAAAGGAGGAAGGAAATTAGTCCGTGATTCGATATTTGCACGGCGCTCCGTGTTGTGAGGCGGCGGTTGTATATGGACACCTGAGGAGCCGTAGAAGATACGGGCCAGTGGTGATTTGCTATAGTTCAGCATCAGGTTTATTACAAAGCAGCATGGCATAAAAAAAAAAAGTGGAATGAGACGCTTTCTGCAGAGAGCCTGGGGTCCTCTCTGAATGAAATGAATAACAAGCAGAAGTTAGAAAACGCAGCAACAGCAACGTTTTTTTTTTGTTTTTTTTAACAAAGCATGTCTGCGTTCTGTAACGTAAAACTCCAGCGGGTCATATATTTATCGGCTGACGCGAGGGAGCAACACCACAACTGGTGTGACTCGTGTATCGTATGTTTCAGTGAACGAAACGGCTGATTACATGGTATTTATATTAAGAGTAAAACGTGTAAAAGGTCATATAAATATATCATAGCGACATATAGAGGTTTAGAACTATTATATATAGTGATTATGTTATAATGATTATATGTTATGTGATCGCGATTTTGACCATTTCAGAATAAGAGCCCCTTGCTGCAGAGTGAACGTGACCAAGCACAATGTTTGCTTGATTTGGAGCATGCAAGCAGAAGCATATGACCGCAGATCGTATCAATACGTCTCTTTGTGTCAGGGAATGAAAGTGCTTCATGTACAAATTAGCTCATATATCATGAGTGGTTTTGGTGGGATAGACCGAGGGCTGTCCGGCCGTATTAAAAAGGGCTTAACTCATGTCAGCTGCATGTGAGCGCGCGTGTGTGTGTGTGTGTGTGGATCTGCTGCCTGATGTGTACACGTCTGCAATCATTCGCTTAAAAAACGTGCGGTCTGGACTCTTAACAATGCTCCCAGTCAGCTTTTCCAGACGCACTTTCAACATCCTGAAGCGAGCGCCGCCCCGATTCATGATTCACCGTGTTATGACAATAATACTGACTTTTTTTTTCGCGGGCGGAATGAACAATGACTTTGTACGGCCTTGGCAGATGTCTGAAAACCCCAGGTTGCGCTAAAAACGGTAAACAGAGTGAGCTCATCTTTTTTTGAAGGAGGGCTTTTGGAGCGAGGAACGCCGGGCCTCCTCCTCGGCCACGCTCATTACAGCTGAATTAGGCTGCGTCGTGGCGGTAAGCTCCGGTAATCAGGCTACCTCAGCAGCTCGGTTTAATTGGCTCATCACTCAGCCAACACTCAACTGGATGCACATTAAACTAGACGGGCACTCGCGTCATTTTTCTACTGTTAGAAACAAGAAAACAAAAGCAGAGGGGGGATATTATTGTTTTGTAGAGATGTGCACTTCATGTTTTTAATCAAGACAACACTGGATCTCGTTCAAAACCGAAGAGGATTATTGTCGTTGACTAAGGGGGGTGGGGGGGTGGGGGGGTGTATATTGCTTGTGTTTTAGCCACAGCAACAGAATACTAACCCGTCACTTATGAAAGGCAAAAAAAACCAAAACACATCCAAGCTATTTAAGAGTTTGTGAGAGCACGATAAGGTTGCAAAATTCTGCAATCTTGTGAAAACCCTCTCCCTCTCAAAGAAGAACAATTCCCACCGTCTAACTCAATTTGTTGTGACCTTGCAGCAACCCTGTGGAACACCGTGAAACACCGATATACTTACAGTACATATATAGATTCGCTTAAGGCCAAGACAAAGACGGAGAGAACGGGAAACAGACGAGAGATGCAAGAGATGGAAGCAGTAGCGAGCGAGAGCAGAAACGAGAGTTGGCCTTCCCCACGCCAGCCTCTCTGACACTCTGAGATATCCATCAAGTCTTTCCTACAGAGAGTCCTTTCTAAATCAGGCCTCTCCTACCGCTGGCTCGTCTCCAGATAAAAAAGACCCATTCTGAGGGGGGGGATTTCTCGACCCCGCGGACCCCCCTGCTGGGAAATAGCCGGGGACGGACGAATCAACGCTTTTGTGGAAGGAAGAGTGAGGGGATGGTGGTCAACGAGACGGCCGGGGAGAGAGAGGAAATAAACAGTTGCACACACACACACACACACACACACACACACAGACAAAACACACAATCACAGCCACCCAGACACAAGCTCGATAGGGGGTCCTGTGGGGACCCATTTGATATTTGTCCAAGGCGTCCTATAGACGTTTGTGCCACATCTATTTAATGCCTTCTCCTTCCTCCATAGGGGTCTCAGGGCTCCAGCCGGGAGACGTGATGCGATTACGTAAACAGCTGCAGCCACACACTGATTATTGGGTTACAAGTAAAAAAAAACAACAACAAAAAAACTTCCGGGTGTGTAATCTGATTATGAATGAAAAAGAGAGCTAGCAAGTCTTGCATTGGTATCCTGCAAGCAAGACGCATTTAAAAATGTGCAAAATAATGCATGTTTTTTTCTGAATTTGAGAAGAGTTGAAAGCTTTGGAAGTTTAACGCTAAAATACAATCTTGCGTCTCAGATTTGTCCTATGATACTACGAAGCACCGGAGTCAGGGGGGTCCGACACGGAGAAGGGGGCCTCGGCGAGAGGAAACCGCCGCCATGAATGACCCACCGCTACAACGCCGCCGCCGCTCCACCCCCCCGCCTCCCCCGCCTCCCCCCGCCCCCCTTCCCACGCTGTACTTATCGAGCCTCTCGGAAAAAAAAGCCAATCTGGCATCGCTCACCGCTTCTCCTTTCACTATCTCGCTGAATGCGACTTGTCAGGCGGCCCTGATTCTAGATGAGCACTCCTATGGGATGACAAACAGAGCTTATGTTGACTGGAGCGAGACAAGCCCCCCCCCCCCCCCCCCCCCAACCCCCCACCCCCACCCTCCCCCGTTCAGCTGTGACACGGTTGCAAAATAGGGGACACCTAAATATTCAGCCCGGCAGCCTCACTGCTGCTGCTGCTACTTAACAGGCGGACGTTTGCTCCCGGATTGGATTGGTTATCGGACTACATAGACCAGCTGACAGCCGGTTACGCCACAGAGTTAGCTTCACGATGCGATGGCGGAGGAGGGTGGAGGGGCGGGGGGGGGTGGGGGGTGGAGGGGGTT
>JAXDDW010000009.1:2112500-2142500 GCA_034670385.1 Hoplostethus mediterraneus
CCCCTTACAAAATACTACGTGGTATTCAGTCACGTCCCTCCGCCCCGTCCAGTAACGCCGTGTTCAGACAGGTTTGGACTGTTTGCGTTTTTTGCGACAGGAAGTCAGACACAGGAACGGCATAGAGCATCCGGTCAATTCCAAAATAAAACAAATTTCAAAATAAAACAAAACAAATAAAATAATCGTTCATTAATCGTTATCAAGGTAAAAGTTTGAAATAGTCGCGATATTGATTTGTAGTCATATCACCCACCCCTAATCTCCAATATCTTCTTTTTCAGGACAACCGGGACGTAACACGTGACCAATGCTATAAACCCCATTGCTTCCTGCTGCAAAGATGCTCCTGCTACTTGCTCCTCCCTTGTGTCGGTCCATGTAGGCTTGTTTTGAAGAGCCGATAACATCCCTTGATAACAGCGTTTATGCCTTTCCACCGAGGTGAAGCTACCATGAAGTTAATGAAGTTATCCAGTCAGAATAGTGGAACTGAATTAAAGTTGTTTATTACTGTTTATTACCGGCAGATTACCCATGAAATTTGACCCGGAGGTAAAATACAGAAAGTACAATGAGTCTCTATGGTTACAGTCATTATAAAAATGGCTCAAAATTTGTGGTAATGATATATTGGTGTTAAAATACACACACACACACACACACACACACACACACACACACACACACACACTCAATAGCCTTTCTGACGGGCACGCACTTCTGTTTTTTCACCGTAAATATTCTTGCGTTTCCTTTTTGGCGACAGCATCGTCAGTGACAGCCCCTTTCAGAAGAGCCCTGAGCCTACCAATTACTGTAAGTCGAGGGCACTTAGCAGAAGCCTTAGGTCTGAAAGTCCCTTTAAAGCCAGCCAGCCAGCCAGCCAGCCGTTCAGCCAGCCGTTCAGACAGCCTGCGGCGACATGGGGAAAATTCCCTGTGGTAAAAAACAGGAAGAAATCATCTTGCTGAGGACGGCTAGCGTTGCCTCACATGTGGCTGCAGCACGCCGATCGGATGCCGGGTAATAAGGACGGGCGCGCTTTGACTAGCGTCTCGGGTTTCTTCTACACGGGCGGAAGTGTGTGTGTGTGTGCGTGCGCGAGTGTGTGTGTGTGTGTGCGTGTGTGTGTGTGTGAAACGTGTGGGATGCCGCACGCAACAGTTGTGTTGGCTGTGAGCGGGCTAACCACATCTCAAACGCTGGTCTTGCATTTTCATTTTCAGACGAGAGAGAGAAGAAAAGAAACCCATACATGTCTGTGAAAGGTGAAGAGAGGCTGGCAGGAACGGAGCCACTGAGACTCGGAGGTTTTTTTTTTAAGGAATGGCGTCCATCGAAAAGGACCGACGCCATCTGATTCTGCGGCTAAAAGGGGGATGCCACCGTCCTGCTGTCATACAACCCACATCAGTGCGCAGAATATTTCCAGAGTGACTGAATGCCTTTGAAGTGGGAGCGGCCCGCCGGTTAAGGCTACCCATAAATCTTTGCGCTACTGTACCAAAGCGCTCTCTTCTTCTGTTAAATGCCACGCTAGCAGAACGCAGGTAGAAAATGCATGGAAGCTACAGCCTCTATTGAAGACGAGAAGCCCTCCAAGACCCTTTAACGGGAACGCTTAACCGTCTCGCTCTTTTGGGCTCTTTGGTGGTTGAGTGCGGCATTTCAGCTTCGAGGATGGAGGGTAATGAGGTTGTACGAGTCACGAGCAATCAACGTGAAGATGATGCGGGGGGGGGGGGGGGGGGGGGGGGCGGGTGTTACTGTACTGCTTAATTTCATGTTGGCGTTAAAGCAAAACAGAGCCAGAAGATCATTTTAAAATAAAAAAAAGGACAAATTGGTAATTGGAAAGGTTGCAGAAGTTATCGAGGAGGTTTCCTACCAGAGCGCGTTGAGAAAGGTTGATAGCCGCCAGGTCCAGGTGCCCGAACGCCCCTCAGGTGTTTTGACATTTTAAGTGAATTTAAGCGCGGCTGGTCCGCCCCTGCAACCACACACACACACACACACACACACTACCGCCGTCGCCATGCCGACAGCAAGCACCAGCAGTTGTCTCCCACAACCAGCACTGACATTTTGTCCTCTTCTCAGCATGAAGTGTGTGTTTGTGTGTGTGTGTGTTTGTGTGTGTGCACGCCTGTATGCTGTGTCTGTCCGAGAATTGATGTGGTGCACTGCTTTCTTTCCACCCACCTGCTTCTTTAGATAATGTGAGCAACACACACACACACACACACACACACAGTCAGGTGGTGAACCACAGAGGAAAGTCTATGTGGGCTGGAGAGAGAGAGAGAGAGAGAGAGAGAGAGAGAGAAAAGAAAGCATGCTAGCTGTATCTTCCAGGAAAGCTCGCATCACGCCATGATGCACTTATTCACCCAGAGAGGAAACTGCACCTGCTGTAACCAACTTCCAGTGAAAGTGATAACACTCATTTCACTCCAGGCAGGTTATCACCCCCTACGGGCGCTCCGACGGCGTCGTATCAACATGCTAGCGTTGTGTTAAGAGAAATAATTACTCCACCGATACACACACACACACACACACACACACACACACACACACACTGCATTAGGTGGGGGTAACCTTCCCTTCTCTCACTGAGATACTATATAATAAGGTTATGTTTAGATTACATTATAATTGGATTATACACCATGGTAGTGATGTAATTGCGTGTAATGACCATAATCACAGTGTTCGCGTTGAGAGCAAAAGGAAGAAAAGGCATCAGAAGGAGCGATGCACTATGAAAGGGTGTCTGGGAAAGGTTTCCTCTGTGATATTACGCTGCCTTCTGCCCTCTTACCCTCTCTGATCTTATATCTCTGTAGCAGACATCCCTCTGGCTGGAGGCTCACTGAAGGAAGAAACACACCGGCCCCGTTCACACCTGGTATTAACATGTGGACAGCTCTAAGTACAGTTCACACCTGGCGTTAGAAAGCGTCTCCACGTGCGTCTTCAGTGACCACTGGTGATCGGATCTCACTATAAATAATACGTAATAAACACGTACATCATTCCTGTGCGTTGTAGAAGAAGAAGAAATCAAAACAATACAGACTGGGTCTATTCCTTGGCGTGTTCCAGGCAAACCGAATCGCCCAAGATGTTTGACGCACGTGTAATATATCTCTATGGGCTTTTCGACATTTTCAGACGTCGTGGACGAAGCCAGATTACGCGATTTGAGAACCAACTGGAGAGGAGAAAAAAAGAGGTGTGATAGCCAGTCAGTGGAGTAGGCGGTCCTTCAATGTGGCCCAGGGCACATTCGCGTACACACTGCTATAAGAATGTGGCCATATGCGGCCCAGACCACCTCCGAGCGATCAGATCTCAATGCGTCCTCCACACCAGTACTTAGAGCTGTCCTTGAGATCGGATCACCCAAGACGCATGTTAAAGGTATGAACACGGCCGCTGTTTCCAAATGTGTTTTCACACATTTCCAAAAGGTGCTATTTCTTTTCAATGGCCTAATACCTACTAAAAGTGACAAGAGGCCCATCAAGGCACCTTGACGCGTTTCCTTCAAACCTCGGTTTTTCATTTAACGCATCAACAGACGGCCCAAACATCTGCTTTCCATTAGGCTTCTGGAGCCGCAGTGACCATTCACGGTTTCAAGGTCAAATAAATGACTGCAAACTAAGTGTGTAATTTAGCAGCATACACCTCAGACGGAAGGACAAGATGAAGACGAGCCGGCCTCAAAATACTTTACCATCGATGATTAACATCTTCACATGGTCATGACGCCTCAACTTTCCTGCTTGCGGTGCGTCACAGAAGTGTCAAATGAGGAACATCAAATGATGCACGTCAATTTTTTGGTTTCAGTGATTTCTGGCCTCCACCAACGACGTTTTCCACCCCTCCTCTCACACAGCTTACGAGGACAGTTTGGAGCTTCACAGGGAGTCTAAATTACGGTCACCTCTGAGATGATTCTCCCAGGCTCCAGCTCTAAACTAGGACACCAACGCTTTTCTAAAAGTTTCAAAAGTGACCTAAACTGTCTGTAAATGAAACGCAGCCTTGAACAAACAGATTGTTTATTGTGTTGTTGTGATTGTACAAAGGCTATCAATGTAAACATCCACGGAGATCTGCACTAGCGTGGCTAACAGGGCAGCCAATTAGCTTCCATTCTGCCTCCCTGTTGGCGCTAGATTTGGACAGATTTTTGCTCCCGCACAATCTAACGGGTTGAAATTAGGGGATTAAATCAAGGGTTGAAATTGCTGCATCAAAGTTTCAGTTGCTTTCTTGTAGCACCGTTATCTTGAAAAGCTTTCTGAAAGCTTTTCTGAAAAGCTTTCTGAAAGCTTTTCTGAAAAGCTTTCTGAAAGCCATTCTGATGGGTTAGGGTCTCTTCATAGGCTCCATAATCTTTGTAGCTTCCAGTCAAGACGTGACCTTTGACCTCTCACTGCCTTCGTTCTGCACAGAAGCAGTCGTGGAGCTGCGCGCCTGCGGGGGGTTTCACATGCACTTGCAAAAATGCAATCATCCCTGCTTCCTCCTTCTGTCTGTGTGTGTGTGTGTGTGTGTGTGTGTGTGTGTGTGTGTGTGTGTGTGTGTACCACAGCATAAACCCATTCTGATCTCATGACTAATAAATATGATGACTCAAACTCTGTCAACAGAAATCTGAACTTTCTTCACAGACTGTAGGAAGGAAACCCTGTGGGAACCAGTCATCCCACCACCCTCTGCAGTTGCGTATGTGTGAGAGAGAGAGTGAAGATAGAGAGGAGAGAGAAAGAAAAAAAAAAAGAGAGAGAGAGAGAAAGAGAGAGACAGCCTGTCTGTCTGTGTGTGTGGTCGTCAGGCCTCAGAGAAAGAAGCAGGCCTAAATAATGTGTGAGTTCTATTTGATGGACAGGTTGGAGAGGTCTAGGAGACAGCAATGCAGCAGCACAGGCCTGCCTGTTGATTGGCCCTCTGTGTGTGTGTGTGTGTGTGTGTGTGTGTGTGTGTGTGTGTGTGTGTGTGTGTGTGTGTGCGTGCGCGTCTGTCTGTCGCGATGCCTTCAAGGATCAGACAACCAGGTCCTGAGAAAAAACCTCGACAAACCGAACAGAAACCTCCCCACAGAAATTCTGCTCCACACAACAAAGAAATGCTCGGATGGGCAATTACCATTAAAAAGGAGCGCTGCCATTGGCTGGGAGGGAAGTGAGCCGGGCCGGCGTCTGAGGCTGCTTAACATTGCAAATTGGGCCGTGGCCTTTTGAACGCGGTATCAAGTCTGACACTTAATTATTGCGTACTTTACATCTATTTATTTGCGGGTTTGAGGTTGGCAGAGAGAGGCTGATCTTCATCTGGCCAGGCCTGGTGTTTGTCTCTGTGTGTGTGTGTGTGTGTGTGTGTGTGTGTGTGTTCGCATCCTTATTGGGCCTCTCCAGTCCCTCTGGATCCAACACTCCAGACAGACAGGAAGTCACACTGGGAACTTCCTGTGGTTGAGCCAATCAGACACTTCCGTTTTGGGACTCTCCTTGTGCGCCTGCGTGTGTGTGTGTGTGTGTGTGTGTGTGTGTGTGTGGGTGTGCGCGTGCGTGTGTGTGTGTTTCTTTCTACAGGGAGGGCTGCTATAAAAACATGAAACGCAGCAGCGGCAGACAAACGGGAGAGGAAACTCTTCCACCTTGACACGTCGAGAATCAGAGGAAATCACTCACACCCCTCCAACACTAGCATACCTCCATGAGCACCTGGCTGTGTGTGTGTGTGTGTGTGTGTGTGTGTGTGTGTGTGTGTGTGTGTGTGTGTGTGCTGGGCTGTCAGCGAGGGAGTGGCTGGCCGTTTTCACAGAAGAGCTGTCTGCATTAAGCTGCTTGAGATGACCTGGATAGAGGCTGAATGAATAAATAAAAAGTCAAGCAGACGCTTATAGATGCTTCAGACCTCTCTCTCTCTCTGTGTGTGTGTGTGTGTGTGTGTGTGTGTGTGTGTGTGTGTGCGTGCTGATTATCTAAGCAGAGTTATTTTCGAGTGGACGTTCGCTTGCGAGGTCAAGATCAACATGAGGTAAAGACACAGTAGCATGCAGTGTGTGTTCCTTTTCTATGTTTAATACAATGTACTGTATGTTTATATGGTTTATGTGACTACCTCTGTGTGTGTGTGTGTGTGTGTGTGTGTGTGTGTGTGTAGTCCTACCTAGGGGGCTTGAGGGCTGATATTAATGAAGCATTTCTCTCTGCGGAGCTCTGTCAGTACAACAAGCCCCTGACGTGATTAATAACTGCCTCGCTTAGCCTCTGTGTGTGTGTGTGTGTGTGTGTGTGTGTGTTAGCTTGCGTATGCTTACACAAGTATGGTGCAAGTGTGCGTGTTGTATGTGCATGTAGTGCCTACGTGTTTGTGTGTGTGTGTGTGTGTGTGTGTGTGTGTGTGTGTGTGCGGGGGCTTGTGGAAAAAGCCGGTCACTGTTAATGAGAGCGGTGCATTAGCTTTTCCTGTTTATGGTGCTGTAGTCTCTCTGCTGTCTGTCTGTCTGTCTGTCTGTCTGTCTGTCTGTCTGTCTGTCTAATAGCAGCCAGTTGAGTGGCGATCTGCAGGACACTCAACGCTCTAACGAGGGAAATAGAAATAATAGAATATAACAGAAATACAGGAGCTACAAACAGATGACAAGCTAGATTAAGGCTCCCTTACTCTTTGCAATGTGCTTATAGATCCCTTTTCAGTGAGTAAACATGATGACTTTTTTTTGTGGGCGGAGCTTAGCTGGAGGCAGAAGCTGGCTGGAACACGTTAGCCAACAACGCCGGCTAGCGAGTTTCGTTGGCTTGTTTTTAACATGGCTGAAGAAAATAACGCTACGTCTGAATATTGACGGTCACTCACTCTCCAGGACCGCGAGAGTTACTGGAACAAGTTAACATGAACCGACGGGACCAGACTGGCCGACCCGACGATCTGACAGGACGACCTGCTGTGGAGCGGCCAGACATTTACACCTGACAGAGAAACCAAGCCTGGATAGTAAAGAGAAACTGAGGGCGTATACGTCCTGAATGGTCACGTACAAGACTTCAAATACAAAGATTTACCAGATGATCCAAACACACACACACACACACCTGACACACATAACGTTACAACTAAAAGTTAGCTAATGCGCTAAGAAAGTTACGAGAGAAATCACCTGACGTTATTCCTCCTAGTTCCCCAGTTTGTGATGAGGTGGGCTTGACAAATCTTTAGACACATATCCAAACCTAAAACAGACAATACTTTATTTAACCTATGAAGCATTTCTGATGATCGCCTCAGTCCAATCCTTTCGTTTTATCGCGTTTAACCATAGTTGTCTTCGATTTTTTTTACTGGCAGTAAGTCAAGTTGGAGCCTCTCCTTTGATTCTGGCATCCAACAACACAGCAAGACGACATTTTGGGTGAACGGCAGCCTCTTACTCTGCTGCTCTGAGGTGAGGTGATGCCTCCAATGTTGCTTTGTTTTGCCTCCAGCCAACACCGTGACGTCATCGTGACGTAGGCGCTAAAAGGGTCTACATGCTTCACTTATTTGTCTAAGCTATTCTTTATTTGCTTCACTTATTGGTTCAAATAAAAGTAGGTAGCTAACTTACTGCACTTTTACTTTAGTGCTCTTAGATGCTTGATGAGGAAGGAAATGCACTTACGATTTCTAGTTCTCTTGGCTAGCTACGTTGAACGGACCTATTGTAAGTCGCTTTGCATAGAAGCGTCTGCTAAATGACTGTAATGTAATGTGTGTGTGTGTGTGTGTTTGTGTGTCTGATAAGGTGTTGTACAGGAAGTAGGCGGCTGTAATTGCACGCGTACCAACAGCCATCACCGAAGCCTCCGCCAGCCCTGCTTAGCAAGGCGCTCATCATCCATCTTCATTTCGCGAGGTGCCAGTGTGTGTGTGTGTGTGTGTGTTTGTGCATTTCTGTACGCGTGTGTGTGTGTCTGTGTGTGTGTGTGTGTGTGTGTGAGAGAGACAGGACACGAGATTCAGCAAAAGTACAGTGACAGTGTGCAGCTGTGTGTGACCGTCCATGTTTGCGTGTTAAAGAGATCAACCATCAGCCTGCCTGGTCTCCCCCACTGCATACACAACGATGACAGTCTGACCTTTCCTCTCTCTCTCTCTCTCACACTCTCTCTCTCTCTCTCTACTTTTTTCCCCCTCGACCTCGCTCGCTCCCTCTCGCCGTGAAATCAGATGTACTACACGCCTGGGTAGCAGAGGCTGTCTGGTGCACTTCATTCATCCAACTCCCCCCCCCCCCCTCCCCCCCGCCCCCATATGCCTCTGCACTAACTCCTTCAGACGTGAAACGCCTCGCTGAGCCCATCAGATCACGCCGGGCAACACATCCACCTCGCGAAATCGACTGCAAAAACACGATCGGGGGCCTTGGCATTGGCGAAACTCGACGCTGCCACAGACGCGCATACACACACACATACGCATGAAAACACCACCAGCAGGAACTAAATGAAATGGACGTGAACTAACGCAACACATCGCTGGGTTTGTCTTTCCACGTCTGGCTGGGAACTCAGGGCTGCTCCTCCCATGTTCCCAAGACTTTGTTCATCGAGATTAATAATCATGTGATCGCAATATCTATCAAAATAATGAAGATGATCGTTGTAGCCTCAACACTCGCTCATGTCAAAGGATTCTACGCGTACACGTCATTTCAGGATGAGTTTGTCTACTGGCTGTGTGGACCGTGTGATGTTGGATGGGTTGGACATCTCCACCTGCATGTATTGAACGAGTAGGATAAGTGATCTTCATCCATTAGAGGTGATCTGACTTGATAGTACTTCTTAGGATGAATGATGAGATTTCTGGGTGCTGGTATTAACTCCAATATCCAAGACTCCAAGACCAATACTGCTTGTGTTGAAGCGATATCTGTAGAAGAGCTGATCTCAAAGCTGATGCAGACGTTCATATACAACTTACATCTGTATGAGAGCGAATATGGATTTAGGCAAACCGCTTGTAAAACCAAAACTATTTAACCGTCCGATTCAGATCTATTCTGTGATGCAGCGAGAAAACTGTGAGAATGTTGAGATAAATATTGGGCTTCTGGTCTTCGAGGACCAAGTGGCATTCTCCAGCGCTGACGCACTGCTGCTTCAGCCCGGCACAGCAAGCCATCAATCTTTATAAATCATTCAGTTCTCCTGCTCTGCCCTCCAGACACACACACACACACACACACACACACACACACACACACACACACACACCTAGCTCCCATTCCTCATCTTCCCTTCCTCCTGCAGTGTTTATGTAACCGTGTGCATGAGAACAAGATTCTGCTGAAATGAGAGCTAAATCTTTAAACTGCTTTTACAGACTGAGATGCAGCCGCTGGAACAGCCCGACTTCTGAGCTAGCCGGCATTATAGAGGCTCAAGCAGCAGGGAGGAAAATATACCATGTTATTATATAGAGGAATACTCCTGATATGTACAGTGGTGGCCAAAATTGTTAGAACACCTGACAGATCTGAAAATATTGACCTTTTCTTGCCTCCAAAACATGATTTCATTTCATAATGTTCATGAAACATGCAGATGGTTGCTCTGAGCACCACAAATATCAGATGAAGTGAGTCCTACTGTTTTTATCCACTTTTAACTTTAATATTTGGTATGTCACCTTTTGCAGCAATTCAAAAGAATCACACAGCTGTGTCCTAAGACTCTTGATCACCATCAATTTAACCACCATCACACCTGACAATGATTACACAAGTAATTTGGCTTCTTCTGTGAAGGAACATGATTGTGTGACATTGACAGTGAAATAGGCCTAGCTTGTTTTTTGTAAGGAAAATGAGGTAAATCTCCTTATGATGCTCTATTCTGGTTTATAGAGCATAATGATGACTTTGTACATATTTAATTCATTTTATGGGTATTTTAATGGCCAATTGAACAAAAACAACTGAAACCTCTTAAATATGCCAAGTGTTCTAATAATTTTGGCCACCACTGTATATATACCTTAATGGTGATTCAAGCTATACCCAGTTTATGAAGGGAGGATGAAGAACTGGGTAGTTAGCATGAGCAGCGATAGCTACCGTTGCTGAACAGACATGGAAAAGCGCGACACCTACAGAAACTTCACCGGACACGCTGTTTGATTGACAGGTGGTCTCGTCACAGCTGTTGGTCTGAAGTGCAGAAACACCACCGGAGATCTCGGCTTCATCACAAGACGAGGAGCTCGTGGATCACCACTTTAAATTGATTGTTCCCTTGTAATGTGTGACTTGTGTTATATACTTCCTGGTTTGGGTTCTTTCTCTGACAGCAGACAAAACTGACCAAAATGTTTGCAGCAATGCACCTTGCGCATTTTCCGCACTTCACACTCTTAAACTTAAATATTGTATTTCGGATAAGAAACCTGTCATGCGTGACGTCTGACGGTGTGTGTTGTTCCTAACACTTACTACACCTGTCTGGAAAACAAATACAGTAATGGATGGTTGACGGCGCGCTCTCCTGACGGCTGACGGACGAAGAGAAAATAAAAGCAAAATAAAAGTCTTTTCCCCTGATTGGGGCTGTGTGAGCAGACAAGGATCAGACTGAATATTTCATCATCTCCTTTTTTAAAACCCAGTTGGATTGAAGGGAATTTAAGCTGAAACTCTTCTGACAGGAAGAAATTCAACATTCAAATGTCAGTATTTTGGAGAGTAAATCATTTAATAACGAGCCGAGGCTGCGTGAGGAATGTCATCTGGGGCAACATGAAAAGAGTATTTTTTGAGGGGGGGGTGTCCTTCCTCAGTGCTCAGTGTGGCTGCTGTGACCCCCCCGGCCCTCCTCACCCCTCCTCACCCCCCCCCCCCCGTGGTCACCTTGTATTTAAAACACACTGCGGCCCATTGATCTCCGGGGAGAGGCCATCTTGGCTCCGATTTAGACTGCGGAGGAATGCCGGAATGTCTCTGGCTCTCCGCCAGCAGCCTTTTCCTGGCCCGACCTTTGACCTCTGCCACTGGGAAAGGGGAGGCCTAGGCTGTGTGTGTGTGTGGGAGGGGGGGGGGGCAGCGACCACCTGCTCTGATCTTCTGCTCCCTCTGATCTGATGACCTCCTCTCCCAACACACACACACACACACACACACACACACATACACACACACACACACACACTCCCCACTGTACTACGTCGAGTCAGATCAAGGACAAAGTCACATTTTCACCGTCACCTCCGCGAAGCCACGAACATGTGCACGGCAGCCTACGGACAAAGAGTCACGCTCTGTGGTCGTGGGTAAACACCCCAGCTAAGGGCTGACCGCACATGTCAACACACACTGAGCTGGCTGTTCCACTGAGGGCATAAACACACAAACACACGCGCACACACACACACACACACACACACACACACACACACACACACCGGGTACAGATGAATGGCCGCCGACAAGCTCTCAGGGGCTTCACAGGGATGTGAGCAGCGCAGCGTCGTAAAACAGGGAATAACAGGACGTGTACATGTGTGTGTGTGTTTATGTGTGTGTGTTTATGTGTGTGTGTTTGTGTGTGTGTGTGTGTGTCTTGTAAGTCCTTTATCTGGTCGCTATATAACATCATTACCCCATCAGGCTGCGTTAATGTGGAACGTAGGAGCGTGTCGGTGGCCTCTGCGTCTATTTTCTTGCGCCTTCACACGTTGATCCGTAACCTAGTCTCCATGTGACTTGTGACTCGTGAGGCAGGACGCTGGGAAAAAAACAAAAATCAGCATCGGTACGTCACCGGGGGCAACGCTAACCTCAGCCGCTTGGACGTGGACTTGGACAACGTTTTTAAAAATAAACGCAGAGCGGTAAAACACCCGATGACGAATCAGCACGGAGGTTAAGTCGAGCAGCAGCGTGACCAGGGGTTTAAAAAAAAACACAACAACCCCAAAAAAACCCTGACGTAACCAGACTGAAAAGAGAGAGAGAGAGAGAGAGAGAGAGAGATGGAGGGATAAATAAAGGAAGCTAGGGGAAAGGGAGAAAGGTGACTAGAAATAGAAACACATGAGTGAGACGAGAGATGGAGAGCGAGAGAAAGAGACAGAGAAATGCAATATGTGTGGGTGAGTGGGAGTGTGAGAGAGGGAGGAAGGGAGGAAGGGAGGGAGAGCGCGATGTATACAGGAGGAAAAACATACAGAGGGAGAAATATATGTGTGAGTGAGAGTGGCAGAGAGAGAGAGAGAGAGAGAGAGAGAGAGAGAGAGAGAGAGAGAGAGAGGCGAGAGATGGCACGATGAAATTAAAGAGGAATGCAGATGAAAATAGAGAAACCCTAAACCTGGGAGAGAGAGAGAGAGAGAGAGAGAGAGAGAGAGAGAGAGAGAGAGAGAGAGAGAGAGAGAGAGAGAGAGAGAGAGAGAGAGAGAGAGACTGGCTGTAATGCTATACTCAGTAAGTATAGGCAACATATGTGTGTGTGTGTGTGTGTGTGTGTGTGTGTGTGTGTGTGTGTGTGTGTGTGTGTACGTGCATTTTGGGTGTGTAAGTGTATCGAGAAGCCGTCGTCAGAAAATCCTCCTTACACTGATCTGTCTGCCGAGAGAGAAACATCACCAGAATCCAAAAAAAGTCTCGTCTGGCTGATCGGAAAAACAGAGACACACACTTACATCTACACACACACACACACACATCTACACACACCAGTAAATAGCACCATCTCCGTGAAAGGAGGGGGATAAACACAGGGTATTCCCTCATCGCCCCTGGCTCCCATTTCTGCCTATGGAAGGGGAAAAGAGATGGGAAGTCTCAACAACAAAAAAAAAAAGAGTGGCGAGAGAGAAAATTATAGATCTCTCTGTCACCGTCTGTTTATGTCATGAAAACCCCGCCGACCGCAGAACATCAGCCGGGGGGACGCTTCAGAGAGGCGCACGTGAAGAAAAGGGCCGCCGTGCAATGACGTCGCTGTACAGACGAGGGAAAAGGAAACAAACAAACCCAAAAAAAAAAAGATGGAAAAAAAAAAAAAAAGAGGCAAGGCCGGTAAACGAAAGGGTGCGGGGGAAAGAGGAAGGAGTGAGACTTCCTACCGCCCCAAAGACGACGGTGTGGTCTTTTTGGAGTGTCTTCACCCCACCCCCAGATCAAAGGCGGGTGAGGGGTGGGGGGGGGGAAATGGCTCGGGCCCTCGGCGGCGTTAAGTCACGTTAAGCCCAGACGGAGGCCGTACACATGCTCCCACAAATAAAGCTGGCCGGGATTAGACTGACAATGGAACGACCCCCCCCCCCCCCCGCGGTGAGTCACAGGGCTTCATGACAAGGTCAGACCACAGTCACACAGACTAAGAGACGGCAAAAAAACAAAGATGCGTTTGAAAAAAAAAAAAAATGGTTCGGAAATACCTGAAGTACTCGAGGTGCGTTTGATTTCATTTGCCAGACTCGGCAGCAGCAGCTTGGGTTATTGCGCTTTACGAGGAGAGACTTTTTTAATAATCTCCTGCCTCCATCTTTTTTCTTTTCTGTTCTTTCTCCTTTTTTTCCTCAACTTAACTTTAAAAGCGGAAACTTCACATGTAAAGTTAAAAGTTGAAAAATACGAACATAATTCATTTTAAAAAGAAGGGGGGGGGGGGGGGGCAACCAGGAGACACAGAGAACAAGCAGATGTCACAGTGAGTTTGAAGGGAAAAAAATGTTGTGACACACACACACACACACACACACACACACACACACACACACACACATACACACACACACACACACACACACACAGGAGCCCCAAGTGTCACTAGGCTGTCGGCCCCCATATTAGACACCCAAGTATGGCAACACATTTTGGACTTGCCAACACTACCTGTCATCACCAATATAGGCCATAGCGCACACAGACAGACATACACACACCCACACATGCACACTCACTGACACACTTGCACACACACACACACACACACACACGCAAACCTATAAAAACACAGAGGGACAGCCAGCAACAGGGTAAGCAGGGTAGTGGCTTTAAATACCGGACTGATGAAAGGGTTAGGCTGCATGGATTCAAGGAAAGGATGGAGAGAGAGAGAGAGAGAGAGAGAGAGAGAGAGAGAGAGAGAGAGAGAGAGAGAGAGAGAGAGAGAGAGAGAGAGAGAGAGAGAGAGAGAGAGCGCTCGGAGGGGGAAACATGGGGAGATCAAAGGGGTGTTTCAGAGTCGATCCCTTGTTGGGCTGTTAGAGAGCTGGTGTCTGTCAGCAGGCATGAGAATAAACACCGACGCATGTGACACGTGCACTGGCTTTGGTGCTGCACTCACACACACACACACACACACACACAAATAAACTATCAACACGTAAAGCTGCATTTCTCTCTCTCTCTTTCTTGTCTCGTTTCCTCTCCATCCATCCCTCTCCTTCATGTCCTCATTCTGCAAGTATCTCTCTTTCATCCAGAACACCTGATACAACACCTGACCATACACCTGGGCAGTGTTAGTGGCATGCCCCGCCCCTTTTCTTATCTTAATATGAGAAGGAAGTGAAATTGTTAAAAAATCTCCTTTTGTTAGTGAAAGAAGACAGAAAGATGCTTTAGCTTGTTAGCTTGTTAGCTTGTTAGCTAGCATCGGACGGCTAGCCGACAGTGTTTCAGGCAGCGGCACTTACCCGGTGTCTAACACAGTGTTGTGTCTGCTGCCATTTTTTTATCATTTTGTGCATATGCTGTGTGACAAAAGTGATATATATTGCATCCTTTCTTCAGTCATCTTCTCTCTCTCTCTCTCTCTCTCTCTCTCTCTCTCTCTCGAACGCCCCCGCAACCTCCTCCTCCATGAGACCGAGACTCGACACGTCCTACCGCGAGGCAGACAAGGAATTCAGGCTTTAAAAAGAAGTGGTTTGGGGCAAAACTGCGACTTATATTTTTTTTCGGACTGTTGCTGGACACAAATCAACTTTCTTTTTTTGTCTCCCTCCAAAACCAAACACCTATTGTTTTCGGCGATTGGCCAATTCACACCTTCCCATTCACATCGACGGTCCATTCAGCTTCGCCACGGGAGGGAGGCGAGGCTCATCCTATTCTTGGACTACGCCCATTTCCCCCCTGGTGTGATCGTCCAAGTCGTTTATCTTGTCGGCTCCTCAACGAAATTCACACGAAAAAAAAAATGTATGAACAAGCTGAACGGTGGTATTTTTTCTTCTAACCGGTGATCTCCCTGGGAAGCATGAATCTGCCTTTACCTTGTTTCTAGTCTAGTCGAGGGAGAGAGAGAGAGAGAGAGAGAGAGAGAGAGAGAGAGAGAGAGAGAGAGAGAGAGAGAGAGAGAGAGAGAGAGAGAGAGAGAGAGAGAGAGAGAGAGAGAGAGAGGATGCTGACCACATGTTTCCCCACACTGCGCCTCGCTGGCCGATTTCCTCCGGGGGATTAGTCTGTCTGAAGGGTTGGCAATGGGTGGCAGGTTGCAAGGCAGAAAGCTAGAAGTATGGCTGGTTTCTTCTCTCTCTCTCTCTCTCTCTTTAACACACACACAACCTTTATTCAGTCCACCAGGCCTCACACACACACACACACACACACACACACACACACAGTCCTCTGGCCCCATGCTGTTCTGGTCTGGGAGGAATAGCTAGCTAGCAGCAGCAGAGCAGTTAGAGACATTCACAACATTAATGAAGGCTTCTCTGCCGTTTCCTCTGGTTTGTCTTTTCTGCTGCTACATCCCACACACACACACACACACACACACACACACAACACACACACACACACACACGGCCACTCCCCCACCCTCCTCTCCTAACTCCTGATACACACACAAGAAAAATAAAATCAAGGGATATTTGAGTGGATCTCGTTCTCGCCGTCGTCTGCGATGAATCTCAACATTAAAAACGCAGCACATTGATTTCCAGCGTTCCTATGAAGGCTGACGCAACGCTTTCATCGAGAGTCTGCTCTCCACTACGGGTGTAAACATCGCTCGCTTTCCCTCCAAAGAAACATTTGTGATTATTTCCATCATCAGATTCAGCTTCAATTCCAAGTCTCGCTGACCTGTGAGGGAACATTGCTTCTGCAGACATCAACACATCACACGGTACAAATAGACCCCCGCTGATAAGACCAGACAGGGAGTCAGCTGATCAACATCCGACGATCTGTCAATGCACAGCTATTGTCTCTCTTCCTCTCTCTCTCTCTCTCTCTCTCTCTCTCTCTCCCCCAGGCTCTGCGTTTGATCTCCTCCTCCCCTTTAAAGGAGTGCCGGCCTGTCGCTTGTAAGGCACTGAGAGATCTAGCGGCGAAGGAAAGGCATCAGGGAATATCCCACCAAGCCATCAAATCACATGACTTCAAAAAAAAAATGTGTGTGTGTGTGTGGGAAAGGGGGGTGTGTAGAGAGAGAGAGAGAGAGAGAGAGAGAGAGAGAGAGAGAGAGAGAGAGAGAGGATGTAGTTGGTGGGCGAGTGACAGATTAACAGCAAGAAAGCAAGAAAGTGAGAGGAGGCGAGAGAGGGTGATAAATGGGAGAGGGACACCGAGAACCACAGAGAGAGAGAGAGAGAGAGAGAGAGAGAGAGAAAGAGCGGGAGAGGGAATGTAACGTGGCAGAGACAGAACGAGGTCTGCGTTCTCCATCTTCTCCCTGTTACCCTTTCCCCTCCCGGCCCGCCAGAACCCAAACGCTCTCCGGCGCCGGGGAACGAAACGCCGCGGATGCTCATCATGTGATCGTCCCCAGAGATCCATTTCTCTCCGTCTCTTCCTCTTCTTCTTCTTCTTCCACCCCCAGATACCTATACATGGCTTTTCTCCTTGCTCCAGCCCTCCAACCAGCCACCTCCCTTCATCGCTTCCTGCTACTTCCTCCTCCTCCTCCTCCTCCTCCTCCTCCTCCTCGCTGGCAGAGTCCCTAATGAGGCTCGGTGGGAATGCTCTCCTGCTCCCTCCCTGAAGATAGACCTGTTTTCTGCTCTGTTCTGAGGAGCTGCTGGAACAGATTCTCTCTGCTGGCGCTTACCATATGGCCTAGCCCGCCCAGCAACACACACACACACACACACACACACACACACACACACCTGCATGTGCATGTATGACACACATGTTCACCCCTGAAGTTTGTGCACATATACACACATCTTGCACAATTTATTTTTGGATGCATGCATGCACGTGGACACACACACACACACACACACACACACACACACACACACACACACACACACACACACACACACACACACACACACACACACACACACACACACACACACACACACACACACACACACACACACACACTAGGGCTGGACGACTGGACCACTAGATGGACTTAATCCGTTGCTTAGTGGGAATTCCCCAATTTGAATGGGCTCGGTCATTTAAAAGGCAGCCTGGTGCAAGAGGGATTTAAAATGTTGTTTACCTGACATTTCACCGGACCGTCCTCGGGGGTTTGCGGCGGCGGTTTGGCCCCGTTTCAGCGTATTGTGCTGCTTCCTAGCGGGAATGCACCGCCGCCTCGTAATCCATCGTCTTATTTCTTAACTGGAGGACTTATTCAATTAAAAACGCCAAAATAAAAGCCCCTTCCTCGCGCATTGGAAAGCCAAGTTTCACTTCAAGTCGTCATGGTTACACCTGTCTGCCCCCCTCAATCAAATACATCGGGGACCGCCAATATATGTGATGACGATTGGCTGACAGGACTATCTACACACACACACACACACACACACACACACACACCCCGGTGCCCAAGTACGACCGGTGTTTTTGCGGCGTAACGTAACAATGTCTGGCGCCGGCACCACGCCGCCCGAGTCGTGGAGCGGCTCTCCGCTGGCTCGCAGCTTAATGACAAAATATTGGCCCGAGTGTTTCTGAATTGGATGGCGGAGACATGCCTAGCTGTGTGTGTGTGTGTGTGTGTGTGTGTGTGTGTGTGTGTGCTCCCTCTAACAATACGCCGGTAATGGGGTAATAAACTCTACCTGGACGGCGGGTCGAGAATATTGTGGGGTTGTTTTTGTTTTTTTCCCCCCAGTGCAGTAAAGGTCTGAGTATGATGGGCATAACAGGCAGCTGTTGAGAATATTGAGTGCATCGTGATGGGTCAGATTTTTTCCTGTTTTTGCCTGCCCTTCTCTCCCGCTGCTCCTCGCTCTCCCTTCATCTCTCGGTCTCTCTCTGTGTCTAACTCCATCCCTCTCTCCATCTCTCTCAGTCTCTCTTTTCTCTCTGTGTCTCTGAGTCATGCCGTTAGCGAGCAGACTGTTTTGTCCAGGTCTATTTCTGGATGTCATGCTGTGGAAGAGAAAAATAAGATTAAAAACAGAGAGAGAGAGAGAGAGAGAGAGACAGAGAGAGAGAGACAGAGAGAGAGAGAGAGAGAGAGAGGGAGAGATATTTCCCCGCGGCTTAAGGATCTAGGAAACTTAAACCGTTTAATTCAAAAAAATGATACTCAGCAAAAAGGACAGTCTGTCACCACGGCAGCATAAACACACCCAGCGTGCGCACACACACACACACACACACACACACACACACACACACACACACTAAAATGGGGCAAAAACACCATAAGCATTCCTCATCTCCCACACTCGGCGTCAGGAAGCCACTGACTGCATTACAGCGGGCCGACGGACTGCTCGCAGCTCGATCAATAACTGAACCTGATAACCATTTAACAAATAGATTTCTGAAACGGAGCTTTAAACGGATAAAGGCAGCAGAGGCAGATATGTATTAGAAAATGAATGATGTTTCGTACTCAGCGCAACCTAACCCAGCTCTCTCTCTCTCTCCTCTTCCTTCGTCTCGTTCTCGTGGTCTAAAAAGTATCGGGGTTATTATTTTGATTTATGGTGCGTTGGATTGGAAAGGCTGAAATTTCTGCAAAAAAAAAGCAATCACACTCACGTGAGGTGCAAGATGTTCCCGCTAAGAAATGCGGATCAATAGCGATGGAAACACATTCGTCAAATGAAGACTATTTGGGACCTTCAGGAAGTCGGAGTTATATTCTCTCTCCAGCCACCTGATTAACATTTTGTCTTTTGAGACGTTTCAAAAAGTTTTGCCTCGAAACTCGTAGGACATTGTCGTGAGTCGGTGAGTCATCGCGGGAGATAGGTGACAGCCAGGTAGGTGTGTTTTTTAGAATTGAACAGTTTCAGTCCAATAGAGGAGATATTCACTTTGAAAAAAAAAAAGTGAAGTTCATTGGACGGTGTTCCTGCCAGGGCACGGTCAGTATCTAGCGCTTAGAGCCTCTTAAAGGAGAATTCCGGGATTTTTAAACCTGGCCTCTATATCCACAAAGGTAGTCTATCTAGGTAGTCTATAGCGAGAGGGTTCACAAATACTCTAAACTACGCTTTCTGTACTCCAACACATGTCTCCAACGCTGATTTATGTTTCCACCATCCTCTTCACCGCAACAAGACTCGCTATAGACTACCTTTGTCCACCGTCCATTTCAGAGCGGGACTTCTCCTTGAGCTAGACTTTAGTTTTCTGGTTAAAAAAAGGTCTATTTCTGTAGCGATCCTTTCAGTAATGTTGTCAGACACACGAATAACAATCTGAGCCTGTCAGTGGCAAAATCAAGCACTTTCAGTGGATGTATTTTGACCGCCTGCCTATGCCCCTACAGATTACATTGCAGCCATTGAGCCCTTTTCGCGACTGCCGACTGAGCTGATCTACCGGAGCAATTCCGAAACTTATTGGACCTATTTTGTGGTATAATAGGCGATTTTGTGAATATAGAGGCCAGGTTGAAAAATCCCGGAATTCTCCTTTAAGGTCGCCAGCACCTTCTTATTTTCTTATTTTCAAGGCAGCGATCATCTTGTGAAACGTTGCAGGCATGTTACATTTTTCAAAACGGTGGATCGCTCACTTTGGAAATAAAAATCCAATAAAAAATAAAACACACCCTCATTCTCTCTCTCTGTTCCTCCCGCTGGTTTTTTAACCTTACAAAACCAAACTCTTGCAGTCTTCCCTTTGATAAATGTCCTTTGCGGAGGCTATGGAACAAGAAAAGAGGAGTCATCCTCTCCCTCATGGATCATAACAAACCCTCCGTATTCATCATTCCTCCCATGATATCATCCCTGGCCAAGATATTGTATGCTTTTATTTTGCTCTTTTTTTACAGGCCAGTAAGTTCTCCTTCCTCCATCGCCAGAGAGGTCAAGGTAAGTTCAGTCCATCCCTATCCTCCCCGTGTGTGATCCAATGGGGAGTAATCCCTCACTGGACTGACACACACACACACACACACACACACACAAAACCACCAAGGTGGTGTGTGTGTTTGTGCGTGCATGATTTACACGGTGGCGAGCTCAAGAAAAAAGGCAAAACATGGGAGCTCTTTCCTCCTGGCTGCAGCAGCGTTTCCCTGCTGCCAGGAGGCGAGGCGGGTCCCTGCAGATCAGCCCAAAGCCCCAGAATGTGACTCCTCGTACGTTTAGTCGGGAGCCGAGCTTTGAGCTTTGATCCCCGACTGAAGAGAAAGTCGGATTTTCCAGCACAGTGAGTGACGGGGCTCGGTGGAAGAAGGGGTTGGGGAGCGGGAGAGTGGTGGGGGGGGAAGAAAAATGCCGGGGCAGTTACTAAGGCGAAAGGGATTGAGAGAGGGAGGGGGGGAAGAAGAACAAAAAATGTTGCCCCACACAATCTCATTTTTTTTTTTTTTAAACTCCATTCTTTCTGCTTCTTTCTTTCTTTGGCAACTGAAAGCTTTCCTCAATGAGAGATGAGGGGGGATGCAAAAGGCTAAGACTTGAGGGAAGCACTGTACCAGAGACGGGAGGAGGAGGAGGTGGGGGGAGGAGGAGGGGGGAGATAGATTCCAGGACAAGCAGTGGGGGAACAATGGCGGTGACACGGCATAACTAATCGATATGAGAAAGCTCCAACTTGGTGGACGGGACGGGACGGGACGGGACTGGCCCCCCCCCCCCCACCCTCCCAGCCTGTCTGGTCCACGCCGCACCCTTCACTTCCTTTCTCAACGGACATCCTTTGAAATGCTAAAGGAATGAGGGGCAAAGTCCACTCCTCCGCTTTTTCCTCTTGAGAAACCCGACTCGAAAAACTGCTCAGGGGTCAGCCGGTCCACGCCGGTTTGAAGAGCCTGACGGTTTTGACCTCAGCCAGCAGATTCCAGGTGACAGAAAACGGGGGGGATCGCAATTTTGCCCTCGACATTTATTAATCAAACACACATTCATCTCAATTACCAGGGACTCATTTATCTGCACTGCCCATTAGGTTGTATGAAATGATGCATAAGAAGCTTCTACTCTGCTCTGATTGGCGTTGTGTAAAACTATTGACTTCCTGTCTGGTCTGGCCAACTGATGTTTGTCCGTACGGTGTATTTGTGACTCCTTTTATCGCTTTTTTTCATTGTGTTTTTATGATGTGATCTATTGTGAATCCTGCCCATGCCATTACGCAACAGCTAAGATTGAATTGAATGGAATTACAACAGTTTGAAAATAGTCAGTAAAGTACTTTTTTTTTTTTTTTGGACTGGGATCACAACATCTAGCGAAACAGTGAGTACGATCATCTCGTCCATAACGGCGCATCCTTAGTTACGGCTCAGGGAACGCCGGTCGCCGAGCAGCCACCTCCTCCTTGGCAACGGAGGAGAGAGAGAGAACATATGTCCCGTCGTACGGCCCGTGATACATGGGTGACGTTTTTAAAAGGTGATGCCAGATGGGCGATTAAAACCAACAATTACGACCAACGGTGCGTTCGCTGCCCGCCGCCTGCTCCGTTATCCACACGCATCCTGTCTGGTTTGTAAACCTCACGTCGTTTGCTGAAGGCGATACTGCTGTTCTCCATTACCTCAACAAAAAAAACAAAACGCTGCTTGTATATCACAGAGTCTAGATCAGCCCTGTTCTCCTGAGAGATACTTAATTAACATGGGGGGGGGAGAGAGGGAGACAGAGAGAGAGAGAGAGAGAGAAAAAAGGGAAGGAGGTCGGCCTCCCTCCCTATCAACCTCTTGTGCATTTTTCTCTTTCTCCCTCCTTCCCTTACCTCCCTCTCTCTCTCTCACTCTGTTTCTCTTTCGTTTTCTCTCCCTCTTTCTCTCCTGCCTCCCTCCCAGGAGAGAGAGAGGGGGGGGGGGGGGGAGAGAGAGAGAGAAATTATGTTACATGAAGTCTGGTTAGCACTGACCGCATTGGCTAAAGCAGCTGTCTGTGCTGTGCTGTGTTGTGGTTTTGTGCGTGCGCGCACACACACACACACACACACACACACACACACACACACACACACACACACACACACACACACACACGCACACACACACACACACGCACACACACACACACACGAGAACACACACACACACACACACACGGTCAGGCCCAGTCCAAGTCTCTGTGGTCTGGTACGACTTCAGTAACACACATGCTCTCTGTTTATGTTGCGCTCGCAGGCCTCATGTGGTCTGACCTGCTCTGGCCTGACACAATTCTCTCTCTCTCTCTCTCTCTCACTCTCTCTCTCTCTCTCTCTCTCTCAATTCTCTCTCTCTCTCTCAACTCTCTCTCTCTCTCTGCTTCCATATATTTTGGTTCCTGTTCTGAAGCCGGTGTGTGTGTGTTGTGTTTGTGTTCGGGTCAAGCGGCGTAGGAACAGAACGCTGTTTGGGTTAAAGACTGTGCACACAGATGGCCACTGTTTTGGCTATGCCTGGAGTCCAGGTCCTGTGTACGTAGGTGTGTGTGTGTGTGTGTGTGCGTGCGTGCGTGCATGTTTATGCTTCAACATCTCCCTCTCCCTCGCCTCTCGACTCACTTTCTCACCAACGTTAATCTCTCCTCTCCACCACGACCTCCTCTCCTCCTCTCTCCTCTCTCTCCTCTCTCCGTCTGTCTCCAGCTCTCCTCTCTCTCTCTCTGTCTGGTCCGTCTCATCCTGCTCGTCTGTTGTCGGAGGCCGGTGGGTTCAGGAGAGCCGGGCGGGTCGACGCGGGCGCAGCCGAGCGTGGCGGCTACAATAACCCCCGCGGCGGGAGCACCCATGTGCTAAATTACTGCCACAAATGTTCTTCCATCAGACCTCGGCAGAACTATTCAGCTCTCTCTCTCTCTCTCTTTGTCTCTCTGTCTGTCTCTCTCGCCCGGACGCACTTTCCTTTTTCTCTACATAATTGCGTCCCGAGCACGCCCAGCTCCAACGGTGTTAAAAACAGAGAGTGGAGGAGGTAGAGAGAGAGAGAGAGAAAAAAGGAGACAAGGAAATAAAGAAGGAGAACAAAGAAAAACAGGTGCAGCGATGACAATGATGTTATTGCAGAGTGTCTGGTGAACCTGGACCATCCTCTCTAGTGTCTGCCATGATGATGTTGAGCAGGTCACAGTGTGTGTGTGTGTGTGTGTGTGTGTGTGTGTGTGCGCGTGCACGTTAGCCGTCTTGCTCTGAAAGCATATGATTAAACTGCCGGTGACACTATACAACCAAGGAAGTGGTAAAAGGCAGAACAAGGAACTTTGCCATCTCAGCATGCTTGCGCGTGTGTGTGCGTGTGTGTGTGTGTGTGTGTGTGTGTGTGTGTGTGTCTGAGTTCAATGGAATGTGACACATAGGGAGGAGAACTTCTCCTTCGTGAGTGATTGAACTTCCTTCCGTCGGGTTCAGTCTCCCACGGTGCCTCGGGTCTGACAGGACTAAAAGTGGGTTTCTGCTGATGCCCGGCCCGGACAGCTCAGTCACACACAACACAACACAACACAGAGACAGACGGCCAGGTGGACAGACAGACAGGCAGACAGACAGACATACTAGCCGTCTGACTGACTGACTGACTGACGGGTATACAGAATTCATACGTCATAAATGTGACGGTTTGTTTCCGAGAAGAGCGTCTGTCACTTCTGTTTTCTCTGTAATTCAATATGCAATTTTCCTGATGCAGTGATTTTTTTTATTTTTATAACCTTGTTCACCCTCTTCCTAGAAAACACAATGCCTATTGTTTCCAGTGATTGCCCACTTTGCAGTTCCCGTTGGCACCCGGCCCACACGCAGCCGTCCGTTCAGCTGCGTGGAGGAAGGGTCGCTCTATTCCTGAACCAAAACCGCAGACCGAGGGACACATCCTGTACGGCGGGCAGTACGGATGCTGCAGAGTACGGATGCTGCAGAGGCAACTTTTCGACGGGTCCGTACAGACAAACGGACATGATGGCAGAAAAAAAAAAAAAAAAAAAAAGAATGACAAATGACACTTCCTGCTGGGCGAACAAGCCACGTTCTTTGCCACGTGAACCAATCGGTCTCAAATATATCTGGTTTGCTTGTGGGAAAAAAAACGTCTTTCCTCTTCCGGTTCGTTGCCTTTAGTTTAGTTGCGTTTGCTGCTCAACTCTCCGTCTCGTCTCCTGGTTGGATTTAGTTGAGGAACACCATCACCACCATACCATCTCCTTCCTTCCTTCCTTCCTTTGTTCAGGGTGAGATGGAATAAACCTCATATTCCCTCGGCTGCCTTTGTCTCGCTTTGACCGCCGCTGTGTTTTTTCTGGTTGTTCTCTGAGTTTTGGTCGTCGCTATTTATGGTTTTCCTGCGTTATGGTTACGTCTTTAATCTTCATGCACCCCCACTAGCATGGAGAATACAACAAAAAACAAAAACACAGTGAGCACACTTTTGTACGTGGTGCCATTGCCATGTTTGACTGTGTTTCGCCTCCTTCAGCGTCTTCACTAATTCCCAAAAAACAAAAGTATGAACAGTTGAACTAGTTTGGTTTTTAGTGAGTTTGCTGGACGACTCAATTATTGCGATATTGATTTTGAACAGCCAATGAGCTGCTGCCTTACGAGGAGTCATGAAACGACCCTCCCACAATCAATTTAATCCAGACTCCACTTTACAGTATTGCTTCATGCTGTTTGGCAACGGCTTGTTTTCCATGATGATACTTTCTTGAAGTAGTTATTTAAAAAAAAAAGAAAATTGCTAAATTAAACAGGCACACACACACACACACACACACACACACACACACTCCCACTCACGCTCTGGTGGCAAAGGAAATGATTCACAGCAGCAGGAGACTGAATATGATTTGATCTCTCTTCTAATCATAGAAAAGGTCCCACAAACAGTTAAAGGGCTTATTCTCATTCACACGGCACAACGGGTGAGCTCTCACACACACACACACACACACACACACACACACACACGCACACACACACACACACACACACACACACACACACACACGCACACACGCACACACACACTGAAGGGACAAGTGATTTAGCCTGCAGGCTCAATCACCGCTCTCCACTGCATTTCGCCCACCAAAGACCTGCACATCATCATGACAGTAAGTAAGAGCACGAAATTCGCCGTGGAGCAATCAGAGAGTGTCGCCGTGATTGAGATGAAGGGTTTCCTGTTTTATTGTGAAAGAGAAGAAGAGAGAAGAGAAGAGGAGAGAAGAGTCGAGTCATCATATAGGAGCTGTGAACACAACAGACCTCCAATCTGTTTCTGGCAGCTTATTCCAGTCCTGGCACAAAAACACAGACCTGTTCATTAGCAGCCTGTATTTTTAGCTTCTATGAAAAGCGTTGGATTGCTGTTTATGTGTGAGGTGTATGTGTGTGTGTGTGTGTGTGTGTGCATGAATCCTGTCCAGTAAATCATCGGCCTTGATAAGGTCGTGCCGGCTTCGACAATTATTAACCAGCCAGCCAGATAGCGCCGCTGGACATGCTGCAGGACCTGGTCAGGACAGGAAACAGGAAACCAGGACGTCCTCATACCTCTAGATTACACGGGTAATGATCCTCCATCATCAGATCACTTTCTAACATCCACTTACACACATAATGCTGATAAAACGTACAAACGCAGTACGTTCAGCCGTGTACTACAACGCCAGCGAGTGATATCAGATGCATATAGGACAAGCCGTTGGAGAGTACAGCCATATGAAGTGTGTACAGCTGCATAAGTGAGTTTCCAGAGCTGCACCTTGAGCTGACACCTAGCCAAAGTGCGTATAATCCACGGCGGAGGACGGGCGATGCGGACAGCTTTGAAGTGATTAGCTGACAAGATGCTAATCCTGCTCTTACACTCAGATTAGCCGGGGAAGGTGGAGCTCGTGCTAACGCTAGCTCGGCCCCCCGCCCGCACTCCCGAGAACCGGTGACGGAAAGAGCACGCGGGGTAGTTTAGCGTAGGAGCAGACAGTAAGGGGATGAGGGACCGTGCATGTTGGCTTAATGAACTTTTTGACAGTACAGATGGTGCAAGAAGAGTCTTTATCAATCATATCATCAAGGGACGAGGGAGAAATGAAAGGAGTTCATAAGGTAAACATCATAAAAAAAAAACAGATTCTTAAGATTTTTCTAGAGATGGAGATTTCCTGATTTATTTAGAGACTTAAAATGGAAAATGCACAGCAGCAGCAAACTCCGTGATGACAGAGCTCTCAGATCCGTGAGGCTCAGCCGTCCCAGCAGATACGCCGGCTGGGAAATGCAAAGCAACACATCTTTTTTTTTGGGGAGATGTAGTCCGTCTGTTCCTTTTGCCAAAAACCTCCCCTGTGTCTTCCTCTAAAAGGCTTATCAGCATCCAGAGATGCCGCCGGCTTTGAGACTCATCCGGTCTCGCTTCATACTCCACATTAAATGCAATTTATTGAATAATGAATCTCCCCTGCTCTTCAGACCGTGTGAACTCAGCAAATTCACGCAGCATTCACCCCCTAAAAAAAACAGGCCTTTAAGGTCACTCTCTGATCCCAGATGGAATTCAAATGAAAATTTTCTCCAAGTCAGGGAGAGATAATACAGGAAGCCGGCTGCCTCCACGCCGCTGAATGAAATAATGGTAGGAAACCGGAGGCTGCCTGCATGCTAGCCTAGCGAGGAGGATGAGCGAGATGTGCTGCGCTATGTGTGTGTGTGTGTGTGTGTGTGTGTGTGTGTGTGTGTGTGTGTGTGTGTGTGTGTGTGTGTGTGTGTGTGTCGACATGCAACTTAGGACGAAAGAGCAAAAAACTAAATAAATACATGAATAAAAACTCTCGCTGATAAATTATTTATTTCCTGTAGCTTCTGGGGGTTCCACATGAGTGGCCACAGTTAGAGCTAGCGCCGGGTTCAGCAAAACAAGATGCCGCTGAGTATGGAGGGGGGGGGGGGGGCAGGAGGGAGCGGGGGGGGGGGGGGGGGGGGGGGGGGAGACAGTACTGAATCAGCACTACTTGGCTTGAGGAAACACACAGTGTGTGTGCATATGGGAACGCACACACACACACACACACACACACACACACCGCTCAGACTGCAGTGTAAACGTAACACGTACTTGTCTGGATTGCGAACCCCCCCCCCCCACGCCGGTTGCAGTGCAAACACCACGCAGACACTCAGACAGGAGAGCGAGCCCACCGCCGTCCAGGCCAGAGACAAAACACACACACACACACACACACACACACACACACACACACACCGGGAGAATGGCGAGGACGAGCTAACGCGGCGTTTCAGACCCGCCAGCGCAAACACACCGGCCGCATTTCAGACGTGAGTTCATATGTTAGCTCGCACTTCCTCCGGCTTCCTGAAAAGTCGCCGATCCCAGTAGAATATAGTTTAGTTTATAGATAGCAACGAGCAAATACCCCAAGTCACCAGACACCCCCAGAAACTTCAGACTGGGGCCCCACTGGCAAACAGAAGCGCTTCCTTTTACTTACACACACACACACACACACACACACACACACACATCACACACACCTTTCTCCATGGAAGTTCTGGAGAATTTGACCCATCGCCTCAATAGGATATCAATAGCACTGGAAACACATTGAGCGTATCACACAGGCCGCTGGTCGAAAGCCGACACAGCCGTTGATTAAACGTGCACCGAAAAATCACTACGCATCTACACGCCTCACACATACACAAGAGGAGAAACACAAACACAAGAAAGGCAAAATGAGGCGCGATTGTTCTCGAACGAGTTTAGGTTTAAATCAGCGTTTTAAAGAGGCGCGATGAGAGGCGGCAGGTTAGCGAGCGGGCTAACAGTGTGCGTCTGGGTTAACCCGCAGCTCTCTGATGAAACCTGCTTCGTCAAAACTCTCCCCCCGCCAATTAAACTCATCTGGTCACGCGGGCTCTCGCAGACGGGGCTGGAATAAGACGGGGATGTGTACACAACGCTGAATGAAAGACACACACGCGTAGGGGTGGCTGCGGCTCAGGAGGTCGGCGGTTCGATCCCCGGCTCCTCCGGACCACGTGTCAAAGCGTCCTCGGGCAAGACGCTGAACCCCCGATGGTCAGGCCAGCACCTAGCATGGTAGCTCGCTGCCATCGGTGTGTGTGAGGGTGAATGAGAGGCATACACTGTGAAGCGCTTTGGATAGAAGTACAGATGTGTTGGGAAATGACACGAACGAGGCGTTGCAACACGCAACAGGCTTGGAAAACAACACCTATTGTGTCATTTTAAGATAAGATAAGATAAGATAAGATAAGATAAACTTTATTGATCCCGCCGTGGGGAAATTCATGTGTTATGGCAGCTTACAACAATAGAAAACAGAATAGAATAAACAATATAGTGCAAAAAACAAGTGTGCCAAACAATAGAGTGCCATAAGAAAAAGGACTTGGACTTTTTTTCTATGCATTACACACTGCTCCTGCATCCTGACGGTAGCTGATCATGTTACTCCCTTACTTCCCATCATGCCCTTCTGATCTCAGGCTACTCCTACTACTCCTACTCCCCTACTCCTCCAACCACAGTACTGCCATTACCAGCCCATTTGTGTCATCTGTATGTGTTTAACAACGGACAGTAGATCAGCAGAAGAAATCCTGTGCTACTCCCACCACGCCTTCCTATACCATCACACATACGCTCTCCTCCTCTACTCCCTCCTCACAGAGAGAGAGAGAGAGAGAGAGAGAGAGAGAGAGAGAGAGAGAGAGAGAGAGAGAGAGAGAGAGAGAGCGAGCGTGGCGTCTAGCGAGCAAAGCTGCGAAGGCAAACAAGACGGCAGACGCTTTGAAAACAAAGTGAGGGGAGAAATATACACTTCCAAGTTCACCCCCCTGGAAAAGAGAGAGAACACAACCTGTCGAGCTGCTAGACAAAGAGACGCTACGCCTGCTCTTCCCCGCTGCACATCCTCTATCTTCTTCTTCCTCGTTTCCTCTCCTTCCTCCTTTATGAGCATCTGGATCACTGCTTTCCTCCCCCCCCCCCCCTCATCTCGCTCACGTTCTCCCTCCTATTCTCTTTGGTGGTGCGGATGCGCTTGGATGAACACCGCCAGTCAGGATGCAGGCAGGTTAAAAATAAAGCGAGGCGACAAGACGGCAGAACCGCAGAAAAGATGCGAGGGGAGAAAAAAATAAATAAATAAATAACAGAACACAAGAGAATATCAGCTCGGATCTGCAGACCACCTCTAGACTGGATCTGGAACGGACCCAAAACAGGAAATGGAAAAAAGAAAATGTCCTCGTTCTTCTAATGTTTCTGTCTGTGCTGTAATGGGATCATAATCTGGTGAATTTAGTGGACCGGGGTTATGAGAAGTTGTGGGCCCCGGCTTTTTTTCATAAGGCTTTCCGTACATATATATATATATATATATATATATGCAGGATTTAACAGCTGTGGGTGTTAAATTGCCTTTGCATCCCTCTCGGAGTGTAAAAAGCAAAGAGCCTGACAAAGAGAGAAGGACGAGAGAGGAAAGGGAAAGACAGAAGACAAAGTGAAAGGGAAGGAGAGTGGGCGTTTATTTGCCGAGTCCAACATCACCACCAGCAAACGCACTTTGTCCTACACGCCCCCCAAACCGGCGGGTGCTCATCTCCCC
>JAXDDW010000009.1:2147500-2175000 GCA_034670385.1 Hoplostethus mediterraneus
TCCTTACTCTCTCTCGGTGTTCCGAGTCCCCCGAGTGACCTTGAGCGGCAACAGCCGGAGAAGTGGCTAAAGTACAAAGTCAATATGAACCAACAGAGCTGGTTAAGTATTAAATGGGGGGATGATGACGCCGAGCGCCAGCCAGCGAAACGGCTTAACAAAGAGGAAATTAAAGCAACGCGGCCCGGTTGGACTTCGCCGGAACAGTGATGCACTCCAAAGTTATGCAATGCACTCATGTGATATTAGATGAGACGTTACTATTGATTTCTGTGTAATAAACTACTTGGCAATGGAATATGGCAGCACTTAGGCTGAATTCACACCGGTCTACGCTCGCACAGTACAAGAATACTGGGGGGGGGGGGGGGGGGGGGGGCCTGGGGGGGGTCCTGTGATGGGAGGGGATTGAGTGATCGGGATGGCGCAAAAGAAAATAATGGGCTGAAATTTTTTTTTTTTTTACTTTCCCTTAGAAATGAATGAGAGTTGGATCTCCAAGAAAAATGGGGGGAAAACAGAAAAATCACATTTCTAGCTATTAACGTGAGGTAATAAAAGGTGCTTTAGTCACTACATGGCATGAGTGCAATGGCCCGGCTAACATTTGAAACCTTTCTTTTGTCAATCCCTTAATAGCTTTTCACTGTCCTTCTCTCCCAGGATCATTGTCAGCAGCCCAGAGAATTCATTGGATAATGTATCAGTGAATGGGCCCTTTCATCAATGCTTGGCCATGGCTGGAAGTGGACCGAGTGACTCCAATTGGAAACTATTGCAACTCAGAAAATCAATTGAATGGATGTACGGAGCGTGGTGCATTTATATGTGTGTGTGTGTGTGTGTGTGTGTGTGTGCGTGCACAGAGAGCTAAACTGGTTTTCAATCTCCTCCTCCTCCTCCTCCTCCTGCAGAATTCCTTTGGAAAGCCGGCGGGGTCAAAGGGCGGGAAGCAGAGACGAGCCTGGGTGCTGTAAGATTTCACCGAGTGTGCGTGGGCGCTTATTGATCGCGAACGACAGCGGGTCGTCCTCTTGCGTATATACGTCTCGCTAATACGTGAGGAAAACCGTCCGGGTATGTACACCGGGCGGCCCCTCGCCTCGGCTGGCGTTCCCACCCCCGGACCCCCGAAACAGCTGCTCCGACACGTGCGCGCATTCCTGAGTCCACGCCGTGGCGCCCCCCCAGCCAGGCATCACCTCACCCCCCCCCCCCCCCCCCCCCCTCCCTCAGCCGGTGGAAAACGGAGCGCTAACGGCGGCTGGCTCGGCTCGCTATAGATCCACTTACCTGAGACAGCTACGTCAGGGCTTTTTCAGAGCCCGGGCTGGCACCCGAAGGGGGTTTAAATGAGATTAAAACAAAATGCATCAGTTTAATTAAATTTAAACAGGTCCCTAAATCATACCGGGGAAAAATGGTTTCAAATTTATTAGCTACGCTATATTGCCGAATGCGCATTTCACTGAGTAGTAAAAAAAAACAAAAACACTGCTGGCAAGTGGGTTAGTAGTCTAAACACAGGTTAAACTGCACCAGAGGAGCCCGTTGAGTAGTCGGCTGAATCAATTCTGAGGCGAGACACATTTCGGGTTCACAAAGGAGTTTGAAAGCCACTGAACTGCGTAATAAGCGAAAAAGCAAACTGCATGGCTAACCGCTGTATACAGGCACGCCTGTAAAAATGAAGCTGGATTGATTGAGTTTCAGCTGGTGACGTGGTACCGTGTGGGAAACTAAACGACTAACAGGCGGGAGCATTGATCAGAATACATCAACTGTGAGACACAGGAGAGAGAGAGCAGGCAGAGAAAGACCCGGGTTCCCCTGAACTACTCCGATTATCTGCACCAATCAGCTCGTTATGGATCCATTATGGAGGTGATCCCGAGGCAGAGATCCCTTTGGGAGGCAGAGCCCCGGTCCTCTGGGAAGCAGAGCCCCGAGCGGGGCAGAACAGAGGCCGGGCTGTCCAGGGCCGGGACGACTGGAATGTCAGATAATGGATGACATGTCTCTCCAGGTGACAACGAGCCAAAAGGCATCCCGGAGAAACGAGAGAGCGAGAGTGCGTATGTGTGCAGAGAGAGAGAGAGAGAAGAAAGGATGACGAATGGATAGACAAGTGCATGCTTGAGTTTTCTTAGAGCGTTTTTTTTTTTTTTTTTTTTTTTGCATTATCAATGTGTCAGTGAGGAGTTGGGAGGTTCATTTCAAGTTCAGGAATGGTCACTTCCCCTTTCCAACCAACTTGGACGTGGTTACAGATCCTCTCTTATCTCACCCCTCCTCCTTCTCTCTGTCTTTCTGACAAACTGGGTGGAAATATGTGTAGCTGAGCTTTCCATGTGCACCCCATCTGTCCTTTCCTTAAACCTCTGCTCTCTGTCACACACACACACACACACACACAGAAAACAAGCGGTGTCAGGGAGCGATCTGTTACCACATGCCTGAGTGTATCCAGGATTTAGGAATGTATAGAATCCACGAGTCGATAAAGGCAAATCAAACCAGCGTCGCTCGCTGACAGGTGAACTTGACACGCGTTCATATTCTGGCTGGGTGAACATTCCCTGACAATGCTTCCCTTCTACATGGAGACATACCAAACCTTTGAGTGTGTGTGCTGTTGACTCAAAAAAGGAGAATCACTCATTACCACCCCGACAAAACTGAGACCTCCAAAATTAGAGGTAATCAACTGTCCCTGGGGGCTAAGTGGAAATGAAGGCAATAACTCCTGGAAATTAAGGTGATAATTAACCTATCATGACTGATGTATTTCCGCTAAATAGCTTCATAATTCAACCAAAACTATCATGCACCTCGTAAGCTACATACACTTGGCTTTATTGTGCACCTTTTAAGTATGAATCAGTGTTTAGTCATTACAAGGTCATTGTACCGCCGGTATTAACTCCAGTCCAATCTGCCACGCTTCGCTTTCCCTTCATTTCCACTAAGTATTGGGAGCAAATCAAACGTGTCTGTGCGTATCCTGGTTTGGCTGCAGTGTTTCCCCGTGGAGGGAGAGCTTTTACTTCACACTTCAGCAAGGTTAAAAAGGGGGGGGGGGGGGGCAGTGAGAGGATCATCGCCAGTGATGTGGTGGTACATAAAAATATGGGTAAGCTATGATCTCCGGCTGGTGATCGTTTATAAGGCAAACAACCAACAATAACAAAAATAAATCATATTTTCAAAAAAATTTCAAATTAAAGGCAAGTTTGATACGACTGACTATGATCCATACTATGACTTTGCCCCCAAAACCTTTATTTTGAAGCCTAAACTGATTTCACATTTTAGCTTTGGTCCTCACTCACAGAGCCATTTGGGATCCCTGAGGAGGGCTGTCAGGGGATTTGAACGGCTGTGACATAACTTGATAACACACACACACACACACACACACGCACACACACACACACACACACGCACGGCGCGCCACGGATTGGGAGCTCTCAAAGGATGCGCGCCTGGTGCCCTATTTTGGACACTGAAGACGCCCCGTTGCGCATTGATTTTCTTGCGTAAAAACTGTGACCACTTAAGATTACAGAGAGCCGCATAACACCTTCACCCCCGACAACAAAAGCACCACTCAACCTCCCCAACTTACTTGTCATACTCTGCGTTGTCCTTGTCACAGCGCGCGTCCTTGTGCTTCTGCCAGTCTTTGCCGTGCTTGCAGGTGGTGAGCAGCACCACGTCCTCGGCGTTGTGGACGTGGTATAAGGCATTCCTGGTGTCCGAGCCGATGCCGGTCAGGTACCGCTTCCCCTTGAACACCAGCATGTATTTCCTAAAAGGCGGGATGGAGTTGTACTTGAGGAAGCCCCTCTCCCCGCCGGTCCTCGGGTGCTCCTTGGAGAAGAGGGGGATGGACACGTCGAAGTTGGGCCTGAAGTTCTCGGTGCTGATGCTGGCCTTGGCCAACATGGCCTGGCCGATGTCGAAGCCCAGGTCCTCCGTGTAGTCCGGCCACGTTCCCGAGTACAAGTTAAATATGAGGTGGTTCCTGCCGTCGTTCCACAGGGGCAGGTTCTGGACCTTGGTCTTCAGGTTGTGGACGTACTGCGGCGACAGCTGGTCCCGGTCCAGAGTGTCCAGACTCAGGACGAACAGACACGCCTGTCCGGGGTCGGAGGTGTAAAACCGAGACCCCTCGATGGTCGATAAGATATTCTGGTAACTCTCCGAGATCTTCTCCCCCTTCTGCTGGGGGTAAACATAAACTTTGAATCCGTTCTTTTTACACAGCGAGAAATCAAAGCACGAATCCATGCGGCACCGCTTGCCTTTGTAAACACTCGTGTTGACGTCCCTCTTCTGCCTCGGCGATATGTGCAGGTTGTAGTCCTCGGTGTCGGGCTGATCCCAGGGCAGGAAAGGTTGTAACGGGTCCGAGAAGTGAGGCCAGGGCTGGTCGGGCCGATACCCATTGCGGCTGCGGTCATGCCGGCTCCTGCTCGCCGCTGGAAGTTGCACCCCCTCCGAGGTAAGAGAGCAGCACGAGACACGCACCGGCGGAGAGCAGGATCAGGTAGCGTTTTTTGGCCTGCATGTGTCCTGGGAACGGGGGCGCGTTGTTTAGGAATAGGAAATGTAAAGTGGCCCGAAGTTAGGCTCTCACCACCCCCGGCTGCACCGCTCCATCCTCCGGCAGCCTCCAAGGATCCCCAACCCCCCTTCAGCGTATTCCGTTCCCAAATCCAGCGATTGATCCAGAGCATGTGGGCGATTTTTTACAAGTCTTGTCCCGTTCTCCCTCTCCGGTAGAGTTTTACCATCGCACGGCAGCTACGGCGGCTTGGGTGCACCTAAAAAAGAGCAGCGCTGCCTGGACCCACTCGGAAACAATCGGATATGCGCCTCTCTCTCTCTCTGCGCTTCTTCTCACCCTCATTCAGGCTGTCTGTGTGTAGGCTATTCAAATGGTAAAACTGTCCCGACAGCCGCCTACCAACTCTCTCCCCCCATACGAACGGCGGCAGGGGTCCCCGTGGCTCGCCCCAGACGGGAAAAAGGTATGCTCCCGGGGTTTGGATGTTAAAAGTCCGTAACGCGCTGACCGGGGTTGTGTGAAACCCCCGTCGGTGTGGCCGCCGCGCTCTAGATCTAAAACGCCTCGGAGTGAATTTGTCCCTGTTCCTCGCTTTTATTATCACTCCGTGGGAAAAAAAAAAAAAAAAGAAGAAAGAAGCGAAAACACCGGAGGAAGCGCCGGAGCGCAGGAGCGGCTCAGCGGTACAACTGTAACCGCACGAATCCCTGCATTTCTCTCCTTATTTCTAACAACCTCCTCATATTCCCTCAGTACGCGCAAACATAAAATAATGTTGGATGATCCAGGCTGCACGCGAAGTTACCCGGTAGAAACGGCGGCCACACACACTATCCTCGGTTACAATGTGACTTGCCGAATAGCACAGAAAAATGTTCAAAAAGACGGGAATCCTTGATCCTAGTGTCCAATTACCGAGTGCTCAGTTGTTCCGATTGTTGGTCGGTAACATTCCAATCCCGACACGACGGCAGCTGACGTGACGTCCCATCGGTGCGCACCGGCTCCTCTCATTGGTCCGTCGGCGGGACCGGAAGAGGCGGGGGCTTGCGCGAGATGCACCCATTCACAACCAGAGCCCTCTGCACGAGGAGAGCGGCCAGTGCTAGTGGTGCACGAGAAGTTTAATTGCGTGGAACTTGTCTGGAGCCGCGCCAGGCAGCAAAGCCCTCTCTCTGAAACAGAAAAAAGGGCTTTTTTTCTGCGACTAGCCTGATGGTTGAGTGGTTGAGTGAAGTCCTCGGCTTCTGCAACCACATGTTTGGCCTCACTGTTGAGGGATCAATCCCTTCTCCTGTCTGTGGATCAAACGCAGACAGTTTCTCCCCTGGGTCCCATCCTCTCTGTCTCCCTCTCCATGGGTGTTAGTTGGGTAAGGGAAGAAATGGGCACCGACTTTTCATATCTTAAAGTAAGTGAGTCCAGATTGGATCTTGTAGTTTTAATCATTATAATGTACAGCAGAAATTTATTTGAAAGGTATGTCTGAAAATAAACAAATAAATAAATAAACAACTAACTCAGGGGAGTATTCAGAACCAATGTTCCCTCTAAGCTGTATCTAATAATTTACCACATCGATGGAATAATATCTTGTCAGTATTTGTTGCACTTCAATCAATATTTTTTCAAAACGTAGGTGTTTTTTTTTTTAAAGTAATGTTAATAACTTATGTTATTTGATTTTCACATTCAGCACACTAGACAGTGCTCATTATAATTAGCGGGATTGCAGTAAACAACAAACCCGCTTTTATTTATTTTTTGCTTTGTTGACTCTAGGAAGAAAAATCTGGAGCTTCTATTTGTTTTCAATTAAGTTATGAAATCTCATGGCGCTTGCACAGTACAAATAACCTATTCTGAGTTATTCCCAAGGTAGATCTACTGATGTGATGTTAGGTCTATTGTCAAATTGGCGTCATGGCAATACAAAAAAATCATGTTCGTGATAAAGAGCTGTATAAATAAACTGACTTGCCTTGCCACCAGCCCACAGTCCCCACAGTGCAAACAAAATCAAAGTCAACAAAGTTAGACATGCCCTATGGGTATTCTGCCTAGCACACCGCAGCACTGATACAGGATCGTGTGTGTCTGTTCCAATAGATGATCTCAGTCGCCCAGCAGTGCAAAAATTAAGACGGTAAAATAGTTAAGAAGTAAAGTCAATAAATGAGAAGTTGTAGGACGTCAACCCCGGGGGAAAGTTTTGCCACATCCACTAACAAACCAAAGTGACACAGCAGAGGGGACTCCGCTTGACAGGGAGATTAATAGCAAAGGAGTGGCTCTCGCTGAGTATCACCACGCCTCATAAGCCCGGGTAATCCTCCCCACTGCCATTCGGTGGCACGACACTCGGGCTGGGTGAAGAGGCCATCCTCATTTTTTATCGGCCAATTAGCTCAGAAGAGGGGGACTAATTAGCGGGGCTGGCTGGGAGGCGAGCCAGGATCCTGCGGTTAGCCGGCGCTGCTCGTCGTCGTCGTCGGGATATGCTGGTGGTGATGGAGAGGCCCGGGTGCTCGTTCCAGAGGGGCTCGTCCTGCTGAATCAAATGTTGAGCGGCTCACAGGAGCGTGTTGTTTACCTGCTGGAGGAAAATGTGAACCCCAAAATATTTTACATTTTGTCTCAGGCTATGACTTCTGAATGAACTCTGGGAGTGTTTTTTTCCCCTGACGTTAGATCACCAGAACGGCTCTTCCAATAGCCTCGAATTTAACCAGAAAAGAAGAAACCTCAACTCCCCACCCTGATGGAAAACCCACTCCGTTGGCAACTTTACCGCTGCTGCCTCTCCGCAAGCGATGGAGAACCGCGCTCTTGTTTATGCCCGGGGACTGTGCGCTTAATTGCTCGCAACCCCTAATGGGAATAATGTCTGGAGGCTAGATTACACTTGAAGCCAGGATCATGTTTGCCAGAGGTGACAGTGTAATCTGAATAGCGTTGGTGTCTTGCAAAAAAAAACTTGTGCCGCCATTTTTTTTTTTTTAAAGGAGAGTCGGCCATCTGTACCATTCAGCATTTTTCTTTATTTGGACAGACAGGTAGGAAAGTTGAGAGGGGAGGACAGAGTAAGGGAGATTTTTTTTTTAAAATTTTTCACAGCTGATTCCCCCATTTTTTTTATGATTTTGAGACCGAGCCAAATCATTGAGAATGAATTGGAATTAGTCAGAAACGTGCACAAATCTCAACGGGGAAGTCAACCAGCTTTTTTCTCAATGACATTTTGGAGTTGCAAGGTTTTTGGTGATGTGAAGACAGGAAGTCATTCCAGCGGGCTCCTCCTTTTCTTGTTTGTGACGTCCACTGAAACTTCATCCTTCCTTGTTTACACTTCTAATCGTTTCATCCCAGAAAAAAAAATAAATAAATAAAAAATTCCCGTCTTCCCGTCTTTGGTCTTTTTCTCTCTTTCACAGAACTTCCGTGTCAGAAAACGAGTGAGCCTGACCAGTCGTCAAACCGTTAAAAACTGCACCAGGCGAGATTCATATAAGCAAAGAGAAAATGTCCATATCAGCCAACAGTTGAGCAAAGAGCCGGATTACCTGAAGGCTTTTCTGTGGTTCCCCTGGCGCTGATAAGCCGGCGTATAAAGCACTTCCTCTCGGTGACGGCGGGTTAGCCTCCGTCACTGCGAATTCAGGCCGCGGTAAACAAATACCCACGGCTGGAAGGTAATCCTCGGGTTCAGGGAGTTCCAGGCGAGGGGGAAGACAAAACAGCCTTTGAGAGTCTTCGGGCTGCTGCTGATCAGTTGCTGATAAAACTTCCCCTCTGGATGATGCAACGGGCCGGGCTGCTCCAACGGCCCGGGTTGACAAAAGGGTGTGTGTGTGTGTATGTGTGTGTGTATGTGTGTGTGTGTGAAACTGTGCTCGGGCACCCATGTACCACGACAGCAGATCCAAAAACACACCCTGTGTAAAATACTGCATCCCAGAGAGTGTGCTGATGTGTGCAAGTCCATCCACTGAGTGTGTGTGCAAATGAGCCTCACGTTTCTCTCTCTGTGTGTGTGTGTGTGTGTGTGTGTGTGTGTGTTGTTTCAGTGGCTGGGGTGTGAATAATGAGTCTCCAATCCAATAGAGTTTACCCTGTAGAGTATTGTGGAGGGCCTCATAAAACCACAGAGCTGAGTTGCCTCGATGTAGTAATCTCCTCTACAGGGTCTCCCAGGGAGCGTCCAAAAACTACCGCTGTCTGTTCGGACCGTTTGGAAAATAACACCATTTTCAAACACTCATACATCCAATCTTTAGTCTCGTCACCTGTGTTGTTTACTCTTTAAAACAGCGAGAAGGCAATAGCTGAGAGAGGCAGGAATATAAACTAATGAGAAATGTAATGAAATGCTGCTGCTGCTGCTGCTGCTGCTGGTCAGACTCCTCTCCACCCCGAAGGCGATGAATAAATCCCATGAACTCTTCTTCCCCCTCATCGCTGACAACAGCAAATGGTGCAATGACAAAAACAGGGGCAGAAGTTTCCGGAGTTTAGGCGTTGTGACTGATGCCGGCCGTGGCAAAGCGAGTGGGAGTCAATCTGCTGGACTTGGACTTTCTGTTCTCAGACGACTGCCAGTCTCACGGATAGCTCCAGGCCACTGAATGCTAAACGGTGTAGCCTTGGCTATCCTTCGCAAAAGCGCGGCTCGCTCGGTGTGTGGGATGCCTAGTGATCACCCCCCCCCACCCCCGTTCTTTATTTATTTAAAGTGACCTTTCGACTCGGGAGCCGAGATCGCTTTGGGCGAACTGAGCAGGGTTTAAATGTTTGGGGGTGTGGGAGGGAAGGCCGTTCGTTTTGTTGCCGGGGCCCCTGAGCGAACCGAGCTGAAACTCTGCAATTTTAACCCCCAGACCTCTTCTGGGATGTGCAGGCTGGCAGGCAGGAGCCAATGAAGCGTTTCAGGTTAGATGTGGTGATAGGTTTTTGTCCTCATTAAAACAGAAATCCCTGCCACTGCCTGCTCATTTGTATTCCACCGCAATTCGTTTCGAGGTGGATTTTGATTTGGGGGGGATTTGGATGGTATAAGGCTACTGAAGCCAGCAAGAGAGAAAGAATACATCTTGTAGCTTGGTCTTACGTAAAGCCCCTCAAAGAGCCACTTTGCATGTACTTGATACTTTACACTTACTTTCTAACTTTGTGATTAAAGACAAAAAAGACAGAAAAGAAAGAAGGCATTTCCCCCCCCCCCCCCACACACTCGTGAGTCCGGCGTACAATAATGCGTCCGTATCAAACATCTACTCTTAAGTACACTTGCGGGGCTGAATGTGGCAATCACGCGAAACACCGGCCCACTTCAGGGAGCCGGAAACATAATGAGCGTCGGTATCATTAAATCTGCCGCACTGATATTAAATCAGTATCATTCAAAAGGCCTCACGCTGGTATATCATCGCTCTCGGAAAGTGCTGATGCTGCGGTGGGAGCCGCCGGGCTGCGGCGCGTTAGGATTTCACATGCATCCACAGTCTCTCTAATTCCCTCGGGGATTGCCACTGCACAGTAATCCACTTAATTTACAATTATCCATGTGAGCCGTACTCATATGGAATGATAAATGGACCTCGGTAATCCCACTGATGGAGCTAGTGAGCATGGAAACAGATCATGTCTTCATATATAAGAGAGAGCGTGTAGTTCATCCAAAAAATAGACACATACACACTCTCTCTCTATACAGTGTACATATATGTGCTTGTAGGTGAAGTGTGCCCTCGAGCATACACAGATACATTTATAGATATATATATATATATATATATACGCTGCATACTGTACTGCATCTCCTCTGTGTTTGAAGAGATGCCGTGGTAAAGCCTGCTGTTGCCGGGTGAATGCTAATGCTTTAACCCCTCTGCCAAAGATCAGAGCGATGCTTCCTCCCCTCGCCCCCTTTGAACCTCCCCCCTCGGCCTCTATAGCCTCCATCTACTCCCCCCAGTCACCACTGTACCACTGTCTGGTGTGGAGGTCGCGAGACAGCTGGACACTCTCTTTGTATGACCATCTCTTTCTGTCTCTCTCTCTTTACTTTGTTTCACCCTGTTGCTGTTTTTAGTCTCAGACAGATCAACGTCTGGTGTTTTCACTTGGTTGATATCCTTCTCTGTCTCTGTGTGTCCTTGTGAGTCTCAGTCTCCCCCCCCCCCCCCCCCCCCTCCCTCTCTCTACCCTCTCTTTCATCTCCCGTGCGCACTTTGCCTCTCACATTTGACTGGGCATTATTTCAGTTTCCTGTCGCAGACAAATCAATCTCTTCCACTTTTTTAATCTCTCTTTTTTTCTTCATTTCTCTCTGTGTTTCCTTTTCCTCTCTGGCTCATTCAATCTCTCTCTCTCTAAACCCCTCTCTCTTTTCTCCGCTTTGATTCACCCATTTTAATTGCCCCTTATACCGGTCTCTGGTATTAGAAAAATCTTCAGACAGAAGAAGATATATAGCGATTCAGAGAGGTGAGAGATTGAGGAAGGAAGTCAAAAGACATATTTCAGTCTTTGCTGATAACAACGGATGTTGATAGCTACGATTAGCCTATAGCCAGAGAGACGCATCTCAGTCTGTCCTCGCCGAGACGGAGAATAAATCAAAAAATCCCCCCTCAACAAAGGAGAAATGAGAAACACATTGTTCTTCTTCTGTGCCGAGTATCATTTGCTCGCCAAAAGCCTTTGAGAGAGAAACGCAGCAGATCAAAGTGGCTTCCCTGGCCCTCTCTCACAACCGTCCCTATGCAGGGACCCAGAGATGCGGGTGGCGGGTTGACAGCGGAGAGAAAACGATGCAGGGGAAAAAAAAAAATTTTTTTTGACATGACATGTGAGGACATGTTGTGACTGCCGCTTTGACTCGACAGCGCAGGGTTAATTATGGATGGCCTCCTCCCCGGGTTGGTTGAGGGCTCAACGCTAAGCCGCAGAGACGACGGAGGGCTGGCTGCCTCCTGGCTACGTGTGCGTTAGCTCCTCTTATGTTTTACTACCACCGGAGGTCACGTCGGGATCGCGCGGAGTTTGACGAGGGTTTTTTTTTTTTTACGACAAGGGAAGTTAAGCGCAACTTCAGTCGACGTTTAAACGGCCGACCCGCTTTTTCGCCCCCGCGGGGTTATCTCTAACAAAACACATCCTGCTCAGACCCCGGCGGAGCTCAACGTAATGGATTAAACCACCAGATTCAGAGGAGCTTCAGTGGAGTCGGACGGAGAAACACAAACCTCTTCCTTTATCTTTATCTTTATATTCCGGGTACTTGGACGATTCTTTTTTTTTTTTTTCAATCGATGGAGGACGCCGAGCTGACACACACACACACACGCGCGCGCACACACACACACACACACACACACACACACACAGCTGACCCAGCTTGCGTCTCATCGACTTATCCGGTTGCTTCAAGGATGTCAGGCAGCTTGTGGCCGTCTGTGTTGGAGGATCTCCCCCCCCCCCCCCGCCCCCCCGCCCCCGTGTTCTCACGTCGCTGATTCATGCACATTTGATGCCATAATTAGCTTGGTCAGGCAAAACAAGCCCTCAAAGTGTGTGTGTGTGTGTGTGTGTGTGTGTGAGTGTGTGTGTGTAATGGTAACAGTGATGTCAGCATGAAAGAAAAAGCTGGAAACATTCAGTCGATTTGCTGTCTTCACCTGGCAACCAGAGGCTTTCTCAAGGCAGGAAAATACTGGGATTGTCTCTATTGTGTACAGTCTGGGGGATGATTCGCCTGCTGCGTCTGTGTTTAGGGAGCACGGGGGGAGGGGGGGGAGGGGGGGGGAAGTTTTTGCTTTGTCATGGGGAATGCGATGATTCATGCTAAAAGAAGCCCAACATCTGGCCTCATTAATCATTTCTTTTCAAGTCCCCGGTTTTCAGGGAATACTTTATTTTTTTTCATCACATTCTCTCTCTCTCTCTCTCTCTCTCTCTCCCCCTCTCTCTCCCCCATCTGCGCTGGTTGTCATCTGTTGACACTCATGGCATGCCTCATCACCCATATCGCTCCTCCCTCCTCATTTGCTCCCTAATTTGTTCAGATGGCAGAAAATAAAAAAAACAGAGGAATGAAAACGAAAGCGACGAAGGTGTGGAGAGAGGAAAAGAAGGGAAGGAAAGCGTGCGGGGGGGGGGGGCGGGGGGGGGGGGGGGGGGAGAAAGTAACTGTGTAAGTTGTAAATCAAGTTTGATCAAATCGGTTGCATGTGTGCCGACAAACAGTTGGGGAGTTCCTCTTTTACTCATTGAGCTTCGAGTGACGCATCCACATTAAGGCCACATGCTTCATTGCCGGTGGCTAGATAACACACACACACACACACACACACACACACACACACACACACACACACACACACACACACACACACATCAAAGATTTACTGTGCTTTCAGACAAAGTTCTCATGAGCGCCATCAGGTTGCTGACCTGGTTTCTCTTCATTACATTTTATGGCTGAACTGAAACCCTTTAAGGACAGACTGCTTATAATATCAGAAGGATAAAATGTGTATACTATTATATATTGTGTATAATATTCAAGGAATACGTACAGTGTGTACACATAGATAAATAGTAAATATATATAAAAATAGAGATGATACACTGGGATATTTGTTCATTGTATGAAGCTATGAACATCTGATCTGGTTATCTGTGGTGAAATCAGGAGGGAATCCTGTGATATCAAAGAGAAATAAGGAAATGGTTTTAATATAGATCTGTAAACGTACCCAACCATAGACTCACTAAGAGAATATTTAGCTGAAAAACCTCTAATAACTATCCCGTGGTGTCCTCATTGTTCCTCATGATGTCCCTGGTTTTATAAAAAAAACATGAGGCAAACTAACCAAACTCGTCGGGGCCTGAATTTCAGTTGCTCCACTCACAAATCCTGAAGAAATATTGAATGTGGCAAGAGGAGCAGTCTCAAAAATCATAACAACACATGTCAGACGTGGACAAACGGCGCTGGCAGAGAGGAAGTGGTTGCGAGCTCACCGGGGGAGAGACAGACCTGACAGGATACTCGCTGAACACCACAAAACGAAACCCTCAAAAAAGAAAATGACCCCAGATTTGAATCAGCACCTGTTATACAGCCTCACCAAAAACTACATGTTGTGAGCCGCACAAAGCTGGTGTTTATGACAGAGCTGCCACTCAGAAACCACTTGTAGAAGACTTATGTAGAACTGAAAACCTGGACTGAGAAATGGAGGAAAAAAATGATATAGTTGTATAAGAAATGTTTTAGACGGATTTATATTTGGAGGAAGCCAAAGGATTTGCCTCATGATTGCTCTGCGTGGTTGTATTACAGCCAAGGAACATGACGCCAGGACCAGGTGCACCCTGGGGTGCAAACACTGTTCCCTCATGATGTTCCCATGATGATGAGTAAGAAAGAGAGAGAGACTGAATGAGTCAGAGAGGCATGGTCGGATAGACAATACAGAGAGAATGAACGGGAAAAAGAGCGAGAGGAAGAAGAGAGATTTAAAAACAGTGGAAGAGATTGATTTGTCTGTGACGGGAAACTGAAATAATGTACAGTCAAATGTGAGAGGTAGTACGCATGAGTACACACAGTGTTTGCACCCATGTTTCCAACCATTGTAAGGTGTTTCCATTATTTTGTCCACCTCCTGTATATATCAGAATTGCATGTTTCCAACCATTGTAAGGTGTTTCCATTATTTTGTCCACCGCCTGTATATATCAGAATTGTATGTTTCCAACCATTGACATACAATTCTGATATATACAGGCGGTGGACAAAATAATGGAAACATCTTACAAAGCTTGTCCAGGAGCCAGACGACTACTAGCCAAGGTAGGTGCTTTACCATTCGCTACAGAAACAGGAAGGAAGAGCTCAGTAGTCGACCGGACGAGACAGAATCGGTCTGCCGTGTCGTCTGGGAGAAACTCAAAATAATTTCATGTTCAGTTTTCCATCGTGGTTTATTGAAAAATGACTTCTATTTCTGCTCGTTCCTTTTTGTTTTTGATAATTATGACAGACTCCAGAAAAAGTCGATTCTACGCAGTGGACTTTATCTGCAGAACAAAAATGGCAACGCGCCGAAAACCTCAAGTTTGCTTTGGAATACATCTGTTATATAGAGGCAGATTTCAACATGATGTATGAATACGGCTGGGCACCCGGAGGATATAACACTGACACACACACACACACACACACACACACACACACACACACCACTCATCCAATTATAGCGCCTGATGGACTGGGCTGGAACAATAGCCTGCATCACACAGACACAATGCAGATGTTAAAGCCATCAGCTTAGATAACCGCTGCCTGTTTGTGCCAAGTAGGCCAACGCTGAAACAACTCCCCCCTTTGTTAGCGGCACCGCGGTATCAACTCCAGCAACTTCTATACTTCAAGTCTGCCGGGGGGTGGGGAGGGGGTTAGATGCCACACATATAATACGCCAGCGAGACGTATCATCAAGCCCTCACGCGCCGACAGCTTCGATATTCGTGAGCGTATAAATTACGGGTCTGAGCGCACACGTATATATTTTTTGGATCCGCTCTTTTGATCCAAACAGCAATTCGAAATCCATTTACGGCTTTCAGAAAATAATTCGAAAGTCATGTTTAGCTGCCACGCGCTGTCAAGCCGCTGACCGCAGCCTTTCAAAATAAAAGCTCTTCAAATCAATGAAGCCTGAAGAATGGGATGATCTTACTCACACGTGCTAGCGGGGGATGCAAACGCTCTCACACACATCAAGCGCTCTCATGCCAATTTCAGAAACAGACTCCGGTATGAACTCTATGCTAAGACCAAACATCCTCTGCTTCCAACCTCCAGCTGTTTCTTCCTCTCCGTGGGCAGAGGGGGAAAACTGGGGGGTTCCCGCTGTAAATCACCTGGCCCAGGTCCACCGCAAACCTCTGTGAGATTGGGAATCGTCCAAACCTGAACTTTTTGCGTTGGCCTTTTATCAAAATGCCAGATGAAAGGGGGGGAAAGAGAGAGAGAGGGAGAAGAGACAGAGAAGGATATAGGAAAGGACGAGGGAGAGTAAAAGAAAGAGCAGCAGATAAAGAGAGTAAAGATGAAAGAAGAGAGAGTAGATAGAGTGAGGAGGAGGAGGAGGAGGAGGAGGAGGAGGAGGAGGAGGAGGAGGAGGAGGAGAGAGACCAGGAGGAAACAGAGCAGCGGTTGAACTTGGACAACATCTTTTCATCTCCAGCCGGTCAGGCCTGAACCACAGTGGGCAATAGTTTGGTGTAAACAGGAGAACAGATGACCCAAGCCAGAGAGAGAGAGAGAGAGAGAGAGAGAGAGAGAGAGAGAGAGAGAGAGAGAGAGAGACCAGCCAGGGGATGGAGGGAGAGAGATGAGATGGACACAGGACGTTTGGAAACAGCAGGATTCAGGGTTTGGGTACCAGGAGGATTGGTGGTTTGGATGCTGCAGGACTGGGTTTGGTTTGGCAGAACGCTGTAGAATAGATAGAACAGAGAGAGAGAGAGAGAGAGAGAGAGAGAGAGAGAGAGAGAGGGGACAGGAGAGTGGATAACACAAATGTACGTGTGTGTGTGTGTGTGTGTGTGTGACACGTTTTGGGGGGACAGCTGGTTCGTGCTGGAAAAACAGCTCACCTACAGGCAGATTCTGAGAAGACCAGGAGTGTCAGGACCTTTTCTGAGAACCTGACTTCACTGTGTGTGTGTGTGTGTGTGTGTGTGCTTGTGTGTGTGTATGTGTGTTTGTTCATTTGTCTAAATAAATCTGCTTTCCCTTCCCTGCACGGCTGTCGATTTTTCTCCCTATCTGCCTTTGAGATCGGTTGTGTAACTGTGTGCTGTATCTACATTTGCCAATACAAGCCTGCTGTTTCTCTGTTTCATTCACCCCCCCCCCCCCCCCACACACACACACACACACACACTTCAGCTTGAGCTTGCCTGAACAGCTTGGAAAGTATCACTATAATACATTCCACTGACTGAAAAAAAACAAACTCGCAAACTCACACTACAAGGATTTTCTAAACTGATTAATCCCTGAGAAATGGTGGAGACCGCGAGGCACTCGGAGGCAGACGTGGCCCTCGCCCAGAATCTCACAGTTTCATGTGGTGAATTCAAATTAAGGTTATTGAGGTTATTATAGCATCGCGAGCACAGAGGAGTCGTGCGGCGTGTCAAATGCGGAACAAATTCTTTTATCTCCGCCGAGAGTAAAAAAAACTGTAACCAAAAAAAAAAAAAAAACCTGCAGGTGATGAGGGGGAGAAATGCGGGTTAGTGGCTCCCGAGACGGTCTAGACGGTGTCGGCGGAGGGAAAAAAAAACCTGCTCCTGATTTGTGAATGTATGAGAGAGAGAGAGAGAGAGAGAGAAAGAAAGTGAAAGAGAGAGAGATGAAAGGCTGAAAGAGAGGGTCATGTATGTCTGGTCGAAGGTTAGTAATGTGTGTGGGGGGAGGAAGGGGGGAGGAGGGAGGAGGAAATGAACTTGAGACTGTGTTCACCCCTTTTGTCCTCTGTTTGTCTTATTGTCTTCCTACCTTTTAGCCTAGTTGTTGTTTTTCTCACCTTATCTTCTCTTTACCAAAAGTTATTATTATTATTATTGTTATTATGTTACAACTGACTGACAGGCGGGCTAATAAAGTGCGCCGTCGTCCTGAAAACAACGAGGGTTAGATGGATTATGGAGTATTTGTTGGTTCAAAGAAGCAGAAGTCTAAATCACACTCAACGTCATCCTCGGGGAAAAAAACAACCCACAAAGTTTATTAAAGTGAAATTGGGCAAAGAAAATGCAAAACTTACTGAAATGATGAACCTGTGTGAGTAAAGGTTACTGGGCTTAAAGCAAGTTTCAGTATGAACACATTTCACCACGCCGTTATTATAACCTCTCAACGCCAAAGGTGAATTCCAGTCCACCGGTTGGTTCACCTTTGAAGAGCGCTGAACTTTGTAACACCGTTTGGAGAACTCAAGTTTATTATTAACATTGTTATTGAGGCTCAGTGAATCTCTCACAGGGAGGACTAACAAGGAAACAGGCTATCATTTAAAACGTAGATGCACTTTCCAAAGAAGTGCAATTCAGGCGGACTGGAGACTCTAAATGACACACAGGTGTGAGTGTGTGTGTGTGTGTGTGTGTGTGTGTGTGTGTGGACCCCGGGAAGGCTGGCAGTCACTGAGGCGTCAGATACAGACTGATGGGGCAGCACAGTGGTTCACGTCTCCAGTTCCAAAAAAAACCAAAAAAAAACCCATCTACATTTCTGGAGCAAGTAAATATTTTTGGACTGCGAGCGGCGCCAGGTGCAGCATCACCCCGCTGCGTCTCAGTAAGTAAACTAAAAGTAAAGTTCTGCATATTTTGGGCCCGTGAAGGTTTTGCCACCTAATGGTTAAGCAGGTACAACCTGACCTACATGCAGTAAATAGAGCGGTCCTTTGTATCAGCGATTAATCATACTGAGTCCTAACAAAGTGCTGCCGTCCCAGGTAGTTAGATGAGGGAAGGAATGGGCAATTATGATGGGCGCTCTGTGCATCCTTATGTTCCCATTGTGTTTGTGTGTGTGTGTGTGTGTGTGTGTGTGTGAGAGAGAGGTGGGAGGGCCTTCACCCTTCTCCATCCATCAGTGTTGAGTGGGAAGATGAAGAGACACGAGCGTCAGGAGGGCTGTCCTGTGAGACGGGTTAATAATGCTCCCCTGTCTGCATGCCTGCCTGTTTACCTGTCTCTCTACGCACCTATCTGTCTAGCTCTACCTGCCTGTCAAGCTGTCAGTCTATCTATCTACCTGTCTGTCTAGCTGTCTGTCTGAACAGGAATTACTCTCATCAGCACCTGCGATGAATTCAGTTCAAGGAGTGATGTGGCTGTTTGTGCTTCTCCTGTTACCATCTCACAGCCTCATATGTAGGTTATTAACTACATATGTTATTACACTGTTATTAATTACTGTTATTAATATGGCGTATTGTTTTTGAAAGGCTTCATATGCGGCGGTGTGTTCGCATCACGCATGGGTGTGCGTCTGTGTGAACGCCTGGGTGGCTGTGTGAAAAATGACATTGCCATTTTTGAATGCATGAATGCCGCTGTGTGTGTGTGTGTGTGTGTGTGTGTGAGCGTGCACCGTCGGGGCAGAGAGGCGTGAAGTGTTGATCTAACCTCGTGGCCCCGGCCCTGTTCGTCCCACATCCAGTCAGGTTTAATACTGAGGGGCTCTGAGTGATAATGCATCAGCCCATATCAGAGATACACTGAGGATGGATGGATCAGTTCCTATATAAACGTGAACAAATTGACATATTTCAATGCAAATAACCAATAAAGCTTCCTCTTTCCTTTGTTTTTTGTTGCTGCTGTACTTCGTCATCCTCCCACTCCATCAATAACAATACACAAACATCATCATGCCGTTTTCCCTTCCCTCGCCAAACCAAAGTGAAAGGGAAAAGTGAAGTAAAAGCGTGATAAACTAAAACCCCCCCCCCGCGCAGTCAACACCGTTTGATTGATGACGAAGTGTTGAAGTGACAACCGTAATAATAAAAGGGAGGTAGATGGAGTAGAAGAGGCGGCGTTTGGATCCTGAGTCGGTACTTTTTTCCATTTTGAAGCCAGCCGGTTTCAGGGTACGCTGACAAATGAGGCGAGTCGGACAGTCAGCGAGGGAAAAAAACAACAAAAAAACCCCCAAAAGGTTTTTACCTCACCTCTCCGGTTCCGCGATTTACTCCCATTAACCCCCGCACCCTCCCTCGGCGGCTCGCCACCGGCTCTCCTCGACCTCCGCGACTCCCCAACCTCCTCCTTTTCCAAACGCCGTGGCCTCCTTTTTTCCCGGCACGTCAAAAGCCTGGAGTAGCGCCTGGGACGTTGAAGATTGATGCTTTCTCTCTGTGAGTTTGGTGGATGCTGCCTTACCTCGCACAGTTAGTTACCTCCAAGATGCTTTTTTTATTTTCAGCGAGCCGTCTCACAGGAAGCTGTCAAGGTTGATGATTTGAAGATGTTTTGCAGCAATGAAATGAAAGGATGTCATTTTTTTTTCCATTTTTATTTTCAGGCAATTTCATATTAAATACTTCAATTATTCTTATTCTTCAATCTTCTTTTTATTATTAGTGTTATTCCACCAGTGAATTTCACCTCTTATGGAAGGAATTTGTGTACTCACACACACTCATGCCACACACACACACACACACACACACACACACACACACGCACAGACACACCTACTTAACTGCTATCCTGTGATTGGCTCTCTTTGGACCTACATCCTTAATCTATTTCCTCCCTTCCAATCCTCTGTATCCTCACGCTGTGTGTGTGTGTGTGTGTGTGTGTGTGTGAGAGAGAGAGAGAGAGAGAGACAGACACAGAGACCCATGTGTTTGCGCATTACTTTGTGTGTGTATATAAAGGGATCTTGCCTTTCCTGTATTCCTGTATTCTCAGGGTATATACGTGTATATGTGTGTGTGTGTGTGTGTGTGTGTGTATGTTTAAGTGCTGCCTTGGTTGGCACCCAGGTCCCAGCTGTCGCAGTGGAGACACTGTGTGCCAAACCGGATACCCACGGGGCACAGTGGAGCCAGAGGCTGCCAGCTGGCCTGCCACCCTCACCCCCAACCCCTAAACACACACACACACACACACACACACACACACACACACACACACACACTCGGCGGTGGGCACACACCCAAATCCTGGCATGTCAGAGCTGTCAAGGCAACAGGAGTGTCAACAACATGAGTCTGCTGCTACATAATCCTCCTCATCCTCCAGAGCGCTGCGGCACAGACACATCGCCTCGATCAATAAATCCATCCTCTCACTCAGCACGTTTTAGGGGGGGAGGAGGGGGGGGGAGGCTGGTTACAATTAATTGCTAGCTAGGGTAGAAATAGATGTAATCTTTAATTTTGGTGGATTATGCAATGTAACGCAAGATCATAATGTCTGAGATGAAGATGTGGAGATAGGAGATAGGAGAGATCGCCCAATCATGTCGCTGCAGCAGACAGACGCTAGCTGAGTCACGTCTCTTCCCCGAACGTTTGTTTATTCTCTGTTTCTACCGGCGTAGATCTTAAACTGTTTCATCCACGTTGAAACAGTCGTCGTTCGGCGTTATTTCAGCATCACGTGAATGAAATACAAGAACTCGCTGAGGAAAAACTTTTTTCGTCACCCGACTGTGAGAAAGTGATGCCAGTACCTGTGTTCGGGGATTACACTGACATACACTCCAGTACACACACACACACACACACACACACACACTGCATTTGTGAAAACCTGAAACACACCCCAGTCAGTCCCTGCAGCTAAACGGCAGCAGGTTCTCCACGGTGACTTGTGTCGCGTGCGAGGCGTCGGGTTGACCGGTAGATTCCTGACTGCTGACAAACACACTGACAAAATGTACCTGGAGCAACAGTCTGCGTGATCACTGCTGAGAAGCGTTACACAATAGTTCCTGACATTAAAAACTGTTGCGCAACGTTTATCAGGGGATCTGAGGGTAACCAGAATCTACAAACCGCGGGCTAGCAAGGCATGCTTGTTTGGAGCCAACCAGCTATCCGTTACCCCCCTTGAGCCTTGGAGCAAAAATATTGCGAAATGAGCCGATTCTCCAATTTAAAATGACCTTGAACGACCTCAAATGTACCCTCGTCTGTTGATCATGAACTTGTGAGGCAAATAGTGACAAACACAATGTTCTTGTCTCGATAGTAAATAAGAGGAGAGCGGTTTAGGACACCGGTGTTAATCATTCACCTGGGGTGGTGGAAATACCCCGACATGAGATCTTCCCCATCCAGCCTCTAAATGACACACACATCAAACGTGTACTTTAAACCCTTTAGGATACCAGCACCACTACACAGCATTACTTCAGTGCAACAGTGAAAAGGAGAATAGAGGATTTCCCACCAATGCCAGCGTGTTACATCATTTCTTTTGTTGGGTCTTTTTCTTTACACATGCGATCATCCCAGAGTGAAGCTGTCCAGCCAGTTGCAGATCCGGGGGCCCCGGCATAGTGGGAACGGCGTCGGCCATCTTGGCTCCGGCGGCACACAAGAGCGACTGCTCATTAGAGTAGTGTGGCCGGTGTGGCAGAGTCTCTCTCTCTCTGCTGCCGCATGGGGGTTTCATACATCCTCACCCAAACAGAGAGAGGGGAGAGAGGAGAGGCAGATGGTGGCAGGAGAAGAGAGAGGAGGAGGAAGGCTGGAGGGAGAGTGGAAACACCGACAAAAAGGAAGAGAGATGAGATGAGAGAAGAGAGAGAGAGAAGACGAGGGGAGGAACGAGTGAGAGGGCAGGAGAGAGGGAGGGCCGGAGCGAGGGAAAGCGCCGGCGGATATCATTAGGGCTGGGCTCTTTAACGAGTGAGCTCACAGCACCCCTCCATCCTCAGTGGCGCCTGCCGGCTGGAGGCCCCCGGGTTCTGGCTCCCCCACTGAGGGCTTTGGCCAGGTTCCATCACCGCTGAAACGTGAGGGGAAGGGGGGGGGGGGGGGGGAAGCCAAGGGTGGAGATGTATTTTCTCAGACAACCTGTGGAGCAAACCAGCATGTCAGCACACACAAAAAAACAACAACATTCACTTACTATCTCTCTGTCTCACATACACACACACACACACACATAGCTTCGGGGAGAGAGAGAAAGAAAGGGTTTTATCGCATGCTCTCTCTCTCTCTCTTTTTTCTTTTTTTCCCCTCCATCCCGTCAGAGGCATAATTGACTCTGCCTGACACATAAACACAGCAGTAACAACCCCGGCTTCCCCCGCTTGATGTCGGTTGAGGCTGAGGCTGGGCGCTGGGAACCGGGTCGCCGGGCGTCTAACATCACCGCATCCCCCCCCCGCTGGTCGCAACGCTACGACTCTCTCCGACCGAGCCGAGCCGCGGGAGGCTGACCGCAAAACTTTTTTTTTTTCCTCCCGCGGACGTGGAAGAGAGGCCGTGTTGTGTCGGAATCCATTAGTTGAAAAAAAAAAAAGGTGGGAAAAGGATTAGAGCCGCAGGGGCTGGGAAGGGAACAGGCAGGGAGGGAGTAAGAGTGAAGGAGATAAGGAGTGGTGAGCAAGATGGTAGGTGAGATTAAAAAAGGCCATGTTGGTGTTCCTCTTGATGGGCTAGTAAAGAAACACATGTGCCACGTTGAGTATTATTGAAGGTATTTCTTATCTGCTATTGATGCTAAATCCTATTTTTTTCCCACCATGGCTGGAATGAAACCTGCTGTTTTTCCTCTGCACTTTGCGGTCATGTAATTGACGATATTTGTGTGCGCAGTGGTTTATTTGTATAACCTGGAAAAAGAAAAAGATCCCCTTAAAGGACAATTCCGGGATTTTTCAACCTGGCCTCTATATCCACAAAATCGCCTATTATAACGCAAAATAGGTTCAAAAAGTTTCAGGAGTTGCTCTGGTAGATCAGGTTCAGTCGACAGTCGCAGAACGGGCTCAATGGCTGCAACGTAATCTGTAGGGGCAAGTGCGCGCGATCAAAGTACGTCCACTAAAAGTGCTTGATTTTGCCACTGACAGGCTCAGATTGTTATTCGTGTGTCTGACAACATTACTGAAAGGATCGCTACAGAAATAGACCTTTTTTTAACCAGAAAACTAAAGTCTAGCTCAAGGAGAAGTCTCGCTCTGAAATGGACAGTGGACAAAGGTAGTCTATGAAAGCGAGAGGATTCACTTGTTGCAGGAAGAGGATGGTAGAAACCTGACAAAGGTATTCTATGAAAGCTGCGCAAAGTCTTCCTCAACATTTTGTTGACACAGTTCGGAAATGCGCAAAGACCACGTTTGTCTATGAATCTACCTTTTTGGACCCATTTCGCGGTATAATAGGCGATTTTGTGGATATAGAGGCCAGGTTCAAAAATCCCGGAATTCTCCTTTAACTCTGAAACGCTGTCGCACCGAATCAGTGCAACGGAAAGCGTGCATTATCCTCTGCAGTGCTGACACTGGCCGCCGCAAAGCTGGCGAGATAAAACCCGGCGGTTGGTGGAAACAAGAGCGTGTCCAGGCGAGAGAGAGAGCGAGAGAGAGAGAGAGAGAGAGAGAGAGAGAGAGAGAGAGAGAGGGGCGACTGGGAGTTCATGGCTGGATGGATGTCAGCTTGATCTTTACTGACTCAACGCCGTGTTAAGGCTGATAAAAAGGTTTAAACCCCCTCGCCCGGTGGAGAGGCTCTCCTGAGTTTTGGGAAGATACCGAACGCACGTATAAAAACACATACTGATACACACTGTGACACACACACACACACACACACACACACACACTGTAATGACATCAATTGCTGTATAAAAGGTTTTCACATCAGTCACATTGACAGAATGAGTCGGTTCGGGGGGGAAAGAGAACAGAGGGACAAACAGCAGAGGGAAAAAAGTTGAACGAAAAGGGAGAGAGTGTGAAGAAAGCAGAAACAGTTTTGACAGAAACAACTGGTTGAAAACAAACATCCTTCCTGAGGAATCAAACAAGATAAGAGATGGGGGAAAAGGATAAGATGCAGGGGGAGAGAGAGAGAGAGAGAGAGAGAGAGAGAGAGAGGTAGTGGGAAAGCTTTGGTAATAAAGAAGGCTGCTTGCTCTTTTCTCTCCCCCCCAACAGTAAAACATGAAAGAAAGCAGATGTGATAACCATCGCTGCTGAATGTGACACAGTGTCAAGTACCAAGACTGGGAACACACACACACACACACACACACACACACGTAGTCAGAGCCCCCTATCTCAGTACCAGTGCTCATATTGACACTCGGAGGGGGCTCAGTGTGCACAGTGTCCAACATGTTTAATTCATACAGCCGACCCGCTTGTGCTCGACATGAATGTGTGACAGAGGAAGATGGGGAGAGAGAGAGAGAGAGAGAGAGAGAGAGAGAGAGAGAGAGAGAGAATAATGATGTACAAAGGACGAGAGAGACGAGAGAGAAGAGGGATGTGCTGTGCGAGTATCCACAGCAACAAAGAAGAACAAGGATACAGAAAACTGAGATGCAACAACATGATACCAGTGAGAGAGAGAAGAAGAGGGAGGGGCGAGTGAGAGAGAGAGAGAGCGAGAGAGAGAGAGACAGATTCTCAAAAGCTGGCACACACAGAAAGAGTGATGGATAGAATTAGAACGGCGAAACCGAGAGAAAAAAAAGAAAGAGAGGAAATAGTGGAGGAGGATTTTGCACACACACACACACACACACACACACACACACTGGGGATTTGATCCAGGCCGGCGGTGAGAGCCCAGAGAGCCGAGAGTCTCAGGAGAGGCAGGCAGGGCGACCGAGCCCCAGCGATTTACTGTCATATCTCTCTCTCTCTTCATCCCTCACCTCTGCGATCCTCCTCCTCCTCCTCCTCCTCCCTCGCTCCACCTCTCCGCCGCAGCGCTTAAACGGTCCTGTGTGCAGCATTTTTCAAACATCTATACATCATTGTCAGATTAATTGTGATGCCTGGGTGTTATTGCTGTGAACAAACGAGGCCGCGGTGGGCAGCCTCCATCTCACGCCGGCGTTTCTTGAAATGAAAACATTTCCCATCAGCCCCACTGCTTCCTGTGGCTACCACCCCCTCCCCCCCCTCCCCCTCCCCCTCCCCGGCATCACTCAGCATGATTTTACTAAAGAGGATAAACATGTTGGAAGTGATTTTTTCCCATCAACCTTTCACTCTAGCTCCGCTTTAGCTCCGGTCGAGCTGCGAGAACATGCGCCCCCTTACTGGTTTGTGCCGTAAAGCACAAGTTTGTTTACGGTCAATATCATCATGTCTCAAAAATTCATGCAGTGCAGATTTATTGATGCTAAAATGCAGCATATGTTCATATGTCAATATCAGCGTGTATACCTGTTGTCTATGTGCAAAGTGAAGGAGAGAGAGAGAGAGAGAGAGAGAGAGAGAGAGAGAGAGAGAGAGAGAGAGAGAGAGAGAGAGAGAGAGAGAGAGAGAGAGAGGGGGCTCCAGAGACCTGCTGGAGGAGTGTTTCCATGCTGCCTGACCTGCAACATCATCCCACTCCAGCCGGCCCCGCACCACCACACCCGTCACACACTTTAGACACACACACGCACACACACACACACACACACACACACACACACACACACACACACACACACACACTCATATACTCAACCTGCTCAGCACTATACATGTGTCTCAGGTTCACCATCTGGGCTGCTATGAAGAGAAGTAGTATAGATGCTATAGGCTATACTGTGTGTGTGTGTGTGTGTGTGTGTGTGTGTGTGTGTGTGTGGGAGGCAGGGTTATCACAGCTGGCTGAATGCATACATTAAATCATTGACAAAATAAGCAGAACACCACACAAATAAACCAAATAAACCACACAACAAATATGGATTTATGGGTTTATTATATACACTCATCATAATGTCAATATTATCATTAGGATCCATCATTAGGCACCTTATATGTATAGAGGGGAGTAGAGACGTGGTCCGCATGCCTGTCGGTTACAAAACACCCAGAATCAAAACATGCTGTCAACATGGCATAGAAAAAAAAAAAAAAAAACTACATTTTTTTTGTTCTTGTATTTGGACGATGTTTCTGTGGTGTTGCTTCACACGCTTGCTCTTATGTGAGTTTATAATCTGTAAATAGTTGTGACACTGTTTACTGTTCGTCTGTTCAGTGTGTGTGTGTGTGTGTTGTACTCATGTGAAGGTTCTTGTGCAACAGTGCGGTGTGAGGTTTCGGGTCGCGGCGTTCCCTCGTTGCGTCGGCGTGGGTGAGTCCGTTCCAAAACCCCTTGCAGGGACCGGGGAGATTGCAGGGGCGAGCCAGTTCAGGCAAGCCCTCAGACCACCTCGGCACAGCGTTGAGCTGGTTCCACCAGGTCGACAATACTCACTCGCTGGAAACTTTTCCTCAAGCCTTTGCAGCAAAATGTATTCCCTAGCCCCCCCCCCCCCCCCCTCTCGCCCGTTGCAAGGAGGGAACACAGGCTCCGGGAGAGTAACAATACAGAATCAATATTTTACTGCCTACAACCAGGGTTATTACAGTTTTTCAGCCCGGGCTCCAAATGAGAAACGCAGCCTCACACGGGGCCCCGGGATCACGGAGACACATTGCCGCATTCGTCATGTATAGGGACATAATAGAGGGAAAAAGCCTGCGGGCCATTTTTGGGTCCTGACCCAAAGTTTAGAGAAACCTGGGTCAAAATTCGCCTGCATGAATAAGCAAAACCCATGAAAAGAAAAAAAGGCTTTGAGAACAAAAGGAGTACATTCTGTTACAAAGGCTTTCAATAATCCCCCTCCTCCCCCCGCCGACACTCAAAACGGAACTGCAGACTTACAACCGAGTTAGAATACGAAGCCAGCAAACCCTCCCAAAAAAATATAAATGATGAAATCCAATGCAAGTGGATCGTATCACAAATACGAAAAGGTCAGACTTGTGTTCTGTTCTGTTCTGTTCCTACCGGCGGCTTTTCAAATTCACGGACCTGCGTTTGTTGCCCGAGCCGAAGATGAAACTGATGAAAAATGGATCGCGCCGATTCTCTCCACTTTCTTGTGACATTCCAAAAGCGAATACTAATTTCTATCATTTGCCTAAGATATGAATGCTACCACTGAACACGTTTTTTTTCTCATTATATTGTTTGAAAAGACTACAGCGCTGATGCTTCGTATGAACGAGTCCCCCCGCTATCGCCCGGTGTACTCCGAGTCAATACCGAATGACTCCTGAACACAGCCCCCGGGGTGGAAACCGGCCGCGGACCGTTTCCTCCAGTTCACATATTGACAGTTTCCAATCTGAAATCGA